>CM060964.1:220832339-220837339 GCA_030765045.1 Tenodera sinensis | reverse complement strand
CCTCCTTTTATTCTTCTACCGGCTTCTATAATCTCATTCTTTTGACACAGAGGTATTTCCTCTCTGTTGACCTTTATTTCTGGCCATATATTCATTTTATGTTCTGGAAATAGAGTTTTCGCTATCTTTAGCTGATCTTCGTCTTTTAATCGTACTGGAGATCGGAATCCAAATTTTCCTGTAACTATCTGATAACCCTTCCCCCAAGTGTCATTATCAATTTCTGTACATAGTTGCTCCCATGCGGTCGTTTTTGCCGCTTTAATAGCATTTTTAAGTGTTAGTAGTAGTTTCACGATATTAATTGTATATCTCCTGCATTTCATGTTCATTCCGCCTATTTTTCCCGTTTGCTCTTGTAACTTTCCTTCTGGCATCTGTACTATTCTTCCTTAGTTGTACAATGCTATCACTCCACCAGTAGGCTGCTTTATGTTTCTTGTTAGCACATTTCTTTTTGAGTGCATAATTGCACACTTTTACCATCATTCTTCCAAATTCACTTGGCTGGTAGGTATAGTCTGGACGTCCTGTTTCTAGTTCTAGTTTGGCGAGTAAAACATCCTTATATTTTTCTTTATATATCCAGCCTTTTGGATATGGTTTCGCTTGTTGTTTTATCATTGGAGCTGGCCTTTCCAAGATAGTATATATATTTTTATGGTAGCTCAGGTTTTCCTCATCCTCCAACATACCATTTAGTGACTAATTTATTTACCTCAGTAGTACAAATAGTAATGTCAATATAGGAAGATCCATTATTCCTCTCGAATGTAGGTTTTTTTCCATCATTTAAAATGATATAATCGTTTTGGTTTACCCATTCAGCCAATGTGCTGCCTTTCTTATCTTCTGTAGGTGATCCCCAGCATAAAGCCTTTGCATTAAAGTCTCCACCAATTAAAATCATTTTTTTGTTATCTTGCTGCATGATGCTAAGGCTTACTTGATCTAAGTAGAATTATAATTCCTGCTCGTATTTTGTGGGGGAAACATAAAACGAGAATATAATCATCTCGTCAGCTTCCACCCATACATATCCTTTGCCCTTACCACTTTTCGTTATCCTGGAGCCATTCGGTGGTACATAAATGGCAGCATCTATATATTCATCGGTTATCCATGTAGAGCTCATCTTAGCCATGTTGACATTTGGCTCTGCTATTATGGCTAAGTCCAATTTACATGATACACATTTATGTATTAAAAGATCCGTAGCTTGTTTTGCTCTATCGAGATTTACCTGTATTATTTTCGTGTTTGATTGGTATAAACCTTCCTTTTTTCCATTTTCTGCCTTTTTACTAACTTTTTATATTCAGGGCATCGCATAGATTCTGCCTTATGTTGGGTTGATTGGCATAAGTAGCATCTAGTTGGGTTTTTACATTCTTTAATTTTATGTTCCTTGTCGCCGCAATTATGACACAGTTGTACCACTTCTTCAAATGAGCAATTCTTCGCCATATGGCCTACCTTGTGACACTTGTAACATCTTTTTAGATTGCTTACTTCGTTAACTCTCCATCTGTCCCATCCGTCTCCAATTTTTTTTTGTTAATCAATCTATTAGCAGCTTCAATGTTGACAGTTAAAAACGCATATTTCACACCTTGTGAGTTTGCTCTTTCTGCCATTTTTAAATTAAAAATCTCGTTTGTATTCAATTCTTGTTTCACCATTTTTATTACTTCGTCTTCGTGTACGGTCTCATCTATATCTAGAAGCATAACTGTTTTCTTTCTTGCTTGTACTTCAACCTCTGCAATATTTGCTAGTTTAGCTGTTAACAACTGCTTAAATGCGTTCCTCTCATTTACGTAATTTCCTTTTATTTTCAATTGGACGTTTCCGTCTCTATTTTTACTTTTCTGATTAATGATTACTCCTTTAATATTTACATTTTCTTTAACATTCTTAATAATATCAGCATATGTCCTTTCCCCAATGGGCTTAATAATTAACGTATCCTCATACATAGATTTTCTTCTTCTGACTTCCTCCATTTGGTCATCCTGGATAGCACATTCCCCTTCTCTCTTACTGTACATTGGTATTTGGATATCATTTCTCCTCCCGAAGTATTCCAGAATTTTCCTAGTAACTCCCGCATCTTGTGACTTTGTAGTTACACATGCAGTTTTTGCTCTTTCATTTTTCCTCATTATATTCAGGATCTTTTCTAGGTTTATCATTAAATGGGTTTTATCTTCTGTTGTTCTGCCTCCATCTTCAGTAGCAATGATATAAATGAATCTCTTGCATTTTTTGTTTTTCATATCTTCTCCCACGATTTCATTTGCTGTTATGCTACATAGCATTCTTCCTGCTTGTAGTCTACCTTCTTGTATTGCTTTTAAAATCTGCGGGTTTGTGTATAAAAGTTTATTCATCAGCTTCCCTTCTTTATCATCTGTCCCTTTAGTGATGATGATTAGGTCTTCGCCTTCATCCTTTAGCACTTCACCTTTTATCAGCTGGCTGTTTGTATACACCTCTTCTGGCTAAATTTGTTCTGTTAGTCGATATAATTCTTTCTCGCTTAGATCCTTATTTAATTCGTTGTTTATTTCCACAGTTTTCCATTGCCTTTCTAATATCTTCTTATCAATTGTCTGAATGCTTGCATCAGTAGCTTCTTTGACTCTTTTCTTTGCATTATCTGCGAGCTCTTCCAAAATTTCAGGTATGAAATTCATTGTCCCAGGTATTCTTTTCATATAATCAAGTGTTCTAATGGCGTCCTTTATTTCCTTTTTAGTATTTGGAATATCTTTTATTACCTTGCACAGTACTGCAATTTCCTTCGCCATTTTCTGCATTAACTCCTGATGCATATTGTGTTCTTGCTCTGCTTTTTGAAGAAACAAATCTTGCTATTCTCTACTCCTCAGTTTCTCAGCAGTCTCCAATCGTTTCCTTTTAGTCTCCCTGATCACATTTTCCTTGTCAGGTTCAGTTGTACCAGGCTTGCTTAATTCACTCTGCGCTGTACCTAAGGTACTTTGAGAAGCAATGACCAAGCTCGTACTGGCAGTTGAACTACGTCGCTGAGGGGGAGGTCGTCCAATTAAAGGTCGTCTTCTGAAAGGATCATAATTTCCTTCGAGGTGATCTATTCCTTGTTCTAGTGTTTCACATTCCATTTCACTTGTTCCAGTAGCATTATCTTGCATCCCGGCCTGGTTTCCCACCGTAGACACATGGCAGTAGCTGGTTGACGGTCGGGTGGGGCCTGCCCTCTCACCACCATTCCCGACCGGTTCTGGGGATCCGACGCCCCTGTTCCGTAAACTAAGCTCTTCTGGAGTCCTTCCCATATTTTCAATTATAATACATGTCCAATTTCTTAGCCGGTCGGCACCATAAATCCAGCCTAGCCAGAGCCCTGCTAGCCGTCCAAGATACTAGTTTGGACGTTGCCCGCCCCACACGTGGCCGAAGTAGCATGCCGGACGTAGGGTTGGTCTTTGTGAGGCTAGTGGTAGTGGTAGTGGTAGTGGTAGTGGCAGTGGCAGTGGCAGTGGCAGTGGTAGTGGCAGTGGCAGTGGCAGTGGCAGTGGCAGTGGCAGTGGCGGTGGCAGTGGCAGTGGCAGTGGCAGTAGCAGTGCCAGTGGCAGTGGCAGTGGCAGTGGCAGTAGCAGCAGCACCAACAACAGCAGCAGCAGCAACAGCAGCAGTAGTAGTAGTGGTAATAGTAGTAGTAATGTAGTAGTAGTAGCAGCAGTAGTGGTAATAGTAGTAGCAGTAGCGGTAGTAGTAACAGAAGTAGTAATGTAGTAGTAATAGAAACAGTAATGTAGTAGTAGTAGCAGCAGTAGTAGTAGTAGTAGTAGTAGTAGTAGTAGTAGTAGTAGTAGTAGTAGTAGTAGTAGTAGTAGTAGTAGTAGTAGTAGTAGTAGTAGTAGTAGTAGTAGCAGTAGTGTAGTAGTAGTGCAGAAGCAGTGGTGGTAGTAGTAATAGAAGTAGTAATATAGTAGTAGCAGTAGTAGTAGTAGTAGTAGTAGTAGCAGTAGTAGTAGTAGTAGCAGTAGTAACAGAAGTAGTAATGTAGTAGTAGTAGCAGTAGCAGTAGTGGTAGTAGTAACAGAAGTAGTAATGTAGTAGTAGTGCAGAAGCAGTAGTGGTAGTAGTAGTAATAGAAGTAGTAATATAGTAGTAGCATTAGTAGTAGTAGTAGTAGCAGTAGTAGTAGTAGTAGTAGTAGTAGTAGTAGTAGTAGTAGCAGCAGTAGTGTAGTAGTAGTGCAGAAGCAGTGGTGGTAGGAGTAGTAACCGAAGTAGTAATATAGTAGTAGTAGCAGTAGCAGTAGTGGGAGTAGTAACAGAAGTAGTAATGTAGTAGTAGTGCAGAAGCAGTAGTGGTAGTAGTAGTAACAGAAGTAGTAATGTAGTAGTAGTAGCAGTAGTGGTAGTAGTAACAGAAGTAGTAATGTAGTAGTAGTGCAGAAGCAGTAGTGGTAGTAGTAGTAACAGAAATAGTAATGTAGTAGTAGCAGTAGTGGTAGTAGTAGCAGTAGTAGTAGTAGTAGCAGTAGTAGTAGTAGTAGTAGTAGTAGTAGTAGTAGTAGTAGTAGTAGTAGCAGTAGTGTAGTAGTAGTGCAGAAGCAGTGGTGGTAGGAGTAGTAACCGAAGTAGTAATATAGTAGTAGTAGCACTAGCAGTAGTGGTAGTAGAAACAGAAGTAGTAATGTAGTAGTAGTGCAGAAGCAGTAGTGGTAGTAGTAGTAACAGAAGTAGTAATGTAGTAGTAGTAGCAGTAGTGGTAGTAGTAGCAGTAGTAGTAGTGGTAGTAGTAACAGAAGTAGTAATGTAGTAGTAGTGCAGAAGCAGTAGTGGTAGTAGTAGTAATAGAAGTAGTAATATAGTAGTAGCAGTAGTAGTAGTAGTAGCAGTAGTAGTAGTAGTAGTAGTAGTAGTAGCAGTAGTAGCAGTAGTAGTAGTAGTAGTAGTAGTAGTAGTAGTAGTAGTAGCAGTAGTGTAGTAGTAGTGCAGAAGCAG
>CM060964.1:220734839-220819839 GCA_030765045.1 Tenodera sinensis | reverse complement strand
GTAGTAACAGAAGTAGTAATGTAGTAGTTGTAGTAACAGAAGTAGTAATGTTGTAGTTGTAGTAACAGAAGTAGTAATGTAGTAGTAGTAGTAACAGAAGTAGTAATGTAGTAGTAGTAGTAACAGAAGTAGTAATGTAGTAGTTGTAGTAACAGAAGTAGTAATGTAGTAGTAGTAGTAACAGAAGTAGTAATGTAGTAGTTGTAGTAACAGAAGTAGTAATGTAGTAGTATTAGTAGTAGTGTTAGTGGTAGTAGTAGTAGTATCAGAAGTAGTAATGTAGTAGTAGTAGTAACAGAAGTAGTAATGTAGTAGTTGTAGTAACAGAAGTAGTAATGTAGTAGTTGTAGTAACAGAAGTAGTAATGTAGTGGTAGTAGTAACAGAAGTAGTAATGTAGTAGTAGTAGTAACAGAAGTAGTAATGTAGTAGTTGTAGTAACAGAAGTAGTAATGTAGTAGTAGTAGTAACAGAAGTAGTAATGTAGTAGTTGTAGTAACAGAAGTAGTAATGTAGTAGTAGTAGTAGTAGTAGTAGTAGTAGTAGTAGTAGTAGTAGTGGTAGTAGTAGTAGTATCAGAAGTAGTAATGTAGTAGTAGTAGTAACAGAAGTAGTAATGTAGTAGTAGTAGTAAGAGAAGTAGGAATTTAGTAGTAGTAGTAGTAGTATTAGTGGTAGTAGTTGTAGTAACAGAAGTAGTAATGTAGTAGTAGTAGTAGTAGTAGTAGTAGTAGTAGTAGTAGTATTAGTGGTAGTAGTAGTAGTATCAGAAGTAGTAATGTAGTAAAAGTAGTAACAGAAGTAGTAATGTAGTAGTAGTAGTAAGAGAAGTAGGAATGTAGTAGTAGTAGTAGTAGTAGTAGTAGTATTAGTGGTAGTAGTTTTAGTAACAGAAGTAGTAATGTAGTAGTAGTAGTAGTAGTAGTAGTAGCAGTAGTGGTAGTAGTAGTAGTATTAGTGGTAGTAGTAGTAGTATCAGAAGTAGTAATGTAGTAGTAGTAACAGATGTAGTAATGTAGTAGTAGTAGTAAGAGAAGTAGGAATGTAGTAGTAGTAGTAGTAGTAGTAGTAGTATTAGTGGTAGTAGTAACAGAAGTAGTAATGTAGTAGTAGTAGTAACAGAAGTAGTAATGTAGTAGTAGTAGCAGTAGCAGTAGTGGTAGTAGTAACAGAAGTAGTAATGTAGTAGTAGTAGTAACAGAAGTAGTAATGTAGTAGTAGTAGCAGTAGCAGTAGTGGTAGTAGTAACAGAAGTAGTAATGTAGTAGTAGTAGTAGTAGTAGTAGTAGTAGTAGTTGTAGTAACAGAAGTAGTAATGTAGTAGTAGTAGTAGTAGTAGTAGTAGTAGTAGTAGTAGTAGTAGTAGTAACAGAAGTAGTAATGTAGTAGTAGTAGCAGTAGTGGTAGTAGTAACAGAAGTAGTAATGTAGTAGTAGTAGCAGTAGTGGTAGTAGTAACAGAAGTAGTAATGTAGTAGTAGTAGTAGTAGTAGTAGTAGTAACAGAAGTAGTAATGTAGTAGTAGTAGCAGTAGTGGTAGTAGTAACAGAAGTAGTAATGTAGTAGTAGTAGCAGTAGTGGTAGTAGTAACAGAAGTAGTAATGTAGTAGTAGCAGTAGTGGTAGTAGTAACAGAAGTAGGAATGTAGTAGTAGTAGCAGTAGTGGTAGTAGTAACAGAAGTAGTAATGTAGTAGTAGTAGCAGTAGTGGTAGTAGTAACAGAAGTAGTAATGTAGTAGTAGTAGCGGTAGTGGTAGTAGTAACAGAAGTAGTAATGTAGTAGTAGTAGTAGTAGTAGTAGTAGTAGTAACAGAAGTAGGAATGTAGTAGTAGTAGTAGTAGTAGTAGTAGTAGTAGTAGTAGTAGTAGTAGTAGTAGTAGTAGTGGTAGTAGTAGTAACAGTAGTAGTAATGTAGTAGTAGTAGTAGTAGTAGTAGTAGTAGTAGTAGTAGTAGTAGTAGTAGTAGTAGTAGTGGTGGTAGTAGTAGTAGTGGTAGTAGTAGTAGTGGTAGTAGTAGTGGTAGTAGTAGCAGTAGTGGTAGTAGTAGTAACAGAAGTAGTAATGTAGTAGTAGTAGTAGTAGTAACAGAAGTAGGAATGTAGTAGTAGTAGTAGTAGTAGTAGTAGTAGTAGTAGTGGTAGTAGTAGTGGTAGTAGTAGCAGTAGTGGTAGTAGTAGTAACAGAAGTAGTAATGTAGTAGTAGTAGTAGTAGTAGTAGTGGTAGTGGTGGTAGTAGTAGTAGTGGTAGTAGTAGCAGTAGTGGTAGTAGTAGTAACAGAAGTAGTAATGTAGTAGTAGTAGTAGTAGCAGTAGTAGTAATAGTAGTAGTGGTAGTGGTAGTGGTAATAGTAGCAGTAGTGGTAGTAGTAGTAGTAACAGAAGTAGTAATGTAGTAGTTGTAGCAGTAGTAGTAGTAACAGAAGTAGTAATGTAGTAGTAGGGGCAGTAGTGGTAGTAGTAACAGAAGTAATAATGTTGTAGTAGTAAAAGAAGTAGTAATGTAGTAGTAGTAGCAGTAGTGGTAGTAGTAACAGAAATAGCAATGTAGTAGTAGTAGTAGTAGTAGTAGTAGTAGTAGTAGTAGTAGTAGTAGTAGTAGTAGTAGTAGTAGTAGTAGTAGTAACAGAAGTAGTAATGTAGTAGTAGTGGTAGTAGTAGTAGTAGTAGTAGTAGTAGTAGTAGTAGTGGTAGTAGTAGTTGTTGTAGTAGTGGTAGTAGTAATAGTAGTAGTTGTTGTTGTAGTAGTGGTAGTAGAAGTAACAGAAGTATGAAGTACGTAACAGCATAGACCAAAACATTTGGTGAGTAACAGATAAAATAGTTGTGGAAAAAAATAAGAAAGCGGAAGTGTTGAATACTTTGAGAAAAGAAGATGGGACTATTACAACCAACTCGTCGGAATCTATGAACGAATTGCTACTAAGACTACTGCCGGATGATAATGCCGAGAAGATGAGCAAAATAGGATATTAAGAAGTGAACTACAGGAGCCACATGAAAACAATAAAGTCATTCTCCCATTTCATGAAACTGAAAACAAACATACAATTTTAAACCTTAAGAAAAAGAAGGCAGCTGGAATAGATGAATCTAAAAATGAGACTTTGTTTAATATAGGGGATAGCTTAAATCCATATTTGCACAATATTTTTAATGACTGAATATGGCTAGGAGAATTTCCAAGAGCTTGAAGAATTGCCAAGTTTTGAATACTCAAAAAAGGAAGTGATCCTTGATCCTAAGTCCCATTGACCAATCTGCTGATTGAGCACTATAGGGGAAGTTTTTAAATGTTTATTAATTGAAAGAATAATTGAATTTAGAACCATTATTGGCATGAATGACAACTAGTTTGGAAGGGAAGATCCACCGAGGATGCCATTAACGCAGTAAATGAACCCAAAAAAAATTCACCACTCAAATATGTAGCCGCCATTTTTGTTGATATTTCTGGCGCTTTTAACAACCTTTGGTGGCCTTTTCTTTTTAAGACATTAAGAAGCTTCAATTATGCAGTTTCATTATACCGAATTGTTTTAAACTATTGTAAAGATTGAAAAGTGAATTTTCTAGGAATAAATCAAACAATAACTGAGTCATTCCACGTCAAATTGCACAAAATATGATAAAAATTGACCTTAACATTTTTTGGCATTTTGGAGCAAAATGCATTTGACCCGTGTTTCTTCGTTTAATAAAACAAATTATTTTGGCACATATTAAGTTTTGAGATGTCCCAAAAATCGCGCGCTCTTCACCCTTCGATCAATCATCGGTTTACATCGGAACTACTCAACGCAGTATCAACACAAGACTCACCGAACATAAAAGAAGCTGCCGCCTGGCCCAAACAGATAAGTCCGCAGTTGCCCAACACGCCATTGAAGCGGAGGGAGAACACATAATTAAGTTCCAGGACACAAACATCCTTTCATCCACAACACACTACCATGCCCGGTTACAGCGCGAAGCCATTGAAATATATAAACATCCCAACAATTTCAACAAGAAAGAAGAAGTTTTGAAACTAAACAGCAACTGGTATCCTGTCATTGAAGGCAAGAAACGACATAAAACAGCAGAAACTGAAGTGATCCAATCAGGAGGCAACACCTTGAGCGAAGCCCGCCCCCTCCCACCGGCCGTGCGCCGCCCGAGCCAATCAGCGGAGGCCACCAGAAGGATAAATACCGCAGCTCTGACAGTCCACACCTCAGACGCTACGCTAACTTCTCCGAGGAGATTACGACCGCGCCACTGAAGATGTCCGCCGCAGATGTGGACGAAACGTCTGGGTTCTTCAACTCCAGCAGACCACGGCATAACAGCCCGGAAATAACTCCTAGTTATAACCATACCACCGATTGTAATTAAGCAAATTACTTGATCTTTGGCTCAAACTAAAGATAAATCGCAGCATTTCGTGAGGTATTTATTAGAAAATTTTATTAATTATTGTTAATATTATATTTTAGACAATTAAGGTCTTAAAGTCAGTAATAAAACAAACTCGACCATTTAAAAATCTGAAAAAAACAAACTAAAAATACACTGAAGTTTATTCAATATTCTCAGAAAAAATCATAATGGAGTCTCTAATAGTTCAGTTCTAATTAACTCACAAATCAGTGCCGCGGACTCGTGTGGCAACGGTGACGGCTACCGTAACCTCGCACAATAAAATTGGCACTTTCCATTACGGCAACTGTTCATTGTTTGAGATTCCATGAATGTTAAGGAGAACAGTGCTAGCTGACGCTATTATATGTACAGTATTAGAATTTTCAAACTGTTTTTAAAATATGCATTTTAAACTGATGTTTATATACAACACGAAACTTTAAATTTCTACTCGTCTACCTCCTTCTTCGAAAGAAAATTGTTTCACTAGAGCTTCATTTTTTGACAAAGAAATGAAGGAGTGTAATTTTAAAGCATAGTTAGACCCATCGTTCTTGGCCCCTGACCTTGACTGGAAGACCTGCATGCAAACCCATAGCTTTTGTTTGTTTCATCAGCTCATAGTGTATAATTCTGTGAATGAAACCATGCACAACATGGTGAGGGAGGGGGAAGGTAGTGACGTCTGCATGATCTGAGAGAGTCCTTGTTAATTCACAGATGCTTTTTAGTACAGCGTGCAGTTTAGTGATGCGCAGAATCGAATCATATCAAGAATTGAATGCTCTGTACTCGAATACTTTTAAGAATTGAATGTTTCATTCGAATGCAAGTTGTCGGATACTGTCACTCACTAGTAGTAGTATTGACTAATCGAAATCTCTTGCATTCGAATGCAAGTTCTCGGATACTGTTACTCAGTAGCAGTAGTAACGACTAGGGCTAGAAATGTCATGCCCTAAAAAACACTGAAATATATATGCAAAAATGCTCTTAAAAACGTGCTAAGAAATATGCACTATTTAACTAAAACAATTAATGTCCCTCTGCAGTAGACAAGACGTGTTAGTATAAATAATAAATAAAGCTACCTTATTCCTTTGGGGTTGAAGCAGAAGTGGTCCTGCTGCTAGTATTAACTGCTAAATTGCAATTCACAACCAACAGTTTGCACAGATTTTCTACTGTAAAACATCGTCTGTTGTCTCTCAAAACACTTTTGTAACGTGAAAAACTTCTCTCTACGCTACAAGATGTTATCGGGGCATATTTAAATGATGTTAACTGCTTCGCAGAGAGAGAGTCAAGTCTCTTGGTGTGACAGATGGTTTTCTTTCGAGGATGTCTCGAATATCGGACATCTGTTTATAACCAGCATTTTTTGAAATTACATAATTCAGTTTGTCCTTCACTTGTCCTATGCTACCAGAAACTGAACTTAGATGACATATTGCTTTTCAGACAGTAAGTGATTCATGCAAAGGAGATCCTACAGCTTCCAATGCCGTTATGGCTGTTGGTAAGAAAGAAAAGTGGGCAGATATGAAACTAAGATCCTCTTTTAGCCCAGTGTCTGACAGAGTATTTTGCACAGTTTCTATTATGAAGCATCTTTCGAGTCCAATGAGTTAACAAGCTCTTCGACTATTTATGTACTCAGCAAAATATAAAACTGCATCGACCCATGTTTCCCATCGAGTTAACACTGGTGCAGGAGGAAGTCGGATATTAGGTGCTGTTAATCTAAACAACTTAACTCTTTTAGGAGAATTCTCTTTGTACTGGACACAAATCTATCTACCAATGGGAAAGAGTCACTTATTGTCTCAGAAATGCCATGAAGAGCGTGTGCCAAATAAGTTATATTAATTAAGTTAGGAAATATAGCTTTCAGAGTTTGTCCTGATTTTACCATATAAGGACTTGCATCAGTAACAAATAAAAGCAACCGGTCGTATTAGCTCCCACATGGCCATAGTAATTTCGAACAGTCCATCAAAAGCTGGATCACAGTTACATTGTCAGTGGCTGACAATTCGCACACATTAAGAAGATAAGGTGATGTCTTTTGTTCATTATTTAAAGCATCCACGATTATGTTAGCAATAAAACGGCGCTCAGAATCAGCGATTTCATCAACAGACAACCACACAAACCGATCCGCTAATTCATTTTGTTTATTTGACCATACATTATTGTAACAATGTCCTACATAAGTCTTACGCAGTGTACTTTCTTCAGGCACATGTTGTCGAGTGTACTTGGCAAGAAAGTTTTTAAATGTCGGATTATTAATTTTGAACAAGGGAATATTAGCAGCTAAAAATGCTTTTGCACAAATCATAGGAAAATCCACTAACCCTACTTCCTAAACACTCTGCTAGTTGTTTTTGAACAGGTTCTTTGCTTGCAAGTTTTCTGATTAAATTAATCAATTAATTACGTTTTGCTGTGTTTATGGGCTGTACTATCTGAAAACTTTCTTCACTCCCTACATTTTTCTCACATGATCCACTAAACAGTACCCTATTATCGGTGGATACTAAATCACCCGAAAACTCTTTCTGTAAATGAATTAATCTAGCACTCGAGGTTTACTTAATTTTCGTCCTTTGAAGACCTTTTTAATGTTTTATACGCCTAATTTAATTTGGTGGAAACCAGTTCACAACACTGTTACGTTTGAAGACCACGACACAACTACTGGTGGACAGGCAAGCGTTGCTATGATCGTGCTGCTCAAAACGTTGACCTGTACTCTATCTTTGTTAATATAAACCTCTCAGATAACGCACTCATTACCCTCTACGCACATACATATGATGAAGGGATGGAAACAGGGGACTCACTGCATGACAACTTGACTCAGCTATGATTATTATGATTAATGTGATGATGATGATGATGATTATTATTATTACTATTATTATTATTAGTATCATTATCATCATTATTATTATTATTATCATCATCATTATTATTATTATTATTAATGTTATTATTGTTATTATTATTGTTATTATTATTACTATTATTATTGTTATTATTATTATTATTATTATTATTATTATTATTATTATTATTATTATTATTATTATTATTATTATTATTATTATTATTATTATTATTATTATTATTATTATTATTATTATTATTATTATTATTATTATTATTATTATTATTATTATTATTATTATTATTATTATTATTATTATTATTATTATTATTATTATTATTGTTGTTGTTGTTGTTGTTGTGATTATTATTATCATTATTATTATTATTATTATTATTATTATTATTATTATTATTATTATTATTATTATTATTATTATTATTATTATTATTATTATTATTATTGTTATTGGTATCATTGTTATTATTATCATTCTTATTATTATTAATTTTAGTGTGGATGTGTCCTCGCCGGCCACAACGCCAGCGCACACTACTAAAAGAGCTAGGCATTCCTGTGTTTTTATTATGCTTCATCGTATGGAGACTCCTGATCTAAAACATTGGGATAGTTATTGCCTTGGCCGACTCCATCCTCAGCGCGGCCGTCAGCTCATCCTGGATGATCATGTACTGGCTGAGCATAAGGCGCTGACGGATCTCGGTGTCGCGCACCCCGTCGACGAAGCAGAAGGCAGCCCGTTGTGGCGCGTATCCGGAAGGGAGGTTCACCTTAGCCTTGGTAACCAGTTGTCCAATGGTCAGGGCAAACTCCTGCAGCGTCTCCCCTGGCTGTTGCAGCCTCGACTTGAGCAAGTTGCGATAGGCTGCGGCTAGACTGTGATTCCCGAGCCGGTTCTGCTTCCCAAAATGTTTTCGGACAACCCCGACGTCGAAACCGCGTTCAGCTACCTTAGTCGCCCATCCTTGGAGACTAGTTATCAGTTCAGCGAGTTCTTCTCTTGCTGATCATTCGTTATGGGTGGTGACGGTGGTGAACTGCCGGCGTAAGACTTCAAAAGGTGACGTCCCGTCGTACTTAGGTGGCTTGGTGCGCGCGGATGTTGTATCCCGTCCTGGCGTCTCGAACATTAGATTTTTAAACTTTTCGCCAATTATTTGTTCCATCCTGGCGTTCAGTTCGTTGGTGTTGCCGTCGACTCTGCCTTTCAGGGCGTTAAGCCGTTCACTGGCATCTTCCAGGGCGTTTAAGAGTTGGGCAAGGTGTTTCATACTCCCGCCGAGTTCTTCCACGTCTTTCTTCATCCTGGTCAGTTGGTCGTCAATCTTCGCCCATAGTTCCGCTTTTATCTTCTCCATCCCGAATTCAATTTTCCCCTGAGTCTTTTCCATCCTCGAATCCATTTCTTAGTGAGTAATTTCTTCCTCATTTCTTCCATTGTGGGTTTCAATTCACTTCTGACACCAGTGTAACAATATTCAATTTTGTGTTATTCATTTTCTCTTTAATTTACAACAGGTGTGGGTCAATGAGCGAATTAATACAACTACACTTATTAAACTCTCTTTCAACACCATCTCTGTTTCTCTTTCGTCTGTTAGCAACGATCAACCTCCAAAGAATCTACTGTACAGCAATCTTTCTCCATAGAGAGCGTAGGCTTTCACGGCCGGAGTCAATGTTACTAGAAGGTATTTCCGGGCTCCATAGAGATCTTAACCAATGTTACAATATATTTTATTTTCTCAAGTTGACGAAAATTTTTGGCGGTATATTCTCACGGGGCTTTCCCCTTCTCGGTATTTTTCCTTCCCCTTCCGATTTTGTGTGTATTGCGGTAGCTAATTAAAAAAATACGACTTCTCTCTTTCCTCTCGTTCTCTCTCTTCCTCTCTTTATCTCTTTGCGCCTCACTACTTTTATTTTCTGCCTAAGGATCTTTCATATTTGCGTCATATATTTCTACTCCTTTTCACCTCTTATCCTAGAATGAAGAGCGCAAAAGCTACAATCCATACACAGTTATATTTGAGATAACGTAATTGTATCAAACCCTTTTGTATTAAAATTGTACCTAAAGTTCACTTTGAGTTGTGTTTTTAAATTGTTATAGAATTGTGAAATGTGTCTTAAATTTGTACGCATCGATACCACTATCGTGATCTTAGAACAGGATTTGGAAATTATTGCCAATGTAGCAACAGTGGGACGGGAGATAGCATGGATGATACATCCTAAAGCTCCTGGAACTTTGCACAGAATTGAAGGCAACAAAGGCAATTTTGTCCACAAGAGTAAATTGAGGAAAGGCGTTTTAATAAAAGTAAATTATTAACTAAGGCAAGATAATAGTGTGACGCCGACCGCGCGGCGCACATCAAAGGCGCTCAAAGGCATCAAAGGCGTATCAGAGGCGCTTAAGGTCAGGCTGGCTCGCGCAACTGTTTGTAAAATCGTGACAATGAGCACGCACTACAAAGCGCTTTCGAGATTATTCGACTAGCAGCCAGAGGCCGGCGTTTTTGTAGAAGTTCCGTATAAGGTAAAGTTCGAGAAAGTTCCATGTTACGTCATCCTCGCTATATAAGAAGGCGAGGCGACTAGAGGAGTTAGGAGTAATTAGTACAGCACGGCTGGGCAACTCGAGCAATAGGTTGAGCGTCCTTCATTTTTTATTTACCGGCTAAACATACGGTTATCAGTATCAGGTCGTGAGCAATCTGCTCTGTGCACCAGTTGCCCAGCCCTTTGTTACAGACAGTTTTGAGTCAGTCAGTTTTTAGTTTTAGTTTTAGTGTGTGTGTGTGTGTGTGTGTGTGTGTGTGTGTGTGTGTGTTTCTCTCTCTCTCTCTCTCTCTCTCTCTCTCTCTCTCTCTGTGTGTGTTTGTGAGCTGCGTGTGTGCGGTCGTCGTGAGAAAACCGCCACGTCCAGATAGCGAAGCCATTAATGAGCCTTGAGTGATCTCATCCTCAGAGTTAGCTTTTGTGAGACAAAGAGAGAACTGAAAGACAGAAAATTGTGTGTTACGTTTACGAGAACACAACACCCTTGAGTTATAATATCACGAAGGACTGTAGACTGTGTTAACGGCAATAAAAGGGAACTGGTTGTTGTATATTCAGTTAAAAGAAATTAAAGTGAGAAAAAAATAACTGAAATTGACTTCTGTCATTTTGCTACAAAAGTTTATGGAAAGTGGCCCTTTATTATTATTATTATTATTATTATTATTATTATTATTATTATTATTATTATTATTATTATTATTATTATTATTATTATTATTATTATTATTATTATTATTATTATTATTATTATTATTATTATTATTATTATTATTATTATTATTATTATTATTATTATTATTATTATTATTATTATTATTATTATTATTATTATTATTATTATTATTATTATTATTATTATTATTATTATTATTATTATTATTATTATTATTATTATTATTATTATTATTAATATTATTATTATTATTATTATTATTATTATTATTATTATTATTATTATTATTATTATTATTATTAATTTTTTCTTTTTTACTTGCCAAAGTATTTGAAATACTTAAGCAATTGGAAATTTTACTCATAGAAGCGTTATGCTTCTGAGTGTTGGTCAGCGGCATTATCGAAGACATAATTTTGGGCCTGGGATTTATTCTATTCTGTGGTGCTAAGTGGACGCCGGTCATCGTGATTTTTGCCTGGGTGCTGACGAGATCAAACGGAGTCAGCCAGAGGAGAAGTCAGAGACTCATACTACCCAAAGAAACATATTACGATGTCGATGGAGAATCAAAGAAAATGGGATATTCAAGATGCAGATAGAGGTCACCACACTGTTCTGAGCCTTGCAATATATGTGAATGAAAATATTAATTTCTTGTTGCCTCCAGTTAAGTTAGTTCAAAGTATTTTTGCAAGCTGTGTATAAAGAACTCTGTGTAAGCCTATATACAGTATTTCTAACTTTATATCCGTTTATTTGTGTTGTCTAGTAAACTATCCACATGGATGGTGAGGGACGACGGCGGGGTCAGAAGGTATCAGCTGAGAGACTATAATTTTGCTTGGAGGAACACTCCATCAGAGGAGATATACTGTTTGAGGTTTGAATTGAGCTTATTTTCCAATGCTAAAATGAGTTGTATATGTTTATGATTGTGTTTTTCTACTACAACATAACCACAGCTTTAGAATGAAAGATCTATTTTCACCAATTTCATTTAGTTCTTTTGTCTGTTAAAATACATAGCACTTTGGTAAGCCATAGAATGTTTCTCCCATAAGCGCTACTATACATCTTTCACAGTTCTTCTGTGTACCTTTCTCATTAGTGTTTTGTAAAAGAAATTAGAAAACAAGGATATATCAACTATTTATCTTGTTCTACTGTAATTAGTATAATTGCTGCATGGCAAATTACAATAAAATTTGAGTGCAACGTCAGAATGTGGGATAAAGATACTTCCTAAGAGCAGCTTGAAGTAAGAAGGACGTTGATTGCACATAACTATCATTCTTGTATCAGGTGGTATCAGACTGAAAGCACTTAACCTATTTTATTTGAAAAAAAAAAAAAAAAAAAACTTTTCTTGCTATTAGACATCTAGTACAAAATAAACGCAGCTTCTTATTTAAGATGGTTTTATCTTAGCCTTGATTTACCATAAATTATATATGTACATACTGGATCATCTGGTATTTTAAGTGTTTTTTTTTTTTTTTAAGTTAGAATATTTATCAAACATCGCAAAGAAGTCTGCCTATCTACCCGCATACGGAAAGGAGAAACGCATATCAGGAAATTTCGTGAAAGGTAACTCAAAATTAATACATAGTTCATTTTTAAGTACTGTATTTTATTCATCTTAATTGACTTCCATGCACCATGTGCGTTACTAATGTTTAAGCACATACTATAGTTGAAGCAGAAAATTTGGCCTTGAACACACAACAAACACATTGCCAAACTCATTGTTGTAATTTTTGCTGAGCGCAGGGTAATATTACAAAGTTTTCCTAGACCATATTTGCATTTGAGGAATTCAAAATGTACTGAGCATATTATTATGAAATCTGTTGCCCATATCTTCATTGGATTCTGTAGCATACGTAAACAGGTTGGAAGGGAAGTTATTACATTCCTTCTAATGTGTGCTTCATAGAAGCATTACAAGCAAAAAGTGGAATGGCATTTTGTTCTTTGATCAACCGATTTCGAAAAAATAAATGGTCTTTGTTCCGCATTGGATGTGTAATTCCACAAGAATGTACGGAGTTAACAGTTTGTTACTTGTAAGATGCGTAGAGTAACTTATTTCTGACATAGCTTCGCTAGTAATTATGGGACATCACACAGGGTTTGGAAATAACTAATCACTTAATAGACGTGAAGGAATACTCCGAGCAGTTCTTTCAGACGTGGAGTAAGCCAACAACGTTGCGTTGAGGTTGGTCAGGGAATTGACCTGGTTTGTGGATGTAAACAGGTCGGGCGCTTTCGCTTTCGTGTAATGTTTTGGGAGCTAACGCTTGTGATTGGCCTGCACAGTAAACAGGGAAGGACAAGTCAGGGTCTGTGTTTAAGTTCTCAAGATGCACTGTTACCAGCTTGTTTTAGACAAAACTAAAATGCCTCCGTAGGAAATTATCAGAGACAAAAGCGTAAGATACAAAACGTGTTCCAAATGCCGAGGTCTACCACTTGTTTAAGGCAATATTTTTGCCCAAAGAGGTCAATGGCTGGAGATTTTCAAGTAATACGTTGAACATAAAAATGTATGAGATTTCAAGTCATAGACAGCCTATAATTTCGATGCTTATAAGTAGGGATCGAACCTACATACAGGAAACAAAAAGCTGTGGAGTTTGGACTATAGGCAGTGGGAGGAGTCAGTCTGTCACATGATCACAACACAGAGGAGGCAAGGTACAGTCGACGCACGAAGGTTGTAGATAACGTTGTTGTATAACTTCTATACTGTCACCATTTTCAGTAAAATATTCACTCGCAAATTCTTGTACAAGTTCAGCAATACGTGAATATTTCGATTTTCGTGCTAGAGGCATTATGTATATTCTGTGCGAAATAACGAGGGACGCTATGCACCGAGCCTAGTTGTGTTTTGTGCTGTGAGTGTTTCAGTTCAATGACCACGCTCTGTCTACCTCATTTCGCGATAGCTCTTTATAGGTTCCAAGCCTACTTATAAGTTTTTGCAAGGTTCAACAAACAGGCTCTTAGTTTGGGACTGAAAATCTGAAAGGGCAGCTTTTAAAAATTATTTATTATTCGTGCATATTATAGCGTAGATACTCAAAAATTTGTAGGGATCATCAGACGACGTGCGTTTAAATGTACTCAGTTTAAAGCAAAGCTAGGAGCAGTGTTGTAGCTTTCAGGAATAATACGATTCTCCATGAAGCTATCTAACATTAAGGATAGTTTCTGAAGGATAGAAGGAAGTATCTACAATGCTCTGTTCCGGCATAAAAATAGCACATAATTCTACGCAAGCCTTTGAAAGTACAGACAAAAGTTCGTTTATTACTTATTTTACCCCGTATATAGCAGGTAGAGAGGGAGGTAGAGGTTTCGATATCAGAGTTCACTGGAAATACACACGTGTGAACAGCACAACTAAAAACTTGGTCAAACCAAGATTTTAAAAAAAATCATCCTCTCCTTTAGGTTTTCTGCGAATAGTCTTTGGCATGGCCTTAATAACTGTGAATGTCTTTTACATAACTGATGAGCCGCAAGAGACAAAATCTTACTGCATACAAATTGAGATTTCTTTAAGGTAAACAATTGCTGTCAAATATTTTATGGCGTTAACCATTTCCAAGACATTCATTGTCATTGGTTTGAATGTTCCAGTAATTCTATTTTTCTCAATTGGGAAGTCGTTATTGGTTTTTTTCCCGGGTCAAATAAAGACAATGGAATTTCAAAGCCATTACATAGCGACCAGATCTTTGAAAATTTGACTATCATTTAAGCCTACTCAGTTCCACTGTTTCAACTGTATCTACAAGGAAAACGAAATCAAACCATTTTTTCGTACAAATGTTGTTCACAGTCAACTTGAATTAGATAGAAGAATAAGCTTTTGGAAGAGTAATTTGTTGCAGACTATGTAGAGAATGCCTTGGTAACTCTAACATACACCTTTTTGCCCTTTTACTTTTGCAAGATAGCGACTACTACTTTCAAAAGTCCGATGATGTAAGTGCATGGAGTTCTTGTAAATTCTACGGAATTAAACATAAAGGACTTGTGTGAAGTAATTCAATTTTGCTAGGACCTAAAACACTGGGGTCCAATATTTGCCCAAGTTCTACCAAAAATATTCCGAAATCAAAGGCGTTAAGATCAATCTTTGAACGTACATGATGAGTTCTTTAATAATTCATCTATAATTCAGATGAGTAGTTTGGAAGGAATGCATATATTGAGACGTCATTCTACGTATTTTCTAAAAATGACAGCGTTTTTCACTTTAAAATGTATTGTTTTCAGGGCTTATGTTTGGGCATATATAGAAATACGTTTTAAACCAGGAGCAGTGCAAAAAACCAAAGCATCACTTTTTAGTTCTTTTCAGGTAACTAGAGACACATGCGTGTAAACATATAATGCTTTTAAAGTTGTTAATCCTAGTTTCCGAACTGAATTTTAAGCATGACTCCTCTACAAATATACACTATAACATGGCTGAGATCACAAATATACCTGCAATTTGCGCTAGATAGAGTTACTCTAATAGTTTATATAGCGTCACAAACATTTAGGTGGCAATGCTTGACTCATTTACGGCTTAAACGTAAAAAGAAAAGAAAAGTCTACATAAACAATGGAAAGGTTGCATTCACTTTTCGCTGGCGAATATCAAAATATTGACGCATCGCATTCTGTGGAGAAAATACGTGGAACGCAGCAAAACATTTTTCTTAAAACCAACAAAGCAATACACTATATCCTTATTCTGAAAGTTACATCAGTATTATTTTGCTTTGAAGACATGGGTGTCAAATGTAAATCGAACAAATAAGATGTAGGTAATTGATACTTAACGTCATCTAATGTAAAACACTTAGCGTTAAATAAAGGGCCTAACGTCAACTACATTGTATGGACACACATTTTAAAGAGAGAGACTGTTTATTTTGTGAAATATTCAATTGTTCCCATTACTATATGAAGCAGTATTACAAGAAAGACTATATTCCAGTGTGTTATATTCAAATGCCTTTCGTACTCACCCTTCTACAAACTACCTATTTCTTGTTAATACACATTCACCTGCATTGCTCATTACGGTACAAGCATACACAGAATACAGTAAGCTAAAGCGACAGTCAAACCTTTTAAGAGATAGACGCCAAATGGTGGCTTTGAAATTCTGTTTTCTTTCCATGACCAGCAGCAATAAATTAAAAGGACTTTCCATTTGAGTAGAGCATAATTATTCCAAAATTCAAACCAAAATATAAATACTAACGAAGAGACAAACTGATCTGAGGTAGTAAAAAGAAAGCGAAATCGTGCGACGATAATTGGTAGTAATACAGGTGGAGCAAATTCAATGCAAGGTGTTCCAAAGTTTGTTGCACTACATGTTTATCGTTTGTCACCTGACACTATTGAATAGTAGGTTTTAAATTTGTTAAAACCCATATTTTCCGAAGTTTCGTGTGAAAAACTGACCTCAAGAAATGTTGAGTTATATGCTTCTTTTAAAGTGAATATATTTGGAACCAATTATAATAAAGCCATGAATCCAAATATTTGGCCCTTATATGCGTGTGTTCGGCGTTTTTCAGTCCTTCGAGCAAAATATGTCCAAGGGAACAATTAACTCTTTCTGGAGCGCAAAGTATAACTGAGCAGTATGAACTTAAAACTAAAAGTGATTCATGTAAATATCTAATCAGCAAACAACAAATTCAATGAACTTCAGTTATTCTTAAAAGATGAAGAACCTGATATTTTGTGCCTAACCGAGTATTGGTATAAATATGGTACATTTTTACATTTTCAAGGTTATATTTTATCGGCATGCTTCGAGAGGAAGGATCATATACATGGTGGTGTAGCAGTTTATTGTAAACAATCAATTTCAGCGGTTAATGTTCAGTATATTACTCGTTTTTCGCAAGAAATTAATTTTGAATGTGTTGGATTGAAAATAGCCTTTAAAGTAAACCTTAAAAATGTGACGCTGTGTATTTTATGTGTATATATATATATATATATATATATATATATATAGATCCCCAAATGTTATCACTGATGTTTTCTTGTCTAAATTAGAATTTATTTTAAATTATATACATAAACAATGTGATTATATTATTTTAACTGGTGGCCTGATTATAGATGCCCTGTCTGCCAGTATCTCTAAGAAATACCCGTTTGACATATTTGATACGTTTGATCTGACTTCTTTATGTTGGTCAATCCACGTCAAATCGAACACCGGTAAAACACGACTTTTTCGTAGGAGGTTCAAATTTTTTTATGAATAATAAGCATCAAATAAGGAGACCCGTATTTTTTTATTTCCGTATTTTTAAATTATTTGCTTAGTTATGGCTATTAGAAACTAAGCAATTTCTGCGCGCACCGTAATATAAAATCACTTGTTACTCTAAGACCATATAGAGTTGACATTGGGGTTTAGCGCACTGGAAAGGTTAAATATAACATTTTAACAACTTTCGATCAAGCATTATTACAGATAAATTTTGGACTGTTTTTTATGGTATATTTTGTAAAACCAAAAATAGAATTTAAATCGATGTGTTAAAAATCTAAAAAAAAAAAAAAAAAAAAAAAAAAAAAAAAAAAAAAAAGTACACACGTATTCCCTGACATTTTATCTATAAAATAAGATGTTGGAAACTATTGGGCTTGCATTAGTGCACCTGCTACAATTTTTTTTTCTGGAGGCCTGCAAGCGCACACAGACGAGTAACAAGCCAGGTGACTGCAGACAGCCTGCAAATTGCCGCGTCAGCTATGCTAGTCAGATAACTTCTTCTTACTAAGGTAGTACAGTCCATGCAGAAAAATGTCTCCACAATGTACCGTCTTTCTGATACTCCTGTGGCATCTGATACGTGCTTTTGAACTTTTGAATTTTTTTGAAAAAATCTTCTGATGTAAACAGTTCTTTGCTTTTAGCTTCTTCCTTCATGTACGTCCATACATTTGAAATAATTTCTCTACTCTGACTGTCTAATGTTTTGGTCCCTAATTTAGAACTTACAGGTGGCATAATTGATTTACGCTATGATCAATGTCTCACAAATTCACTATATTCACTCTTTATCGCAAAGGTCTATGTCTTCAACTGCACGCTGCACTAAAAAGCACCTTTGAATTAGCAAGACATGCAGACATCACTACCTTCCCCCTCCCTCCCCCTGTGCATGGTTTCATTCGCAGAATTATACAATATGAACTGATGAAACAGACAAAAGCTATGGATTCGCCAACAGGACTTCCAGTCAAGGTCTGTAGCCGCCACCGCTGCCACGCGAATTCGCTGCACTGATTTGCAAAGTTAATTACAACTGAACCATTAGAGACTCCATTCTGATTATTTCTGAGAATATTGAATAAACATCATTGTATTTTTTGTTTTTTTTTTTTGTTTTTTTGTTTTTGTTTTTTTTTTTCCAGATTTATAGTCGAGTTTATGTTATTATCTAACTTTAACGCTTTAATCGTATAAAATATAATATTAATAATTAATAAAGTGTTCTAAAAGTACCTCACGAACTACTGCAATTTATCTTTAATTTGAGCCAAAGATCAAGTAATTTGCTTCCTTATAATCGGAGGTATGACTGATCGAAGAGTGAGGAGCGCGCGATTTTTGGGACATTTCAAAAATTAATATCTGCCAAAATACATTTTTTTATACAAAACGAAGAAACACAGGTCAAATATATTTTGTTCCAAAACACACACAAAAAAATCAGGAAAATCTGAGAGATCAAGCTCAGTTTTTGCCATATTTTGTTCGATTTGACGTGGAATGACTCATGTACTCAACCTACTCATAATGACGCTGCCATAGATTATATGCTGTAAATGTACCATTTTTCATCCTCACATTTCTGATCAACATGTTTTTTCGTGAGTCTCAACAGATAAATATGAATACTTATAGGAATGTTAGTGCTAGTAATTTATCATTATCTCAGCATGAGTTGCATAGTTTAATGTGGGATGATATATATATATATATATATATATATATATATATATATATATATATATATATATATATATACTTGAGGATGTGAATAGTGCATGGAATAAGTTTATGGAAATCATTTTATATTATTTTGATCTATCCTGTCCACAGTGGCGGCTCCTGGGTAATCGCATGCTCGCAAGTGCACACTCACTTATTTTTCCTGTATGTGAACGTGTATTTAGTTCTATAAGTATGTATACGAGAAGGTAAAATGTTCAACTTTCTTCTATATAAACTTGCTCGTTTAGCTTCACGCGCCTTCTCTCGCGAGGCCAATGCATTGGATCAACACCGTAGAGACGCATAAACCAGATTCTGCGACTGGCGAAGAAAGTCTTTAGGTGAGAGGGCGCAGTGGGAGAGGAGTAGCTTGTATCAAGGAGCACGGTGAGTTAATGCGCTACAATGGACAAACCCGAGCGATGCGATTCTTACCGCGCATCCGTGCTGCGTTCACGTGCAAGTCATATTCATTTCCTTCCTCTCGTTTCGCAGAAGTTGGGATCAGCCTGCCACCGGTATAGCCAACTTTACGGTTCTAAATATAATGTAGCCGTTTTCTGTATTAGCTTGACAGTTATGTTAATGTTGCAAAAACATTGCATATATTTTTATTAAACCATTATAAATGCATACAATTGATCTTTACAATTTACTAAGGCCAAAGCCTCAGTTTGGGATAATTGCTTTGTTACTGTGTTTATATTTTTTATTTGTTAGGTTTGTGTTTCTGGTAGCGAATTGTATGCATATGTGTCTGTCCTTGGCAGTAAATTTCAATGTGTGCAATTGTGGAAATTAATGACGTTAAGAAACTAAAGGAGATAAACCTATCCATTTCATTGAATCCCGGCGTGTTTCAAGGACTGATAAACTTCACAGCAGAATTACATGCCGCGGTTAAAGAACATCTTAAGCAAGTCTGCGTTTTCTCGGGGAACGTCGGAAGAAATGCAAAATAATTTACTGCAGTGTATGTTTGATGTATACCAAGAAGAAACTAAGGGAGAAATTTCTAAAGCAGAGTACATTGCTGTAATGGCCGATTCAAATGGTGATTGTGCTTCGTTACCTGTTACCAAATGGCAAGCCAGTGGAAAGATTCTGGGCATTTCTAAATCCAGATGGACAAGGTGCGAACGCTCTCTTCCTGTGTGTGAACAATACGCTGTAGTACCATAGTATCTGTAAAAGTGAACAAATAAAGTAGTGTCTCCTTCCAGGGGAAACATGGGGGTGGGTGGATGGACGGATGGACGGATGGACGGATGGACGGATGGACGGATGGACGGATGGACGGATGGACGGATGGACGGATGGACGGATGGACGGATGGACGGATGGACGGATGGACGGATGGACGGATGGACGGATGGACGGATGGACGGATGGACGGATGGACGGATGGACGGATGGACGGATGGACGGATGGACGGATGGACGGATGGACGGATGGACGGATGGACGGATGGACGGATGGACGGATGGACGGATGGACGGATGGACGGATGGACGGATGGACGGATGGACGGATGGACGGATGGACGGATGGACGGATGGACGGATGGACGGATGGACGGATGGACGGATGGACGGATGGACGGATGGACGGATGGACGGATGGACGGATGGACGGATGGACGGATGGACGGATGGACGGATGGACGGATGGACGGATGGACGGATGGACGGATGGACGGATGGACGGATGGACGGATGGACGGATGGACGGATGGACGGATGGACGGATGGACGGATGGACGGATGGACGGATGGACGGATGGACGGATGGACGGATGGACGGATGGACGGATGGACGGATGGACGGATGGACGGATGGACGGATGGACGGATGGACGGATGGACGGATGGACGGATGGACGGATGGACGGATGGACGGATGGACGGATGGACGGATGGACGGATGGACGGATGGACGGATGGACGGATGGACGGATGGACGGATGGACGGATGGACGGATGGACGGATGGACGGATGGACGGATGGACGGATGGACGGATGGACGGATGGACGGATGGACGGATGGACGGATGGACGGATGGACGGATGGACGGATGGACGGATGGACGGATGGACGGATGGACGGATGGACGGATGGACGGATGGACGGATGGACGGATGGACGGATGGACGGATGGACGGATGGACGGATGGACGGATGGACGGATGGACGGATGGACGGATGGACGGATGGACGGATGGACGGATGGACGGATGGACGGATGGACGGATGGACGGATGGACGGATGGACGGATGGACGGATGGACGGATGGACGGATGGACGGATGGACGGATGGACGGATGGACGGATGGACGGATGGACGGATGGACGGATGGACGGATGGACGGATGGACGGATGGACGGATGGACGGATGGACGGATGGACGGATGGACGGATGGACGGATGGACGGATGGACGGATGGACGGATGGACGGATGGACGGATGGACGGATGGACGGATGGACGGATGGACGGATGGACGGATGGACGGATGGACGGATGGACGGATGGACGGATGGACGGATGGACGGATGGACGGATGGACGGATGGACGGATGGACGGATGGACGGATGGACGGATGGACGGATGGACGGATGGACGGATGGACGGATGGACGGATGGACGGATGGACGGATGGACGGATGGACGGATGGACGGATGGACGGATGGACGGATGGACGGATGGACGGATGGACGGATGGACGGATGGACGGATGGACGGATGGACGGATGGACGGATGGACGGATGGACGGATGGACGGATGGACGGATGGACGGATGGACGGATGGACGGATGGACGGATGGACGGATGGACGGATGGACGGATGGACGGATGGACGGATGGACGGATGGACGGATGGACGGATGGACGGATGGACGGATGGACGGATGGACGGATGGACGGATGGACGGATGGACGGATGGACGGATGGACGGATGGACGGATGGACGGATGGACGGATGGACGGATGGACGGATGGACGGATGGACGGATGGACGGATGGACGGATGGACGGATGGACGGATGGACGGATGGACGGATGGACGGATGGACGGATGGACGGATGGACGGATGGACGGATGGACGGATGGACGGATGGACGGATGGACGGATGGACGGATGGACGGATGGACGGATGGACGGATGGACGGATGGACGGATGGACGGATGGACGGATGGACGGATGGACGGATGGACGGATGGACGGATGGACGGATGGACGGATGGACGGATGGACGGATGGACGGATGGACGGATGGACGGATGGACGGATGGACGGATGGACGGATGGACGGATGGACGGATGGACGGATGGACGGATGGACGGATGGACGGATGGACGGATGGACGGATGGACGGATGGACGGATGGACGGATGGACGGATGGACGGATGGACGGATGGACGGATGGACGGATGGACGGATGGACGGATGGACGGATGGACGGATGGACGGATGGACGGATGGACGGATGGACGGATGGACGGATGGACGGATGGACGGATGGACGGATGGACGGATGGACGGATGGACGGATGGACGGATGGACGGATGGACGGATGGACGGATGGACGGATGGACGGATGGACGGATGGACGGATGGACGGATGGACGGATGGACGGATGGACGGATGGACGGATGGACGGATGGACGGATGGACGGATGGACGGATGGACGGATGGACGGATGGACGGATGGACGGATGGACGGATGGACGGATGGACGGATGGACGGATGGACGGATGGACGGATGGACGGATGGACGGATGGACGGATGGACGGATGGACGGATGGACGGATGGACGGATGGACGGATGGACGGATGGACGGATGGACGGATGGACGGATGGACGGATGGACGGATGGACGGATGGACGGATGGACGGATGGACGGATGGACGGATGGACGGATGGACGGATGGACGGATGGACGGATGGACGGATGGACGGATGGACGGATGGACGGATGGACGGATGGACGGATGGACGGATGGACGGATGGACGGATGGACGGATGGACGGATGGACGGATGGACGGATGGACGGATGGACGGATGGACGGATGGACGGATGGACGGATGGACGGATGGACGGATGGACGGATGGACGGATGGACGGATGGACGGATGGACGGATGGACGGATGGACGGATGGACGGATGGACGGATGGACGGATGGACGGATGGACGGATGGACGGATGGACGGATGGACGGATGGACGGATGGACGGATGGACGGATGGACGGATGGACGGATGGACGGATGGACGGATGGACGGATGGACGGATGGACGGATGGACGGATGGACGGATGGACGGATGGACGGATGGACGGATGGACGGATGGACGGATGGACGGATGGACGGATGGACGGATGGACGGATGGACGGATGGACGGATGGACGGATGGACGGATGGACGGATGGACGGATGGACGGATGGACGGATGGACGGATGGACGGATGGACGGATGGACGGATGGACGGATGGACGGATGGACGGATGGACGGATGGACGGATGGACGGATGGACGGATGGACGGATGGACGGATGGACGGATGGACGGATGGACGGATGGACGGATGGACGGATGGACGGATGGACGGATGGACGGATGGACGGATGGACGGATGGACGGATGGACGGATGGACGGATGGACGGATGGACGGATGGACGGATGGACGGATGGACGGATGGACGGATGGACGGATGGACGGATGGACGGATGGACGGATGGACGGATGGACGGATGGACGGATGGACGGATGGACGGATGGACGGATGGACGGATGGACGGATGGACGGATGGACGGATGGACGGATGGACGGATGGACGGATGGACGGATGGACGGATGGACGGATGGACGGATGGACGGATGGACGGATGGACGGATGGACGGATGGACGGATGGACGGATGGACGGATGGACGGATGGACGGATGGACGGATGGACGGATGGACGGATGGACGGATGGACGGATGGACGGATGGACGGATGGACGGATGGACGGATGGACGGATGGACGGATGGACGGATGGACGGATGGACGGATGGACGGATGGACGGATGGACGGATGGACGGATGGACGGATGGACGGATGGACGGATGGACGGATGGACGGATGGACGGATGGACGGATGGACGGATGGACGGATGGACGGATGGACGGATGGACGGATGGACGGATGGACGGATGGACGGATGGACGGATGGACGGATGGACGGATGGACGGATGGACGGATGGACGGATGGACGGATGGACGGATGGACGGATGGACGGATGGACGGATGGACGGATGGACGGATGGACGGATGGACGGATGGACGGATGGACGGATGGACGGATGGACGGATGGACGGATGGACGGATGGACGGATGGACGGATGGACGGATGGACGGATGGACGGATGGACGGATGGACGGATGGACGGATGGACGGATGGACGGATGGACGGATGGACGGATGGACGGATGGACGGATGGACGGATGGACGGATGGACGGAGGGACGGAGGGACGGAGGGACGGAGGGACGGAGGGACGGAGGGACGGAGGGACGGAGGGACGGAGGGACGGAGGGACGGAGGGACGGAGGGACGGAGGGACGGAGGGACGGAGGGACGGAGGGACGGAGGGACGGAGGGACGGAGGGACGGAGGGACGGAGGGACGGAGGGACGGAGGGACGGAGGGACGGAGGGACGGAGGGACGGAGGGACGGAGGGACGGAGGGACGGAGGGACGGAGGGACGGAGGGACGGAGGGACGGAGGGACGGAGGGACGGAGGGACGGAGGGACGGAGGGACGGAGGGACGGAGGGACGGAGGGACGGAGGGACGGAGGGACGGAGGGACGGAGGGACGGAGGGACGGAGGGACGGAGGGACGGAGGGACGGAGGGACGGAGGGACGGAGGGACGGAGGGACGGAGGGACGGAGGGACGGAGGGACGGAGGGACGGAGGGACGGAGGGACGGAGGGACGGAGGGACGGAGGGACGGAGGGACGGAGGGACGGAGGGACGGAGGGACGGAGGGACGGAGGGACGGAGGGACGGAGGGACGGAGGGACGGAGGGACGGAGGGACGGAGGGACGGAGGGACGGAGGGACGGAGGGACGGAGGGACGGAGGGACGGAGGGACGGAGGGACGGAGGGACGGAGGGACGGAGGGACGGAGGGACGGAGGGACGGAGGGACGGAGGGACGGAGGGACGGAGGGACGGAGGGACGGAGGGACGGAGGGACGGAGGGACGGAGGGACGGAGGGACGGAGGGACGGAGGGACGGAGGGACGGAGGGACGGAGGGACGGAGGGACGGAGGGACGGAGGGACGGAGGGACGGAGGGACGGAGGGACGGAGGGACGGAGGGACGGAGGGACGGAGGGACGGAGGGACGGAGGGACGGAGGGACGGAGGGACGGAGGGACGGAGGGACGGAGGGACGGAGGGACGGAGGGACGGAGGGACGGAGGGACGGAGGGACGGAGGGACGGAGGGACGGAGGGACGGAGGGACGGAGGGACGGAGGGACGGAGGGACGGAGGGACGGAGGGACGGAGGGACGGAGGGACGGAGGGACGGAGGGACGGAGGGACGGAGGGACGGAGGGACGGAGGGACGGAGGGACGGAGGGACGGAGGGACGGAGGGACGGAGGGACGGAGGGACGGAGGGACGGAGGGACGGAGGGACGGAGGGACGGAGGGACGGAGGGACGGAGGGACGGAGGGACGGAGGGACGGAGGGACGGAGGGACGGAGGGACGGAGGGACGGAGGGACGGAGGGACGGAGGGACGGAGGGACGGAGGGACGGAGGGACGGAGGGACGGAGGGACGGAGGGACGGAGGGACGGAGGGACGGAGGGACGGAGGGACGGAGGGACGGAGGGACGGAGGGACGGAGGGACGGAGGGACGGAGGGACGGAGGGACGGAGGGACGGAGGGACGGAGGGACGGAGGGACGGAGGGACGGAGGGACGGAGGGACGGAGGGACGGAGGGACGGAGGGACGGAGGGACGGAGGGACGGAGGGACGGAGGGACGGAGGGACGGAGGGACGGAGGGACGGAGGGACGGAGGGACGGAGGGACGGAGGGACGGAGGGACGGAGGGACGGAGGGACGGAGGGACGGAGGGACGGAGGGACGGAGGGACGGAGGGACGGAGGGACGGAGGGACGGAGGGACGGAGGGACGGAGGGACGGAGGGACGGAGGGACGGAGGGACGGAGGGACGGAGGGACGGAGGGACGGAGGGACGGAGGGACGGAGGGACGGAGGGACGGAGGGACGGAGGGACGGAGGGACGGAGGGACGGAGGGACGGAGGGACGGAGGGACGGAGGGACGGAGGGACGGAGGGACGGAGGGACGGAGGGACGGAGGGACGGAGGGACGGAGGGACGGAGGGACGGAGGGACGGAGGGACGGAGGGACGGAGGGACGGAGGGACGGAGGGACGGAGGGACGGAGGGACGGAGGGACGGAGGGACGGAGGGACGGAGGGACGGAGGGACGGAGGGACGGAGGGACGGAGGGACGGAGGGACGGAGGGACGGAGGGACGGAGGGACGGAGGGACGGAGGGACGGAGGGACGGAGGGACGGAGGGACGGAGGGACGGAGGGACGGAGGGACGGAGGGACGGAGGGACGGAGGGACGGAGGGACGGAGGGACGGAGGGACGGAGGGACGGAGGGACGGAGGGACGGAGGGACGGAGGGACGGAGGGACGGAGGGACGGAGGGACGGAGGGACGGAGGGACGGAGGGACGGAGGGACGGAGGGACGGAGGGACGGAGGGACGGAGGGACGGAGGGACGGAGGGACGGAGGGACGGAGGGACGGAGGGACGGAGGGACGGAGGGACGGAGGGACGGAGGGACGGAGGGACGGAGGGACGGAGGGACGGAGGGACGGAGGGACGGAGGGACGGAGGGACGGAGGGACGGAGGGACGGAGGGACGGAGGGACGGAGGGACGGAGGGACGGAGGGACGGAGGGACGGAGGGACGGAGGGACGGAGGGACGGAGGGACGGAGGGACGGAGGGACGGAGGGACGGAGGGACGGAGGGACGGAGGGACGGAGGGACGGAGGGACGGAGGGACGGAGGGACGGAGGGACGGAGGGACGGAGGGACGGAGGGACGGAGGGACGGAGGGACGGAGGGACGGAGGGACGGAGGGACGGAGGGACGGAGGGACGGAGGGACGGAGGGACGGAGGGACGGAGGGACGGAGGGACGGAGGGACGGAGGGACGGAGGGACGGAGGGACGGAGGGACGGAGGGACGGAGGGACGGAGGGACGGAGGGACGGAGGGACGGAGGGACGGAGGGACGGAGGGACGGAGGGACGGAGGGACGGAGGGACGGAGGGACGGAGGGACGGAGGGACGGAGGGACGGAGGGACGGAGGGACGGAGGGACGGACGGACGGACGGACGGACGGACGGACGGACGGACGGACGGACGGACGGACGGACGGACGGACGGACGGACGGACGGACGGACGGACGGACGGACGGACGGACGGACGGACGGACGGACGGACGGACGGACGGACGGACGGACGGACGGACGGACGGACGGACGGACGGACGGACGGACGGACGGACGGACGGACGGACGGATGGACGGATGGACGGATGGACGGATGGACGGATGGACGGATGGACGGATGGACGGATGGACGGATGGACGGATGGACGGATGGACGGATGGACGGATGGACGGATGGACGGATGGACGGATGGACGGATGGACGGATGGACGGATGGACGGATGGACGGATGGACGGATGGACGGATGGACGGATGGACGGATGGACGGATGGACGGATGGACGGATGGACGGATGGACGGATGGACGGATGGACGGATGGACGGATGGACGGATGGACGGATGGACGGATGGACGGATGGACGGATGGACGGATGGACGGATGGACGGATGGACGGATGGACGGATGGACGGATGGACGGATGGACGGATGGACGGATGGACGGATGGACGGATGGACGGATGGACGGATGGACGGATGGACGGATGGACGGATGGACGGATGGACGGATGGACGGATGGACGGATGGACGGATGGACGGATGGACGGATGGACGGATGGACGGATGGACGGATGGACGGATGGACGGATGGACGGATGGACGGATGGACGGATGGACGGATGGACGGATGGACGGGTGGACGGGTGGACGGATGGACGGGTGGACGGGTGGACGGGTGGACGGGTGGACGGGTGGACGGGTGGACGGGTGGACGGGTGGACGGCTGGACGGCTGGACGGCTGGACGGGTGGGCGGGTGGGCGGGTGGGCGGGTGGGCGGGTGGGCGGGTGGGCGGGTGGGCGGGTGGGCGGGTGGGCGGGTGGGCGGGTGGGCGGGTGGGCGGGTGGGCGGGTGGGCGGATGGGCGGATGGGCGGATGGGCGGATGGGCGGATGGGCGGATGGGCGGATGGGCGGATGGGCGGATGGGCGGATGGGCGGATGGGCGGATGGATAAGCTGGAGAAGAATTGCTACCCAGGGCCCCTGGCACAGCAGGCTGGTGCTCTACCAACTGCGCCACGTGTGATTTATTTGTAAAGTACAATTTTGTATATCTCTTGCCGTTTACTAGTTATGTATATGCCATCCAACATGAAAAGAGATTTAGAGGTCATTCCCAGAAAATTTACGTTTCGTTTGTCACTGAAATGCCTTCAACAGATATTGTTTTTTAGATCAAAGTCCTACAAATTTATTATCGAGAAAATAACATTTTTTGGAATATTTTTCCACGTAAACCTAACTTGCAGTAGCGGTGTTTTCGTCACGCATACAACCCTCTCTGAAAATATATTTTCTTGGAATGAGGGAGTCTCAAACCGTGTGTTTCAGCTGTATGGCAGTTTTAGCGAAATCCAGTACTTCTACTTACTGCGGATGTGTAATAGACAGAGTAATAAAGATGGTAAAACAAATTCATTAAAGAGCGGGATACTTGCAAACAACTAGGTATGTTTGAGAGGTAGAACTGGAACTTAAAAATTCAACGCCACAACTGGGATTTGAATTGTTAAGTTCTAGTTCTACCTCTCAAACTTTGCCCACACACGGCTTGTGTGTTTAAAAACATCAACAGTAAGTTTGTTGGCATAAGTAAATAATAATTAACTAGATATGTTTTCCACCATGCAAACGGATTCAAGCAAAGACGTGCTTTTCATACAGGGAAAGGTCAGGGTTTAAATGCTTCACGAGTAAACAAGCTGCAAGCTAATTAAAAGTTCTTTCACCGGTCTCCTCTCTTGTTGTGATTGATGCTGTGTTGGGTTATTTGCATTCACAAATTTTTGTATTATTTATTTCTCCAATGTGTTTGGTTGTTCGCGACTGTATTTACGTTCTTTGGGGTGAACACGCATTAAGGGTGCTACGCAGTTGCAGTTATTATAGGCCTTAGATCCAAATAGGGTGAGAATGTAGGACATGAACTTGTCCCCAGGAGTCCTTAACTTTGGCCACCAGTGTCACAAACAGGTTAATAATAATTGGTCTTCTCTTACAATTAGAAGGTTCACTCCGGCCGCGTGCTCTTCACCTCATTATTGCAATGAAATATACAGGTACTATGAGAGAACGTGACGCTTGCGCGATCGTGTAGTGAAGACGATACCGATATTGCACGATATTGCAGAGAGGGAGGAGGTAGGGAAAGCAAATGTGACACATGCAAGGCCTCCTCATCTACGTACTACCGGTAAGGAAATCATATAAAAGGAGTACTTTTGCTCACTGGATTATCAGAAATCACAGCGAATCCAAGAAGTCACCAACAACTTCTTGGATAAAGGATCTCGTTTGGCATCATCAGCTCAAAGGAAAGACATCTCTTAGGATGAATAAGGTGAGATAACACAACTTAAAGACTTAACACTACTACTTGAAGACATAAGTTTACTCATGAGAAATTACAGGAAAATGTTTTTCGTTCATAACATTTTAAATGAGAGTCACACTATACATTACAGCTTTGAAATTCAGTTCCATACAATTAGGTAACTAACTTTAGTGTAGGAAAATTAATGCATACAGTAATTGTTAAGGGAAAATAAAGTTATTATTTGATTAAGTGATTTTCCATGAACCAGTTTAAGAAAAAAACTGAATAAATTATCTCAAACAGCAATTTTATAAACTATAGCAATAAAAGTTTCCTCTTATGTTGTGCTATTTACCCTTAATTATTTAAGAAAAATTGTCATAACCATCTATAAAGTCAAACTAGATACAACTTCTGTAAAATGAGGATATTTAACAACAAAGGTGAATACGAAATATTATCAATAAGAATAAAACCACAACTCTTGTGGAACAATATTTACACAGAGACTCTTTAAAGTGCAATAATTATTAAGTACTCTGATTATCGCCATTAGGGATGATAATATATGGCATATGAATCACTGTAGGCCATGATTTTACTGGCCAGTTAACTGCCGAAAACAATTCATTATTGTGCAGTTTAAAAAAGACACATCTCTGAATGACTTATTCCTTCTTTGCTCAGCATTACTGTAGAACAGATAATTTTATTTTCGCAATATTTACTTAATGCCATGGAAATTGTCAAGAATACAATTATTTTCCATAAAATTCTGAGTTTGCTAAGATACTCCTATGGTACTAGAATGTACTTGAGCATGAGAGTAATTCTGTAATCAGGTGTAAAATGCTTAGAAAGCGAAAGCCTAAAGTTCCGTGTTTTTGCGTATAACGGTTATTGTTATTGTTATTATTGTTGTATTTTTTATTGTTATTGTTGCTGTTCTTCATCTTCTTCTTCTTCATCGTCTTCTTCATCATCCTCTTCATCATCATCATCATCTTCTTCTTCTTCTTCTTCTTCTTCTTCTTCCTGTTCTTCCTCTTCTTCTCCTTCTTCTTGTTCTTGTTCTTCTTCTTGTTCTTCTTCTTGTTCTTCTTCTTCTTTTCTTATTCTTACTCTTACTCTTATTCTTATTCTTATTCTTATTATTATTATTATTATTATTATTATTATTATTATTATTATTATTATTATTATTATTATTATTATTATTATTATTATTATTATTATTATTATTATTATTATTATTATTATTATTATTATTATTATTATTATTATTATTATTATTATTATTATTATTATTATTATTATAACGTAACAATTTCTGAAGCTCAACCCTGCAATGACAAGTGTTCTTTCGCTTTCTTGCAGGTAATTTTGGTGTTGGCCTTAACGGCCCTAACGTTCGCAAGTCCAGAACCACCAGTCAACAATCAGTACCTCCCACCATCCTCAGGAGGCGCTGGAAGAGGTCCTTCTGGCAGCTATGGTGCCCCAGGTGGAAGCAATGGTTTTGGAAGCAATGGTGGTGGTGTAGGAGGTAATGGAAGAGCACCATCCATCACTTACGGAACACCTGGTGGCGGTAATGGTTTTGGCAGGATCGGTGGTTCTGGAAACGGTTTCGGAGGAAGACGAGCTCCATCCAGTACTTATGGCGTTCCGGGTGCAGGAAATGGCTTCGGAGGGAATGGAGGTAATGGAGGCGAAAACGGCTTTGGAATCAATGGCAGGGCACCTTCCAGTAGGTACGGAGCTCCACTAGCAGGAAACGGTTTTGGAGGTAGCAGACCAGGTAGTAACGGCAATGGTAGAGCTCCCTCAAGCAGTTATGGAGCACCTGTAACCGGAAATAGCTTCAGCGGAAATGGACTTGGTGGAAATGGAATAGTGCCCTCAAGCACCTATGGAGCCCCAGGATCGGGTAACAGTTTTGGCAGCAATGGTCTTGGAGGAAACGGAAGAGCACCTTCAGACACTTACGGAGCCCCAGGAGCCGGAAACGGTTTCGGCGGCAATGGTCTTGCTGGGAATGGAATAGCACCCTCAAGCACTTACGGAGCCCCAGGAGCCGGAAACGGTTTCGGCGGCAATGGTCTTCTTGGAAATGGAAGAGCTCCTTCCAGCACCTATGGAGCTCCTGAAGCTGGAAATGGCCGTGGAAATGGTTTTGGCGGCAATGGTATCAGCGGTGCACCTGCAAACACATATGGCGCTCCTGGTGCAGCTCAAAATGGATTTGGTAGCAGTGGTTTTGGCCAAGGTGGTGCTGGTGGTGCCCCTTCCTCTACATATGGTGCCCCAAATGGCGGCGGATTTGGAGGAGGTTCCGCAAGCGGATTCGGTGGTGGAGCTGGAAACGGATTTGGTGGAGCCGGTAACAGCGGATACGGAAATGGCGGTGACGGGCCCTCTGTGAGTAGTTGGTTAACAAATGTTGTTTGCTGTTTCCATTTGCCCTCCTTAGAAGTCATATTACCTATAGGTGTACGAGACATAGAAACGTTTCAATGGTTCCAAACAATAAAATAATATTTTCAACATATCTAAATACTACGCTTTTTACGGTATGCTTGCACATTGTTAGCCATATTTACGATTCGTTATGTCCATTTACTTTGGAGTCTCCGTCAAAGATTGTATCTCACATTTTGGGCTCAAAGAGTTCTAAACCGGAGGAACCAGATTTATACAAGCAATTTTACGTTTTAAATACTATTAGTGTGAGAATGCTCTATTGGACTGTTATTAACTCTAACATGTTAAAGTTAACTAAGAGGAGTAATCCTGCGATAAGCAGCTTAATTTAGCACTAAATCCCGGCATATCCAAAGAACTGATTTAAAAATTTCGGGATGTTAAAAAACAGACGTTGCGCTTTCCTCAGTCTTACGCATCAACTTGAAATTTTTCTCATTTTTATGGTGTGTGCCATGGAAACGTTCCTTGCTTCTCTTCGTTGCTTTGTTGGTTATACAGTACATTGCCTATGTTCTCAGAGCTAATTTTCAACTCTGCATTCTGTCTTCACAACAAACATCTCATTGGTTCTGTTTCACCGCACAAGAATAACATAAAATGTCATTATTTTAATCACAGCATATTGCGATGATGCAAGAAAGGTTTAAACATGTTGCATAAATTATATAATTCGATAATTCGAAAGCAATATTTAGCATATCTCGGAACATATTCAGGTTATGGTTTTAAAAATTTATGACAGCACATCTATATTCATTTATTTGCTTGCACTTCGTGAACCAACCTTCAAATATTATTTATTATTTGAAAGTTTATCTAACTCTACAGAGGTCAAATACAACTTTTGGCGATTAGTGAACAAAGTAGGCAATCGCATTTTAACTTCTGGTTTATATTTGATCCACAATCGTCATATAGAGCTCATGGAGATCTATGTAATTATCTCCAAATTTTCCACAAAATGACAGTTTCTTGCACTCCGTGGAATTTTATCAAATTTCTCACTTGAATCACAGTGTCAAGTAAACGAAGATGTTTCGTTGAAGCGTTGAAGCTTTTTGTTATATTCTATGCCTAAGAGAGTTTACTGGAAGAAATATAAATGAAAAATCCAGAGAATATTTAGCCTAAATTTAATAACCTATTTTCTCATTTTCTTATTCTGCTTTAATGAGTAGAATGAAACAGCATTCTGAATGAGCCAATGTGACCAGTATGATAATAATCATTAAGCAGGACATTTCTTGTGATTGGAAGTTTTACTGGTTCAATTTCAGAGAAAACATTGTTTTGAAGATTGTTATGGTTACTAAACGCCCCTCAGGTCATCTTCTTGAATTTAAAGTCCAAATTTGTCCCACTTCAGTGTGCTGTAATGTTCTACTTACTCCATTTTAAAAACAAAATTTCTATTACACTTGCCCAACCCAATGTTGAAATGCAATGAAGGTGGTATAAAGTAGAGGTACACACGGAGCACTCGTTACCTTAGAGGGTATACAGCAGTTCATGAAATAATGAAATGTTTTTTTTTCCTTGCTGCCCTTACCCTAATGCCAAATTAAGCCTAAATTAAATTCTGACCTGTCCTGTTTTGGCCTTGGGTCTTGAAAGTGTAGACTGCAGCTGTGAACATTCTGTATCTATAGGAGCCAGCACAGTATGAGTTTAGTTACGAGGTGAATGATGCCGAAACTGGGACACAATTTGGACACCAGGAGTCGAGGAATGGCGAGAATGCTCAGGGATCCTACAACGTGCGGCTTCCTGATGGCCGCACACAGATCGTGGACTATGAGGCCAACCAAGAAGGATACAAGCCCGAGATCCGATATGAAGGCGAAGCCAACGGTGCTGGAGGTTTCGGTGGACCTGGAGGTAAGATATATGTGTGTCCAGACAAGTATTCATACTATAAACTGTATGTGTGGTATGTGTGTTTGTGTGTGTGTATGTGTGTATGTGTGTATGTGTGTGTATGTGTGTGTGTATGTGTGTGTATGTGTGTGTATGTGTGTATGTGTGTGTATGTGTGTATGTGTGTGTATGTGTGTGTATGTGTGTGTGTATGTGTGTATGTGTGTGTATGTGTGTGTATGTGTGTGTATGTGTGTGTATGTGTGTGTATGTATGTGTGTATGTATGTGTGTATGTGTGTGTATGTGTGTGTATGTGTGTATGTGTGTATGTGTGTGTATGTGTGTGTATGTGTGTGTATGTGTGTGTATGTGTGTGTATGTGTGTATGTGTGTGTATGTGTGTGTATGTGTGTATGTATGTGTGTATGTGTGTGTATGTGTGTGTGTATGTGTGTATGTGTGTATGTGTGTGTATGTGTGTGTATGTGTGTATGTGTGTGTATGTGTGTGTATGTGTGTGTATGTGTGTGTATGTGTGTGTATGTGTGTATATGTGTGTGTATGTGTGTGTGTGTTTGTGTGTGTGTGTGTCGTGAGATATCAGTCTTCGTATGCAACAACGAGAAGCTTACAGATTCCGGTGATATGGTAGAACAAAATTCCTTACAAGCAATTGCTCAAGAAGAAAATTCTCATACGTGCTATGTGTGATGCAACAGAGCTATTATCATCTCCACAGTCTTTTCACTCTTTAGCAATGATTATGTACCGATAGTTTATATTCAGTTTTAAGGAGCCTCTTGGAAATGCTTCTCCTATTGTTGCTAAAGTGGTTACAACCGAAAAGTGCTAAACCATTCATATTTCTCAAGATTTTAGAAACGAAGTTGCTGATGAAGTTGGCATTCAGGTTTCAATCATGATTCTGGCAATGATGTTCCTGGTGCTTAAGTCCATATAAATGAAGAACAACAAATTGCTCAATATTTTATAAATAAAGATGCCAATAAACGGCCTTGTCAAGCTTTTCATTAAAAAATGTTAAGTGGTTTTCATACAAAAATGTTATTTCGTAATTATGAACTGTTTTATGTTAGGACGGAGAGGAGCAGCTCTGTCATAACTTATTTATTTTGTTTTCTAACCATTTCTCTTTCTATAATTAATGTTTTGTTTAACAAATACCTTATCATATTTTATTGAGCGTACTCGGGATTAAAATATGTCCTGATAATTCCTTAAATTTGTATATTATAATACAAGTCATATATTTAGGATATATGTTACTGTTAATAGAATTTACAAGTTATTCTTAATGGTTTATCAAGAACGGTATTTAAATACTCCTATAATATAACGCACACGATAGAGTAAGAAAAATATTTCACTTATTACACAATAGTATTCGAACATCGTCTAATTTTTCTGTATTTAGAAAAAGTCAAGTGACCTCTCGACAGTATACGTAAGGTATATATACCAAGTATGGAGGAAAACAATAGCTTGGATGTTTGAAGTAAGATAGTATTTTCCATTCCCATGTCTGCTGTTTTTATTAACCTTCTCATTTCCCGTTTTTCTCTCGATTGTTTACTTGTTTATTCTGTCAATACACATAGTGTTAAGTATGCACAAATACCCGTGGCGGGCGGACTCCAGCCCGCTAACCCCTGTGCCACGAAACTCCAAGCCTAGGCGTGTTATTTAGCGCGGCCATGGGAACATACAAATCATTGGCTCGGTAGGTTGAGGATGACATCACCTGGAGGTTGAAAACACACTAAGGAAATCCACTCCACGCTTCCCCGTCTCTGAACTTGTATGGCTGTGAAGTCTGGGGATAGGCGGCACCCACCACCATACGCACGCTGCAGACTGTGCAAAACAGGATTCCCGTCTTACATCATCCACAACCACTCTTGACTCCCCTATATCGTAGACTTGGTGAGGGAGGGATCCCGAACCATGCACACCAAACTAAATTCCCACACCAACCAACTGGTACGGGCACTAGGTCAATACGGCCACAGAGCAACCCGCAGAGGGAAAAGTTACCGCATGCCTAAGGATGCCCTTGGGTAAACGGTAATGCCTCTCCCATCTTCTAATCCTATTCACCCCAACACCAATTCCTTCCCCCTTCCTGCATCCAAACTTAGGCATGCAGGAAGAAACCATGCCCACAGACACAAAAGCTTGCACAACTATGAACCCCACCTATACCGCACAGATAAAGTTTGCAATAAGCGGCTAGGTGCTGTGCAGATAAACAAATCGTACAGGAGAACCTGTACGACCTGTTCTCGAATACTGGAATGCTGGAGTTCACGCTTCTTGTAAGCGTATTGATATTCTCGATAGAGGGAAGCATCCTGAGTATTGCCAATGCCCTAGCAAAGATACTTTGGACGGTGGTTGGCAAAATACACATTAAATATACCAGTGCTACAAACAAAATAGACTGATGGGGTCTAATTGGACAAACCAGAAGATTGATAGAATTTAATATGGCTCATGACTGCATGTCTTTGTGGTTGCCTTCAATAAACAGTCAAAGGCGGCTGGACATGTCAGTGCTAGGAAACTGGTTCTCACCAAACATAACTTCAAGTAACATTTGACTCAAAAACAGAGCGCTCAATTAAAACCATTTGCAAGGAACTATTTATCTAGCGTATTTCAATTAACAGAACTATTGTTGGAGCATACTTTTCTTAGTAGAGATCTCGACAAATAGAATATAAAAAATACAGCAACAATATAAAATAACATTATTTTTTGGTGTTTATTTTGGAATCATTATAACATTTCAATTCCCCCATCCCAAGTTAATAACTGATATGATTTGCTTTACTTGCTAAAGGAAACGGTTACCCAGCAGGCGCTGGAGGCAGCAATGGTTATGCTTCAGGAGCAGGAGGTGCTGGAAATGGTTATCCTTCAGGAGCAGGAGGTGCTGGAAATGGTTATCCTTCAGGAGGAGGAGCTGGAAATGGTTATCCTTCAGTAGGCGGTGCTGTTAACGGCTATCCCTCAGGAGGCAGCAATGGCTATCCTTCAGGAGGTCAGGGAACCGCTGGGGGTTATCCATCAGGAGGTCCTAGTGTTCATGGTGGAAACGGAGGATATTAATATTGTACAATTCCCACTGGATTCTTAACCCGCACTACTGAAGCCCTTCTGGATGTCCATCAAGAAATACATGTCACTCCCTGTTATACTTGGGTCTAAACAACAAGGGATCAACTGCGCAGCAGTGAAACGTCTATGGCAAACACGAGATAACAACCCTTATTTTGTGATGTATTTTATTTGTTGTTTAATGCAGTTTTAGCTAGCCACGTGTGCTATGTACACAGTATGATTATTTATATAAGGTATTTATATGTAAGGCATAGTTATTTATGTAGCACTTAACATTATATAATAGTTGCTGTATTATAGATGCTAATATGTCTTTCCTTTGTAATGCTTTATACATATACTGTACTCCACCGAATATGTTTTATGGCTGATATTTGAGCGTAATAAACAAACTTTTGTGATAAAGCATTGTTTATTGTATTGTTGTTTCAAAAGATTCACCCCAGTTTAAGATTGCAGTTAACGTTTGAAGATATGTGGGAAGTACAGAGTACCATGTGAGTTGCAAATAATTGCGCGGTAGAATCAACGCCAAAGATAATCTACGGCGGGTTTCGTATCGTTTCCTGGGGTGTTTTGGGGCGTGTCCTTCACTTAACGTGTCGCAGAGTGTGGTGGCTTGAGAACACAGCTATCAGGCGAAGAAGGGATTGTTGATGCCGCTGCTTTTTCTGGTGTCAATGAAACCAAACCGTTTTCACTGTTTCAGAACCAGTCATGGCGAGCGAAACTACTCGTGGACGTATAATGGTCATGTGGGAGGCTGGTCGCACTGTTATTAAAAATTATTAATTAAAAATATAGCAATAAATTGAACTTTGAAATGTATGTAAAATCTACTCATACTGATACGGAAGTTATATATAAATAGAATTTTTAATCCTTTTTCATTCAAATTTGGTATTTTCAATAGTTTAATTTATAGGTTAATAAATATACCTCTTAATAAGGAAGAATTTAACACAGAATATAAATAATTATAAAAAATGCGGTAATTAATGAATTTAATACAGATTTTATGCATAAATGATAGAAAAATTTAAATGTAAGAACATGTTAAAGAAGTTTCTACCTGCAAGAAAATAAAATATGTTATTTTTAAAAAGTTTACTCAACATCCTTGCGTTAATGAACAATTTACAAGCGTTCTTAGGGATCATGGAATGACTTTGGTCCCTCAAAATAAATAATATAAGAAATTTACTACTTGTTTTTTTAAAGGATAAAATTATTCCAAAGTATAAAAAATCTGGCATTCATCAATTTAGCTATTTGGATTGTGATAGGATGTACCTTGGTAAAACTGAACTTCATTGAATGTAGCTCCAAAAACGGCTTCCGTTTCTCAACTGAGAGGTCAATCTGCGTTAATTTCTGGCGTCGTAGGAGACGATTACCACCTTCACTCCAGTTCGGTCCAGATTTACTTCCCTTCGCAGATGAGACGCGCTTCCTGGGTTTGATCTTGGACAGGAAGCTTAGTTGGTCATCGCATACTGCATAGCTAAGAGCACGATGTGACCGTTCCCTAATTATCATGTGAGTACTAAATGGCGAATCGTGGGGAGCGGATCGGACAAACTTGTTGCGAATGTATCGCGAATTGATCCGATCCAAACTAGACTGTGGGTGTACTGCTTATTCGTCAGCACGACCATCTGTGCTGAGAAGATTAGACGCGGTCCACAATAGGAGCTTTTTCAACAAGCCCAGAGGTGAGCCTTTACGCCAGGGGAAGACAACTTCGGGCCGTGTGACGTATTTAAACGAAGAGCCAGCTTGTACGTTCGTGTGATGTCAGGCAAGAGCGGTATATTGCTATGCAGCCTAGATCAGCGGCGCTACTTGCACGAAACTGAATGAATATGGAATATGTTATTTGGGCATGTTTACACACACACACACACACACACACACACACACACACACACACACACACACACACACACACACACACACACACAGACACACACACACACACACGCACACACATACACACAGACATATATATGCCGAAATGTAATAATTTATAGTCTGTGACAATTCCGTAATTGGAATAGTCAGCATTAAAATTGCGAAGTCCCGCACGCCTTTCCTCTTGCCCGCTGTGACGTCACACGTTCAACTGGCCATCGTTGCGAGCATGTGAGCTGAGTGGGCTGACGTCACAGCAGCGCTACCTGTCTTCCCCTGCTTTAGGCCGAGTCCGCAGAACCTTGGCTATCTCGCACGCCCCATGTAGATCTTGGGATGACCGTACACCAGAAGTCCACGATGCCTATTTCAAGTATTCGCACATGGTTTTTAGAATTTTTTTCAGGCTAGACTGACCGTCGATATATTTACACCGATGGGTCAATGAGCACCAACGGTGTTGCATGTGCTTATGCTCACGGAACCGAACCACATACATTCGGTTTTCCAAATAGCACTTCCATTTTTACTGCAGAGTTTTATGCAACTTACCGAGCCGTTTTGTATGTGCGCCATCGTAAATTAGGTGACTGCCTGATTTTGAGCGATTCCCTTAGTGCACTGCAGAGCCTTTGTCAACTGTACAACCCCCACCCTATTGTACAACGTATCCAGGATGCCCTCCATGTTTTACACGTTTCTGGCGTTGATGTGGTGTGTGCATGGATTCCTGGTCACGTTGGTTTGCCGGGGAATGAAATGGCAGATCTGGCAGCAAAGACGGCAACCACAGAACCCAGTATTACCATCTCCCGTGTTACTTCGGAAGACTTTAGGCTTGAAGTGCGGAGAGCGGTGGTGTCGTCCTGGCACGACGAGTGGTCAGCTCTCCGTGGTAATAAGCTTAGAGAAGTGAAAGAACTTTCGATAAACTGGATAACTTCCTGTCGCACATCTTGCCGTGAAGAGGTTAGTTTGGCTCGATTAAAATAGGGCACTGCAATTCTTCGCATCGTTACCTATTTAAAAGGGACCCTGCCCCTCTATGTCCGCTGTGTGACAATCTTTTGTCTGTCCGTCACGTGCTGCTAGACTGTTTCTCTCTAGAGCACCTTCGAGATTCTCTGCAGCTGCCTGCTAGACTTGCAGAGGTTTTAGCGGGGACAAAACAGTGGTTGATAGATTTTTTAAGTTTTTAGCGGAGTGCAATATTAATTTGAGGATTTAGAATTTTAGATATTTGTTTATTCTTTTTGACATACCTATTACCTTGTTTTACATCTGGCTATTGCCACTGTATTGTACGTTTATGTGTATGTTTTCATTGTTACCAGTGATTTTATTTTTGATTGAAGTTTATATCTGGCTATTACCATGAATTTTATAAGGGTGCTGAAGATTTAGAAGTTGAGCACCCTTAAACCCACAAATCCATCATCCATTCTGAACTTCATTTGGAAACCAGAACGAGGGAGCATTTTAGAAATGTTAACTATAAGCAGATTAAATTAAAGTAAATATAACTCGTTTAATCATGAAAAAATCCAGAGGTTGAATTATTAAGAAAACACCGGTATTATTTCAGCCAGTTTGGTCAAACAAATGGACTTTCGGGTTTGTATTGCCAAAACTGCACCATACCAACCTCCTGCGTCCTGAGATCACAATTAATATTTTGTGCTTAAGGAGTTTCTATGGGCCAAAACTAAACAAAAATGCAACAGCAACAACAAAATTACGAGGGAGGGGGTGGCTTTTGGGGGCCTAAAATGACATTTAGACAGCTATAAATGTTGTTATGTGGATCAATATGTGTTATTATATATCAAAAAAACAATAATATTCGAAATATAAAATTTAGTTTTTGGGGGGGTTTGGGGTTCAGGGGGGTTTTAGGGGTAGTAGCATATATGATACCTCGGGGCTACATTAAGTTTTACGAGTTTTTTAATCCTACCATTAATACACAGTAGGCAAGAGAGAGAAAAAATATGAGCATAGAATGCAGATGGTATTAAACATGATACCACCAGCCGTGATGAGCTTAATACTTTCATAGAGCGGGAAAAAAATCTAAAACCTGAGGTATCATAAGATACCAAAGGACGCAGGAGGCTAAAGTATATATCTGCGAACTTTTAATCCCCTAAGGAGGGGAACACATATTTTGTACGCCATTTTTGAAGTGGTGCACTTCTGCCTTTTAAACAGGCATGCCCACACCTATCATTTCAACATTAAACTCATTTTTCTCGGAAACGATTTTTTTGTTGTTTACTTTCTCACATTCAAACTTACACTCTCCCACAAAAATATAGCTGGCGATCTAATTTTTTTCAATATATTTCAGAATATGCATAGTAAAGTGCCATTTGGAATTCTGATATTTCTTATCACTTTTTTAAAAAAAATAACCAACATAATAAGGTACTGTTTTATGGCATTTTTACATCTTGAGTTATTAAAAATTGTTTTAAGAGAAATTAATCATTATACAAAAGTTACCATCCTTTAATTTGTTACAAAGCTAATAAGAGATATAATATTTTTAAAAAATCAACTCTGTTGTTCTTCATCTGTTGGAGGAGATAGATTTTGATTATAGGCAATAAAGTTGATATAAATTAACTAAATATTAGGAATGTAATTAGATATTGGAATGGAACATGATACACGCATTTCTTTAGTTGCTAGTAATGCCTATGCAAGAAATTAAGTATCTAACTTTAGTACTTCAGAAAATCACATTTTTCACTTCCGTGTACCCTTAAAACAATTAAATGGATCTATAGGTTTAATGGTTTAGGGAAAATATATTCATTCTAAATTACAGGGACCGCTTTATAAATTTTGAAATATCACCGATAGATCATATTTATAAATTTGTTTCTGTGTTTTCAGAGGTTGGCGACACAGATTTATTGCGTAGTTGAGCGTTTGTAACTATGATAACTGTTTTAAACAGAGCTTTGGAAATGTGAAGGCATCATGTAACATGTTAACTTCATATTAATTGAAGAACTTACAGCAATTACTAAGATAAGTGAAGCTTTTAATCTCTAAATTTGTTTTCATTTTAGATAGAAAGGTGTATAATTGTATGTTGAAGGGCAGGTAGAGAAGGATTTGTGAGTGTGTTACATATAAGAAAAGAAAGTAAAGAAAACTATGCGAATGTAATATGTTTCATAGTAAAATAAATATCATAAAAACCTTCCCCATTACAAAGGCTTAGATGTGCCAATTTTCATTGCGATCGGTCAACCGTGTTGGAATTTATCAACATCATACTTGTCAACATCCATACCATATGTATAGATTAGATTAGAGAAGATGATGTGAATGTGTTACGTAAAAGAAACGTGTGTGGATCAAATCGTGTGAAACTAATACGTTGCACTTCTGTTTCAGTCATAGAAAATAGTATGCATTGTATGTTAAAGTGCGAATAGAGAAATAAATGTGATCGTGTTCCGTAAAAGAAAAGTGAGTAGATAAAACCGTGTGAATCTAATATGTTGAATTTCTATTACACTAATAGAATATTGTATGACGTGTGTTGAAGAGCGAGTACATAGAGAACGATATGTGAATGTCGCAAGTAAAAGAAATATGAGTACAGAAAAACATGTGAACGTTACGTTATATAGTAAAATGGATAGTATAAACAAAATCTTTATGACAAAATACACATACGTGCTGAATTTCGCAGCGATCGGTCAAATGATTTTGGAGATTAGTCGTTATATACATAGACAAACCATTTTCCTCGGTTTGAATGGGAATCACAAAAATGTGATTTTTACGTTTTTCCGTGCAATTTTTCCAATTTTTCTCTTCACAAAAACTTTCCTCGGAATTCAGCAAATATTTGAAAACAAAAATTAGCCGAATTGGTCCAACCGTTCTCGAATTTTGCGCTTAACAAGACATTTAGTTGTTCATTTGTATTATATTTTAGATTTTTGTTCTAGACAGCAACAAGTATTCGTGTCACAATGAGAATACAGTTCTATTTACTTTTCTTGTTATAAAGTTCTCCCTTACTATGTATTTAATAAATGTCATTCAAACTTTAATTTACATTCCCTGAAAATGTTCTCGCACATACGTTTCGCTAGCCTGGGCACATATCAAATCTTCCCGTTAGACTCTCACCCTTCATAGGCATGTCCTATACTAATAAGGTATAGCACCAATCATGATAAGAGGTCTGCATGGCAAACTGAATCCACTCACTCTTCTCTTTCTCTTTTAGTCATTACTGTCGAAAGCGTAAACATGTATTTCGTTTCTGCGCCATTTTGTATCCTATGTTTTGGTTATTGGTTAAGATTATGTAGCAAAAGGAGTGGCATATCCTTGTCCCGTGGCGTAAAACAATCATTGAAGTGCCAAGGCCTAGTAGAATGATAAATAATGTGGCGTAGGCGCTGGGCAGAGTGAGCGGTGAGTGTACAAGAGAATTGATGCGCGCTATTAATCAACATACTCATGTAGGCATGCTCTCTCAATATAGTTAAAAAGTTTCATAAATTTCTGATCAACAACAATGAATGGAGAACAACATTGACGTATCAGTTCAGAGAAACACGTATATTCTGGAATTGCCAATTCTGAAATGTTGAAGCTAATGTACTTTGCTAATGAAAGTAATACAAGGTGAGTCAACCGCGCCTTATTTTTTTGGAAGGTAGGCTACCCATCTAACGTCATGTGCGCCTTAGTCCAGTTTTGCGCTTACTAAAATGTATTGCTTAACGTTCTTTAAGAGAGAAATGCGCAAAATCATTGAGAGGAACAGTGGTTTAAGGGACAGAACGTACCCCTCGCTAGAGTACACTTCAAAAACATACGACTCGTTTACTGAGAGCGAATTCCGGTTTCCGGCCAATTTTACAAACTTTTTATTAGAGTATACATAGCAACGTAATTAAGTAAACGCCTCAGAAAAAATGGACCTATCATATGAGTACACTAACTACTTCAGCTAAAAAGAAAGCGGTGAATTCTTGTAGTTAGAGCAGGGGTTGGCTGCCAAACATTAGGAAAAATTTAGACACGCCTCATCCATCATGGACCCATACAGTCAAAACGGACATATTATTAAACAACAGCTGCATTTCAATTAATATGCATAACAGCTTTTACCATTTGAGTAAGAATATTAAAACGCCCAGCAAATGATTATAACTGTCTTAAAAGGCTAAATCAATCACGAAAACTCGCGAGGTGGCAATGGCATAGCACCAGGCATACAAGTCCTACTTTTTCACGCGGTACGTGCTTTCAGTCAAGTCTTGAAACAGCTCAATAAGATTGTGACGTGACTTTCGTCTAACCCCCAATGACACAGGTTCGAGTCTCAGCATTGTAAATATTTTTTGTTATGTTCATCAAAACTTGGAAACCGAATTCACAATAATCTAATTACAAAGTCCCTGAGAGTTTAGGACATTATAATTTAAATCGTTTTTGTTGTCTGCATTTTGTAACTGAACAGGTATAATGATTTCTGCTCCATTGGACTGGCATGATGTATTGTGTTGTGAATGCCGAACCCTGGTTTCTCCACACGTATGCGTCGCACGATATTTTGTGCCAGTCTTTCATTACGTATTCGACAGCCGAGTACGTAGATATGCTTTTGATCTACGGAGAAGCAAGAACAAATACACCAGTGGCTCAGCAGCTATATCGGGAGAGATATCCAAATAGACGACAACTAACAGCAAACACCATCCGGAATGTTGAAAGGCGTCTGCGTGTAACAGCATAATTTGCAAGAATGCCTCCCAATAGACACGCAGCAGCAACATCGGGTGTTGATGCAGAAGCAGTTTTGAACGCCACCCAGAACAATCCGCATACTGGTACACGGGCAGTTGCCCAGGAGGTGAACATCAGCCAATCTTCTGTAGTGCGAATATTGAACACTAATAAGTTCCATCTTATCGTTTGCACCTACACCAAGCACTTCACGGGAGAGATTTCGAAGCTCAAGTGATCTTTTGTAAATGGTTGCTGGAGCGAGTAACAAGTAATGTGGGATTCGCATTCAGGATATTGTTTTCTGACGAACCAAGATTCCACAATAATGGAACTGAAAGCCGTCACAATATGCGCTTTTGAAGTGTTGATAATCCTCATTGGGTAAGGGAGGCAGCATTCCAAGAGCAGTGGGGTGTAAATGTCTGTTGTGGAATTTTGGGAGACCACCTTGCTGGACCATTATTCTTCGAGGGGAATCTAACAGGAGCACGCTACCTGGAATTCCTCCGTAGCTCACTCCTTCTTATTAGGGAATATGCCACTACAGGAGGGAATAACGATGTTGTTTCAACACGATGGCGCTCCTCCGTATCGGTCTAGGATCGTCTGCAATCATTTGAATGCTGCACATACTGGTTATTGAATAGGAAGACAAGGACCAGTCCCCTGACCTGCCAGATCACCTGACCTGGTACCCCTTGACTTTTTTCTCTGGGTTACTTAAAAGAGCGCATTTATGCAGAGGAGCTGGACAATCCAGAAACCCTTCGTCAGCGTATTACAGTAGCCTGTAGATCTGTTCAACCCACCGTGCTACACTGTGTCAGAGGCTCCAGTCAACAGCGTGCCCAGGCGTGCATTACCCAAGATTGTCATCAGTTAATAATATGTCCGTTTTGACTGTATGGGTCCATGGTGGATAAGGCGTGTCTCTACATTTGTCCTAATTTCTGGCAGCCAAGCCCTGCTCTAAGTACAAGAATCCACCATTTTCTTTTTAGCTGAAGTTGTTAGTGTACCCATATGATAGGTCTATTTTTTCCGAGGCGTTTACTGAATTACGTTGCTACGTATACTCTAATAAAAGTTTGTAAAATCGGCCGGAAACTGGAATCTCGCTCTCAGTAAACGAGTCGTATGTTTTTGAGGTGTACTTTAGCGAGGAATACGTTCTGTCCCTTAAACCGCCGTTGCTCTCAAATTTGCGCATTCCTCTCGTTAAAAAGTCAAGCAATACATATTAGTAAGCGCAAAACTGGACTAAGGCGCACATGCCGTTTGAAGGGTCGCCTACCTCTAAAAAAATAAGGCGCGGCTGACTCACCTTGTAGATGTTAGACCGTCGCCTTTTAAAATACTTGTAATTGACAGTTGACGTTTGCACCTTTGCAAATGCTCATTGGGGCGAGCGAAAACTACAAGTTAACAAAATGTTTATTTCCCACATTACTAGGGGGCTCAGTTGGAACGAGCACCCGATTCATAAGCAATCTACCTGGTGTAGATGTGTTTCGACTCTCCTCCATTTGCTGATTTTTTAAAAAAAATTTTTAACCTTTTTACCGTGTGATGTTCACAAATAATATTTGCTGAACAATTATTATGTTAAAAGCTGTTATTATTTTAATTGTAATTGCTTTATTTCCATTTTGTGGTATTGTTGGTGTCTATTAGTATATCCCACCACGTGTAGATGCTGAGCTGCTTGTGCATGGGCCCTTGTTTCTCCATAGATCAAAAGCGTATCAGTGCACTTGTCTGACGAATAGATGGCGATGGAGTGGCACAAAATATCATGCAACAGCTTTCGCGAGTAGAATGAAGGGAGTCGGCATTCATAATAACACACTGCACCATGCCAGTCCAATGGGGCAGAAGTCATTAAACCTGTTCTACTACGAAATGCAGACAACCAAAAACTATTTCAATTATGATGTCCTAAACCCTCAGGGACTTTGTAACTAGATTATTGTGAAGTCGGTTTCCAAGTTTTGATGAGCATAAAAAAAATTGCACAATGCCAAGGCGCGAACCCGTGTTCCTGAGGGATAGCGCGCAAGCAACAGCCGTTATTCTCTTGAGCTATTTCAAGCGTGGACTAAAAGCACGTTTAGAGTTCAATAGTACGACTTGTATGCCAACCGTTATGTCATTGCCACTTCGCGAGTTTTCATGCTTGATTTAGCCCTTTGAGGCAGTTTTAATCCTATGCTGGGCGTACTAATGTTGCACTTAGATGGCAAAAGCTATTATGCGTGTTATCTGAGGTGTACGGGAGGTAGTTTACGCAAAAATTTAAACAAACCATTACTTAATATTATGTGCGTTTTGACTGTACGTATCCATGGTGGATGAGGCGTGTCCTTAATTTTTGCTCAATTTTTCGCAGCCAATCCCTGTTCTAAGTACAATTGCCCGCCATTTTCTTTCTTTTTTTGGTGTGGCTAATGTACTCATATGATAGGTTCCTTTTTATCAGAGGCGTTTACTGAATTACGCTGCTATGTATACTCAAATAAAAAGTTAGTAAAATCGGCTAGAAACCGGAATTCACTCTCAGTAAACGAGTCGTATGTCTTTCAGATGTACTTTAGCCAGGAGGACGTTCTGTCCCTTAAACCGCTGTTGCTCTGAGTTTTGCGCATTCCTCTCTCTAAGAACGTCAGGTAATACGTTTTAGTAAGCGCAAAACTGGACTAAACTGCACAAGGCGTTTGATGGGTGGCCTACCTTCCAAAACATAAGGAGCGGCTGACTCACCTGGTATAATTGGCTTTTCGTGCTAATGCTCTACCCTTGAGGAACCCTAACAACGTATTTGAGGGTGCAATTCATTTATAAATCCAGATGAATGAACAACCCAGCACCCTTTGAGAAATAACACACCTTGCATTTACTTGCAATATTGCTTGACACTTTTATTTTCATTGTTGCATTTTGTTGTAGGTACAAGGGAGCTACAGGAGGCTAAGGTGATACTCAAATGTTTGAAAAGCAGGCCGTTATATGCTGGCTTTAGAATACCTATCTTTTGCATGACCAAGAGATGTAAAGGACAGTGGAGCCTTTAAAAATGTATAACTAGCTGGGAAATCAAGATCAGTAGGTAATAAAGATTATCTCCGATAAATTTACTTTACGAAATACTGTCTGAGCCAAATTATGTGTTTTAATTAGATCTAAATATTTTGAATTGCAAGTTCTCGTCTGTCTCTTACGAGCAGCGCCTGTACAAGACTAGAGGAGTCGGCTCAAATGAAGAGGAAGAATGACATACATAAAATTAAAAGTATATAAGGGACACTGGGAGGGAAATTTTGGTCAAAATTGTTAAAATGTCGAAAATTGTTTTTTTACCTTAAAATGTTCCTGGAACACCTGTGCATTTGGATCAGCTAAAATTTTTCATATCCCCCACTCCATGTGGTCATTACGGCCCTTTCAAATAGCGCTCTTCTCTTAACGTACACAGTATGTTCCTATATAAAGGCTTGTTTTTCTCAAAACTACATTTCTGCACATTCCAAAAGAAGGTCGCGCCTGAGTTTTGCTTCAAATTCAATGAAAATTTCCAAAAGTATTAATAAATAGCAGCTTAACAAAACTATGATTCAATATTGATGTTATCATTAACATAAATTCCAAAAACATTTTATATATATTTATTTTATATTTATTTGTATGAAAAAAATCAATAATTTTTAAGATTAAATTTTCTTTGTTACTAAAAAATATGCACAGCATAATCAGCAAACGTATTTGAAATATCTCTGCATACAATTGTTATCCATATTTTAGAGTATCAGTTCTGCCAATATAAATGAATTTTGAAAAGTCACTAGGCGCGAGCTCTATTTTGAAAATGTGCCTATTAAATTCACAAAATAATTTACATATCGTAAACGAATTATCCAATTGTAATGAATAGGGCTCGGAAGTTCATGTCCAAAAAACACTGAAATATGCATGCCAATATGCTCTTAAATACTTGAAAATATGCCAAGAAATATGCACTATTTAATTAAAACAATTAGTGTTCCTTTGCAGTAGACAAGACGAGTTAGTATAAACAATAAATCAAGTTACCTTATTCCATAGAGGTTGAAGCAGAAGTGGTCCTGCTGCTAGTATTAACTGCTAAATTGCAGTTCACAACCAATACTTTGCAGAAATTTTCAACTGTAAAACATCGTCTGTTGTCTCGTAAAACACTTTTGTAACGTGAAAAACTTCTCTCCACGTCACTGTTATCGGGGCATATTTAAATGATGTTAACTGCTTCACAGAGAGAGTCAAGTCTCTTGGTGTGACAGATGGTTTTCTTTCCAGGATGTCTCGAATATCGCACATCTGTCTATAACCAGAATTCACTTTCTCTTTCACTTTTTGTCCTATGCTACCAGGAATCGAACTTCGATCACATATTGTTTTTTTCAAAGACAGTAAGTGATTCATGCAAGGGAGATCCATGGGAAATAACCACGTACTGTCTCAAAAACACGATGAAGAGCGTGTGCCTTATTTTGGCATATAAGGACCTGCATCAGTAACAAATAAAAGTAACCGGTGGTATTTGATTCCACATGGCCATAGTAATTTCAAAGAGTCCGTCACAAACTGGGTCACAGTTACATTATCAGTGGCCGACAATTCGCACACATTAACAAGATAAGGTGTAGTATTTTGTTCATTATTTAAAGCCCCCACGATTATGCTAGCAATAGAACGGCGCTCAGAATCAGGGGTTTCATCAACAACCACAAAAACTGATCCGCTAATTCATTTTGTATATTTCACAATACGTTATTGTAACAATGTCCTACATAAGTCCTAGGCAGTATGCTTTCTTCAGGCACAGTTGCCGAGTGTACTTGGCAAGAAAGTTTTTAAATGTCGGATTATTGATTTTGAACAAGGGAATATCAGCAACTATAAATGCTTGGCACAAGCCATAGGAAAATTCAGTAACCCTACTTCCTAAACACTCTATTAGCTGTTTTTGAACAGGTTCTTTGTGAGTTTTCTGATGAAATTTTCCGTATGTTTTGTTGTGTTTATGTGCTGAAATATTTGAAATCTATTCTCACTCCCTACATTTTTCTCACACGCTCCACAAAACAATACCCTATTATCTGTAGATATTAAATCAGCGGAAAGCTCTTTCTGTAAATTAATTAATCTAGCACTCGAAGTTGGTTTTATTTTCGGCATTTGAAGAGCTCTTTAGCATTTTATACGCATAATTTAATTTACTAGGGACCAGTTCATAACACTGTAAAATTTGAAGACCACGACACAACTACTGGTGGGCCGGCAAGCGTTGCTATAATCGTGCTGCTCAAAACGTTGACCTGCACTCTACCTTTGTTGATATAAACCTCTCAGATAACGCACTGATTATTCTCTATGAACATACATATAATGAAAGGGTGGAAACGGGATTCACTGCATGAGAACATGACTCAAAATTAGTTCTCGCCACCTAACGAATTGCATCATCATGTGCAATACTACCAATATGAAAAATATTATCCAGATGGAAAAAATAATAAAAAACCATAAAATCATTAAAATATTCAATATAGGGGCCATAATATTAAAATAATATGAATTTATCAAAACCAAGAAAATATGCAGTTATATGCACTATAAAATCATGTCCGAATAACTGAAAATTCCATAATTTGTGCACATAACGTAAAAGCATACATTTTTAACCCCTAAGAAAAAACATGCCAATGTATGAACTTCCTAGCCCTGGTAATGAAATTTGGTGTACCTCCTATTCTCATATAAATACAAACACAGTAAAAATTTCAGAAAAATCGATCTAGAAATGTGGAACTTTCAAATTTCACTCCCATTGTCCCAAGGCTAGAAGAGTCGGCTCAGAATGAAGAGGCAGAGTGACAAACATAAAATTCAAAGTATATAACTTGTCAAACACATATTTTTCAGATAATAATGTCGTTTTAATTAAATTTATTAGCAATAATGAACAAAAATAGGAGTATTTTACATATAAAGGCGTGTAGGGGATGAGGACATTTTCTCAGAAATCTTCGTGTCGCATCCTTGGAAGTTTGAAAAATGCTGAACAAATACTAGGCGCACTAATTATTGTACTTAACGTTTTATTTTTCCTTTTTTTTTGTTATCATTTTGACATACACACACAAACTTACTCGGACTTTTTCTGTTTATTTGTTCAGAGAGTCTCAAAATATTCATTTACGGTGAAACCTCCATGTGGAATATCGGTGGAAGTCAATGTGACATACAAGTTTCTATGAATGACCTATGAAGTATTGTGAGGAAATTCCTGTATAGAGCCATGGTCCAGATTTGAAACCAGGAGCTTTGAATGCTAGCCACAGATGCTGCCTGTGTGTAGGTAATTACGTTTTTGTTTGCTTGATTAACATATGAACAAATCGATTACACTTGATGAAGCCACGCCAAATATGTGTTTACGGTGTCAACTTTTACTCCAGTGTTGTGAATGCTTTTGTCCACTCCAGAAGAAGCTACGAAAAAAGGAGGGCGATAAAAGTTGAGCTACACAGAAATGTAGATCTTTTCAAACAAAATTATTTAAAACACATCTTTTGTGGCATCAATGCCGATTCTTATTGAGTTTTAAGATATTTTTAAAGTGTTCTCCTATTTGTAGTGACGGCTATATCTTCGGGTCCGTTGTACATTGTACCGTTCAACTAAATCTTTAATAAAACCAATCCTCAACTCAATGACATGAAGTAAATGGAAAAACAATCTTTTGCAACAACAGTTTGTAGGGCTTTAAAAATGCACTATAGTGAGTAGAAAAAGTAATCAGAATCTGAGAAATCCCAGTTTTATCTTCCAATCGTTTTATTTTTAAGTGTTTTTCTACTAGTTCCACACGGTTAGAAAATCTTGTAAACACAAGCCGCTTCTTATTTTTTTGGAAGATAGGCCACCCATCAACGGCATGTGCCCATTAGTCCAGATTAGCGCTTACTAAAATGTATTGCTTGACGTTCTCAAAGAGAGGAAGGCGCAAATTTGAGAGCAACAGCGGTTTAAGGAACAGAACGTACTCCTCGCTAAAGTACACCTCAAAAAATAGTACACCTCGGAAAAAATAGACCTATGATATGAGTACACCAACAACGTCAGCTAAAAATAAAATGGGGGATTCCTGTATTTAGAGCAGGGGTTGGCTGCCAAACATTAGAAAAAATTTAGAGACACGCCTCATCCATCATGGACTCGTACAGTCAAAACGGACATATTATTAAACAACAGTTTATTTACATTTTTGCGTGAACCGGGCCTCCTGCTCCTCAATTAATGTGCACAACAATTTTTGCCATTTAAGTAATAAAATTAAAACGCCCAGCAAATGATTAAAACTATCTTAAAAGGCGAAATCAACCACGAAAACTCGCGAAGTGGCAATGCCATAGTGCCAGGCATACAAGCCCTACTATTGAACGCCGAACGTGCTTTGTAGTCAAGTCTCGAAATAGCTGAATGGGATTATGACGTCTCATGTGCCCTAATGACACAGACTCAAGTCTCAGCATTATAAATATTTTTTTGTTCATCAAACTTGGAAACCGAATTCACAGTAATCTAATAATCCTTGAGGGTTTAGGACATTATAATTTAAGTCGTCTTTGGTTGTCTGTATTTTTTAATAGAACAAGTGTAATGACTTCTGCCCCATTGGACTGGCATGATGTGGTGTGTTGTGAATGCCGACCCCTGCTTTCTCCACACGTATGCTGTCACACCATATTTTGTGTCAGTCTTTCATTAAATTCGACAGCCGAGTACGTAGATATGCTTTTGATCTATGAAGAAGCAAGCACAAGTACACAAGTGACTCAGCATCTATATCGGGAGAGATGCGAATAGACGACAACCAACAGCATACACCTTCCGGAATGTTGAAAGCGTCTGCGTGTAACAGCATCACTTGCAAGAATGCCTCCTCATAGACACGCACCAGCAACACCGGGTGTTAATGCAGAAGTAGTTTTGAATGCCACCCAGAAGAATCCGCATACTAGTACACGGACAGTTACTCAGGAGGTGAACAACAGCCAGTCTTCTGTAGTGCGAATATTGAACACTAATAAGTTCCATCCTTATCGTTTGCACCTATCTCAAGCACTTCACGGGAGAGATTTCGAAGCTCGAGTGACCTTTTGTGAATGGTTGCTGGAGCGAGTAGCTAGTGATGTGGTATTCGCATCCAGGATATTGTTTTCTGACGAATCAAGATTCCACAACAATGGAACTGAAAATCGCCACAATATGCGCTATTGGAGAGTTGATAACAATCATTGGGTAAGGGAGGCAGCGTTCCAAGAGCAGTGGAGTGTAAATGTTGTTGTGGAATCTTGGGAGACCACCTTGTTGGACCGTTATTCTTCGAGGGGCATCTAACAGAAGCACACTACCTGGAATTTCTCCGTAATGAGCTCCCCGTAATGTGCCACTGCAGGAGTGAATGACGATGTGGTTTCAATACAATGGCGCTCCTCCGTATCGGTCGAGGATCGTCAGCAATCATTTGAATGCTGCACATCCTGGTCATTGGATAGGAAGACAAGGACAAGTCTCTTGGTACCTGCCAGATCACCTGATCTGACACCCCTTGACTTCTTTCTCTGGGATTATTGAAATGAACGCATTTATGCAGAGGAGCTCGACAATCTAGAAATCCTTCGTCAGCGTATTACAGTGGCTTGCAGATCTGTTCAACCCGCCATGCTACACCAAGTCAGGGCTCCATCCAACAGCGTGCCCTGGTGTGCATTATCCAAGAAGGTAACCAGTTCGAGCACTTGCTTCGTTTGAGGAGTCGTGTTCCAGGAATAGAAAAAGAGTTATTCCGGTACCTCAAAACATATCACTATGAAACATTTTGAATAACATAATAATTCATTGTTTGCAAAATTGTGTTTAAGTTCCATGTTAAATTCTGACAATGTAATTTGCTTGCTTTCTGTGTTCAAATGCATATAAATGATCCTTATTTCAATTGCACCTACCTATAGGTATGTTTAAACAGCTACCTAATTTTAGTTCAATAAAGAAGCTCCAAATAATGCCATAAAACATAAATAAAACAATAAAAATGAATATAGTAACAGTTTTCAGAATAATAATTTGTAAATTGTGAGAATTGCACGGTAAAAAAAAATAGTACATCCAGGTGACTCAAACCACCTTCACAACAGGCAGATTATTTCGGAGCCGCGCTCGTTCCAACTGAGCTACCTAGTAACGTGTGAGTTAAACATTCCGTTTAAGATGTAATATTCGCTGGCTCTAGTGAACATTTGCTGAAGTGTAAATGTCAGCTGTCTAATTATGAATATATTAAAAGACACTGTGATAACGTCTATATTAGTACTAATCTCATAGTGTTTAATACACATGTTAAATACGCGGGTAGAACCTAGTAATGGGGTCTATGTTTTCACGTTGGATATTAAATGCGGATTGCATATAACTCGAGCATAAGGGGCAGCAGAGTCACCTGGTATAGGTACATTATTTGATACAGCGATTATTTACGCAGTGACATAGGTTTTTTCTCTCTAATAGTTCATATCCCCATTTCTGCTCACCACTTACAAGAGCGAGTTAGGTTTTAAAATGTGGATTAGGCTTTGTGCCTTCATTTGTAAATCTCTAATACCAGGTGAGTCACCGAGCCTTATTTTTTTGGAAGGTAGGCCACCCATCTAACGGCATGTGCGCCTTAGTCCAGTTTTGCGCTTACTACAATGTATTGCTTGACGTTCTTAAAGAGCGGAGTGTGCAAAATTGAGAACAACAGTGCTTTAAGGGTCAGAATATACTCCTCGCTAAAGTACACCTCAAAAACATACGACTCGTTTACTGAGAGCGAATTTCGGTTTCCAGCCGATTTTACAGTTTTTATTAGAGCATACATAGCAACGTAATTCAGTAAACGCCTCGGAAAAAAATGGACCTATCATATGAGTACACTAACAACGTCAGCTAAAAAGAAAATGGTGGATTCTTGTACTTAGAGCAGGGATTGGCTGCCAAAAATTAGGAAAAATTTAGACACGCCTCATCCATCATGGACCCGTACAGTCAAAACGGGCATATTATTAAATAACAATTTATTTGCATTTTTGCGTGAACTACGCCTACTGTGTCTCAATTAATATGCATAACAGCTTTCGCCATTTAAGTAATAATATTAAAACACCCAGTAAATGATTAAAACTGTCTTAAAAGGCTAAATCAGGCACGCAAACTTGTGAGGTGACAATGGCCTAGCGCCAGGCATACAAGTCCTGCTATTGAAAGAGGTACGTGCTTTCGGGAAGTCTCAAAATAGCTGAATAGGATTGGGACGGGTCTTCTGCGCTTAATACCCAGTGACACAGGTTCGAGTCTCAGCATTCTATACATTTTATTTTATGTTCATCAAAACTTGGAAGCCGAATTCACAATAATCTAATTATGCAGTCCCTGAGGGTATAGGACATTATTTAAATCGTTTTTGGTTGTCTGCATATTTAATAGCACAATAATTCATTGTGTGCAAAATTGAATTTAACTTCCCTGTTAAGCTCTGACAATGTAATTCCCTTGCTTTCTGTGTTCAAATGTGTATGAATGATCCTTATTTCAATTGCACCTACCTATAGGTGTGTTTAAACAACTACCTAATTGTAGTTCACCAATAAAGAAACATCAAACAATGTCATAAAACATAATTAAAACAATACAAATGAATATAACAGTTTTCAGAATAATAGTTTGTAAATTGTGAGGATTGCACGGTTAAAATAAATAAATAAAAAAAATTAGTACTTGGAGGTGATTCGAACCACCTTCATAGCAGACAGATTAGTTCGATGTCCTGCGCCCGTTCCAACTGAGCTACCTAGTAACGCGTAAGTTAACCATTCCGTTTAAGATGTAATATTTGCTGGTTCCAGTGAGCATTTGCAGAAGTGCAAACGTCAGCTAATTACGAATACATTAAAAAGCGATGTGATAACATCTATATTAGTACTAATTTCATCGAGTGTTTAACATCCATGTTAAATACGTGGGTAGAACCTGGAAATAGGGTCAATGTTTTCATGTTGGACTATAAAATGGGGATTGCATAAAACTCGAGAATAAGGGGCAGCTGACTCACCTGGTATAATGATAGAGTAAACTTTGGAGAACTTTATGTTTCAAGATATTTGGGTTGTTTCATAAATTTTTATTTATACTCCACCCGACAAAGGCTGAAAGAGGTTCCTTATTTCATCACTTTTTTCCTTTTGTCACATACGCTTACTGAATATTCAGTTGAAGGTATACTTCAGAAAAGAAAAATCAGTTGTGTTACTCATGTTCCAAAATATGATATAAGTAAAGCAGAGAGAATGGGAAGGGCAGGTTAATCGCGAAGGCCGAATCTGATATGATGTGGTCCTAAAACTACATTTGGGACAGGGGTTGGAATCCATGACAATGGTGCCAAGCTTTCATTTAGTTCATTTTATTCCACGGGTTTTAGGCACATGTGTTTTGTGTAGTACATCGGAGAGGGTTGTTGATCTTTCAATTATCCCGCGTTGGATGTATCCATTGGATGCTGTAAGATGTTACTGAATACCAGCACCACATTAATGAAGACGCCACTTATAAAGAAAATGCGGTCTCCCTCCTTGCGTCATTACCTCGATTTAGCTCGGTAAAAGCATGGATTTGAAGTTCTCAGGGTGCTTTGTGTGTATTACAGAAACAGCCCAAACTTCGTTTTTAGAGGTTTATTCGATGCATTCCTTCTTTTCAGTATCGAGAGGAGCCGACCACGATTACATTCCAACAATCCTTCTCACCGCTTTTCATTTTCCTCTAGCAACGGTTTCTTCTAGCGTACTGTCGCTACTATACTCAGGCGCCACCTGGATTTTAAACATTCGACCGTTGGTCATGTGAAACTGGCATGTTAACCTCACGGTCAACACGCGATTCTTGTCCACGTACACTGAATTTCTGTTTCACAGTACAGAATAGACGGGCTATTACGGGCATAGATGCTGATATTTGTATTGTTAATTGGGGGGCAGGGTAATGAGCAATATCATATCACTATTTGCTTTATTTCAGGATTTATACTTTTAATTATTAAGAGTAGTATATATGTTTTCCGTTTGGCTAGTACCTCAAAGAAAACGTGGCACACAAAACATATATTGTCTGAGGGCGCAGAGTAGAAGGCGTAGCACAGAGTGGGCAGGCCTTTCAGTAACGAATTTTGTATCGGTACTTAGTTCGAATGCTATCTGCAAGGCCAATGACCCCACATTATCTATGTCAGCAGGTCACGCATTGTGGTAAGAACACGTGGAAGCAAAATGGACAGTTTATACTGACAGGCCTTGATTTCGCAGCGCAGTTACGAACACGCAGAAAATGTCAAGTAGTAAACTATGTGAATGGTTCATGCGAAAACTATTAGGTGAAGATAAAAACCAACCAAAACACCAAAGCAAATACATAGTAAGGTACCGTTTGTCAAAATATCTGTAATTATACCCCTAACACCATATATTCTACGTTGGTCAAGCAGAGCTGAGGGCCCTCGATAAAAACCGGCTTAGGTCGAAGATGGCTTTAAAATGCTGCTCATGCCACTCAATTCAGCTGAGATGACTGTCGTAGCATGCGGGGATTCTGCACAAAGAAATAACACATGAAATAGCTAAGAAGAGAACTGAGCGACCCTTTATTCGCTCTGAGCCAGTACTGGGCCTGTCATCAGGACAGTTGGGATATCAACTGCTTGGTCAGAGAACACGAGCTGTACTGGAACTCATGTGAGGTTCAGACACAACAAAGCCCTTGCGCATAAACGTAGGTCGGAAAACAGCTAAAATTGAACTAGGAAAAGCTCCCACTGTACGCTTAGCCACCTGCACAAGATGAAACAGAAAGTGAATCCTTCCATTAGACGGCATCAACAGACAGATGAGATAGCTGTCCATCTCTTGTGCGTCTGCCTATTGTCACCAGAGCCTCCATTTTAGGAAGTGAATTTCCAAAATTGCAGAAACTATCCACTAATCAAGATTTCAAGCCTGGTTTAATTCATCATGAACGTCAGACTTCCAAATCACTGACAACACTAGATCTGCAAATGTTGTCAATGTTGCCCCTTTATCATAGTAAACCAAAGAAAATAAATCAGAGAGAGAAAGAGAAAGGAGAAAGGGATAAGTGAAGGAAACAGAAGGATTCCCTCCACATTCACACAAAATGCGTTCTGTTAGTAGCATCTCAGTTGCATTAAGGAAGCTAGGTGGTGTGTCTCTTTTCATCTAAAATAACATATCGGTGGTTCTCCGATTTTCACAGCTAAATTTTTCTGAGACATTAAAGGCTGATGGACAGGCATAGGCGTTCCTAAGTATTTGGCTTCAAGTTACTTACACTCAAACCATTACCACTGACAGGCCTCTAAGAACCGGTCCGAGAGCTGTCTGCAAAAGCCAAAAGACTGCACGAGAGGTAGAGGAGGTGGCTTGTTATCTACGGCGACCCTGCCTATAGTCCAGTGATTGTTGAGCTTTATTTCCTTCCATCCTCTCTATAGTGCTTAAAATACTTGTGCCTGCTGATGAGAATTCTGAGCTGGATCAGTCTGGGTTTAGTAGACAACGTTCCTTATTTCTTCTCTGTTTGAGCATTAACAGTTTTCCTAAGGGCGTGTTCTAAAAGCCGACAATCAAGTGGATAAAGGAGGATGTGTGTCACCATGTGAAGCACTCATATTTGTCCAAACAGGAAAGGGCTCTTTACAGCTTATTTATTTTGTATAATATTCAGTTATATGCATTATGTTGTTCTAAAACAAAATAAACTCTAACTTAATTGTTCAAATGCTTAGGGTGTAATATACGGCAAGTAATGCTGAAAGATACACACCTAATATAAGTGAATATAAACTGTGCTATACAGAAACAAAGCAACAATTGTTTCATCAGCTCATATTGTTTTAACCATCTCAGCAAACGTATTGTGAAGTATTTAAGCACTTGTCTACTTATACCTCTCTTGCTGTAGTTTTCTTTCCTGGATTAAAAAGAGGTATGTTTCTTGTCTTTAAGTAGTTTCATAGATCTTATCCAGATTAGGGCCTCGAGTCATGAAACATCGTCTTTCCTTGCTGCATGTCCCACTCAGACCTATCGTGACGCACGTGCAGTCAACTTATCTCATCTGATTCATTGACATCAGTGAACTTTCAAGGCGATGTTCACACTTCTCTCAGAGCACTGCATGAAAGAACGTGTATTAGACATAAACTAACCTTCACACTGTAGTTATCTACGACCCTAGAAAATACAAGTGTCAGCAGTATTGCAAGTAAGTGTAAGGTGTGATATTTTGCAAAAGTTGCAATCGAATCGGTCATTTACCTGGATTTACGCATGAAAGTGCCATTAGAAACATCTTCAGGGCAGTTCAAGGGTACAGTATTAGCACGGGAAGTCAATGATCTGTTGTTCGAGTCGTGACCGTGACAATGCATTTTTCCGATCTGAATGGACTGTTCAAATTCTAGGCTAAATACAGCCCCTTGAAAACATAATTACCAGAGTCTGACCCTAAGTGGTATTATATTACGTGTAGTTTATTTAATGCAATTCCATGTCCAATCATCAATACTTACGGGTACCTAGGCGGCCCGGGTTCGATCCCAGGGACCCGCATGTGGTATTTGTGGTGGACGAAGCGGCGTCAGGGCGGGTTTTCTCCGGGTGCTCCGGTTTCCCCCGCCATTTCATTCCACCGGTGCTCCATCTTCATGTATCATCACTGTCACCGCCTGCGGTGCCGTAGTAGTAAAAGCGGGCGTTAAACACTACAACAACTTACGGGTACACCATGAAATCGATTGGGAATGGAAGCAGCTCTGCACATGATATAGAACTGGTTTCTAATAGCATGAAGCATCTTTAGTAGAAAACTGAATACGCATTATTCAAAGAGGTTATTTGGTTCGTGTAACAGTGTTACTTAATCACATAATTCCTGTGTATCTTTTATAGAAATATTTACCAAAGTGTCGGAAAGGTAACCTACAAGGACTTCTGGTTGAATGTAGTAGACATAAAGCCGTAACTAAGTGCAAAAAATGAAAACTACGAATACAGAGCATTTGATTAACAAACGAAATAACGCTCGACGGGTTCTAAACGTGTTACATAAATGGCCTTCCCAAGAGTAAACGAATGAGATAGGATGTATATAACTTAATAATCTAATAGCCATAAACACAATCAAACTTCAAGACTTAAGCTTAAACTTAAGCTTAAACTATTCATCAACATTTAATGTGTATTAGAAGCGTTAGATATTGACTGGTGAAAATTGTATTGCTTGTAACCTAAAAGCAAGTTGTTTACTTAAATCTTCGAAGCTCTCAGAATACTGTATTGCACTTCGTACAATATATTTGTTAAGCCATAACTCAGCTACGTTCATTCAACTATTCAAACGGATAAAAGTCCGAGAACGCTTAAATATTTTTGTCAGAAAAGCTTCAGCTCTTATATTAATTCATTAGCAATGAACATTAGCTTCAACATTTCAGAATTAGCAATTCCAGAATTTACGTGTTTCTCTGAACTGATACGTCAATGTTGTTCTCCATTCATTGTTTTTGATCAGAAATTTATGAAACTATTTAACTATATTGAGAAGGCATGCATACATGGGTATGTTGATTAATAGCGTGCATCAATTCAGTTTGTACCGCGCATGATTTGCAACTCACATGGTACTCTGTACTTCCCACGTATCTTCAAACGTTAACTGCAATTTTAAACTGGAAAGCAATCTCTGGGGTGAATATTTTGAAACAACAATACAATAAACAATGCTTTATCATTAAAGTTTGTTATTACGCTCAAATATCAGCCATAAAACATATTCGGTGGAGTACAGTACATGTATAAAGCATTACAAAGGAAAGACATATTAGCATCTATAATACAGCAATTATTATATAATGTTAAGTGCTACATAAATAACTACACCTTACATATAAATACCTTATATAAATAATCATACTGTGTACATAGCACACGTGGCTAGCTAAAACTGCATTAAACAACAAATAAAATACATCACAAAATAAGGGTTGTTATCTCGTGTTTGCCATAGACGTTTCACTGCTGCGCAGTTGATCCCTTGTTGTTTAGACCCAAGTATAGCAGGGAGTGACATGTATTTCTTGATGGACATCCAGAAGGGCTTCAGCAGTGCGGGTTAAGAATCCAGTGGGAATTGTACAATATTAGTATCCTCCGTTTCCACCATGAACACTAGGACCTCCTGATGGATAACCCCCAGCGGTTCCCTGACCTCCTGAAGGATAGCCATTGCTGCCTCCTGAGGGATAGCCGTTAACAGCACCGCCTACTGAAGGATAACCATTTCCAGCTCCTCCTCCTGAAGGATAACCATTTCCAGCACCTCCTGCTCCTGAAGGATAACCATTTCCAGCACCTCCTGCTCCTGAAGCATAACCATTGCTGCCTCCAGCGCCTGCTGGGTAACCGTTTCCTTTAGCAAGTAAAGCAAATCATATCAGTTATTAACTTGGGATGGGGGAATTGAAATGTTATAATGATTCCAAAATAAACACCAAAAAATAATATTATTTGATACAGTGCTGCATTTTCTTATATTCTCTCTATTTGAGGCCAGTTCAATTAAGAAAATATATCGCAGCAACTGATCTGAGAGTTGAGATATGCTAGTCAGTGCTTTGCAAATAATTTTAATTCAGTGGTCTCTTTCTTAAGCCAAATTTTACTTGAAGTAATATAATAGTTGATGAGAACTAACGTCTTAGCACCGACATATGCAACCACCATTAACTTTTGACTCAGGGGAATGACAGAAACGTCCAGTAAATATCCATATACAATGGATTATACAATCTATTAATTTTCTGCTTTGGTTAATTTGGCCCCACACGTACTTTGTTTGAAAGATTCTGCGCTCGTATATTTAATGCCTATTTTCCCCAACATTCTCCTTAACCAACTTAGCTAGAGTATTCGTTATGTTCAGAAAGTTTCCCTATATCAAGTAATGCAAAACTCTGTTTCAAGAAGCGTGGAGAGTGGATCCCCTTGCGGTGTTTTTAACTCGAGCTGAGGTCATTCTCGCTCTACCCAACCGAAGATTATATACAGCGATGGAAAATATCATCTTACCTCAAACTTTCAACCAACTATCTTCCGTCATTGTTGACATGTAGATCTGGGAATGCATTCTTTAGATTGCTTGTCTATTTCTAAGCACAGCAAAAGTAACTAATATTTGAATGCTATTGTGGATTAGGTGAAGTATTTTCCTTACTTAACCGTGTGTGTTTTATAAAGGCTACCTAGTAGTATTTGAATACAGGCCTCATATAAACCATTTGGGACAACTTGTAAATCGTATATAACTGTAGCATATACCCTCTCAATGTATGACTTGTATTCTACCATGCAGTTTTAAATAATTAGCGAAGTATATCATAAGCAGGAGTGCAGCTGACAAAATGTAGTAGAGTATTTGTTAAACAAAGCATTAATTCTAGAAATTAATGCGAAGAAAACAAATTCTAGTGGTTATGACAGAGCTGTCTCTCTCTACCACAACTTAAAATTGCTCATATTGAGAGAATGACAACACTTTTCCTTTGAAAGTTTGATACTTGGTAGTTGATTTGCAGTTATTTTCCAAAATCTTGAGAAATTTGCATGTTTCACTGCTTTTAGTTTGTAACGAATTTAGCAACAAGAATAAATACCATGCCAAAGTGCTGACTGAAAACTGAATATACAGTGCACGTTCCATCACAACTTCGTTTCCAAGATCTCGAGAAATTTGAACTGTTTACCACCTTTGGGTTGTAAGAAATTTAGCAAAAAGAAGAACACCATTTGCAAAAGGCTCCTTCAAACTAAAAATATTAACTATCACTAAATAATCATTGCTGAAGAATGAAAAGAACCCGAAGATGAAAATAGTACTGTTAATTGTCATTTTCCACATATGACAATTTTCTTCTTGAGCAATTGCTTGTAAGGAATTTTGCTTTACCATATCACCGGAGTCTGACATACACACACATACACACACATACACACATACCACACATACACACACATACACACACATACACACATACCACACATACACACACATACACACACATACACACATACCACACATACACACACATACACACACATACACACATACACACATACACACACATACACACATACACATACACACATACACACATACACATACACACATACACACACATACACACATACACACATACACATACACACACATACACACACACATACACACATACATACACATACACACGTACACACATACACATACACACATACACAAACATACACACACATACACACACACATACACACACATACATACACACACATACACACATACATACACATACACACATACACATACACACACATACACACACATACACACACATACACACACACATACACACACATACACACACACATACACACACACATACACACACACATACACACACATACACACACACATACACACACATACACACACATACACACACACATACACACACATACACACATACACACACACAAACACACATACCACACATACAGTTTACAGTATGAATACTTGTCTGGACACACATATATCTTACCTCCAGGTCCACCGAAACCTCCAGCACCGTTGGCTTCGCCTTCATATCGGATCTCGGGTTTGTATCCTTCTTGGTTGGCCTCATAGTCCACGATCTGTGTGCGGCCATCAGGAAGCCGCACGTTGTAGGATCCCTGAGCATTGTCGCCATTCCTCGACTCCTGGTGTCCAAATTGTGTCCCAGTTTCGGCATCATTCACCTCGTAACTAAACTCATACTGTGCTGGCTCCTATAGATACAGAATGTTCACAGTTGCAGTCTACACTTTCAAGACCCAAGGCCAAAACAGGACAGGTCAAAATTTAATTTAGGCTTAATTTGGCATTAGGGTAAGGGCAGCAAGGAAAAAAAAAAAAAACATTTCATTATTTCATGAACTGCTGTATACCCTCTAAGGTAACGAGTGCTCCGTGTGTACCTCTACTTTATACCACCTTCATTGCATTTCAACATTGGGTTGGGCAAGTGTAATAGAAATTTTGTTTTTAAAATGGAGTAAGTAGAACATTACAGCACACTGAAGTGGGACAAATTTGGACTTTAAATTCAAGAAGATGACCTGAGGGGCGTTTTGTAACCATAACAATCTTCAAAACAATGTTTTCTCTGAAATTGAACCAGTAAAACTTCCAATCACAAGAAATGTCCTGCTTAATGATTATTATCATACTGGTCACATTGGCTCATTCAGAATGCTGTTTCATTCTACTCATTAAAGCAGAATAAGAAAATGAGAAAATAGGTTATTAAATTTAGGCTAAATATTCTCTGGATTTTTCATTTATATTTCTTCCAGTAAACTCTCTTAGGCATAGAATATAACAAAAAGCTTCAACGCTTCAACGAAACATCTTCGTTTACTTGACACTGTGATTCAAGTGAGAAATTTAATAAAATTCCACGGAGTGCAAGAAACTGGCATTTTGTGGAAAATTTGGAGATAATTACATAGATCTCCATGAGCTCTATATGACGATTGTGGATCAAATATAAACCAGAAGTTAAAATGCGATTGCCTACTTTGTTCACTAATCGCCAAAAGTTGTATTTGACCTCTGTAGAGTTAGATAAACTTTCAAATAATAAATAATATTTGAAGGTTGGTTCACGAAGTGCAAGCAAATAAATGAATATAGATGTGCTGTCATAAATTTTTAAAACCATAACCTGAATATGTTCCGAGATATGCTAAATATTGCTTTCGAATTATCGAATTATATAATTTATGCAACATGTTTAAACCTTTCTTGCATCATCGCAATATGCTGTGATTAAAATAATGACATTTTATGTTATTCTTGTGCGGTGAAACAGAACCAATGAGATGTTTGTTGTGAAGACAGAATGCAGAGTTGAAAATTAGCTCTGAGAACATAGGCAATGTACTGTATAACCAACAAAGCAACGAAGAGAAGCAAGGAACGTTTCCATGGCACACACCATAAAAATGAGAAAAATTTCAAGTTGATGCGTAAGACTGAGGAAAGCGCAACGTCTGTTTTTTAACATCCCGAAATTTTTAAATCAGTTCTTTGGATATGCCGGGATTTAGTGCTAAATTAAGCTGCTTATCGCAGGATTACTCCTCTTAGTTAACTTTAACATGTTAGAGTTAATAACAGTCCAATAGAGCATTCTCACACTAATAGTATTTAAAATGTAAAATTGCTTGTATAAATCTGGTTCCTCCAGCTTAGAACTCATTGAGAGAAAATGTCAGATACAATCTTTGACGGAGACTCCAAAGCAAATGGACATAACGAATCGTAAATATGGCTAACAATGTGCAAGCATACCGTAAAAAGCGTAGTATTTAGATATGTTGAAAATATTATTTTATTGTTTGGAACCATTGAAACGTTTTTATGTCTCGTACACCTATAGGTAATATGACTTCTAAGGAGGGCAAATGGAAAGAGTAAGCAACATTTGTTAACCAACTACTCACAGAGGACCCGTCACCGCCATTTCCGTATCCGCTGTTACCGGCTCCACCAAATCCGTTTCCAGCTCCACCACCGAATCCGCTTGCGGAACCTCGTCCAAATCCGCCGCCATTTGGGGCACCATATGTAGAGGAAGGGGCACCACCAGCACCACCTTGGCCAAAGCCACTGCTACCAAATCCATTTTGAGCTGCACCAGGAGCGCCATATGTGTTTGCAGGTGCACCGCTGATACCATTGCCGCTAAAACCATTTCCACGGCCATTTCCAGCTCCAGGAGCTCCATAGGTGCTGGAAGGAGCTCTTCCATTTCCAAGAAGACCATTGCCGCCGAAACCGTTTCCGGCTCCTGGGGCTCCGTAAGTGTTTGAGGGTGCTATTCCATTCCCAACAAGACCATTGTCGCCGAAACCGTTTCCGGCTCCTGGGGCTCCGTAAGTGTCTGAAGGTGCTCTTCGGTTTCCTCCAAGACCATTGCTGCCAAAACCGTTACCCGCTCCTGGGGCTCCATAGGTGCTTGAGGGCGCTCTCCCATTTCCGCCAAGTCCATTTCCGCTGAAGCTATTTCCGGTTACAGGTGCTCCATAACTGCTTGAGGGAGCTCTACCATTGCCGTTACTACCTGGTCTGCTACCTCCAAAACCGTTTCCTGCTAGTGGAGCTCCGTACCTACTGGAAGGTGCCCTGCCATTGATTCCAAAGCCGTTTTCTCCTCCATTACCTCCATTCCCTCCGAAGCCATTTCCTGCACCCGGAACGCCATAAGTGCTGGATGGAGCTCTTCTTCCTCCGAAACCGTTTCCAGAACCACCGTTCCTGCCAAAACTATTACCGGCACCAGGTGTTCCGTAAGTGCTGGATGGTGCTCTTCCATTAGCTCCTATACCACCACCATTGCTTCCAAAACCATTGCTTCCACCAGGGACACCATAGCTGCCAGAAGGAGCTCCTCCAGCGACTCCTGAGGATGGTGGGAGGTACTGATTGTTGACTGGTGGTTCTGGACGCGCGAACGTTAGGGCCGTTAAGCCCAACACCAAAATTACCTGCAAGAAAGCAAAAGAACACTTGTCATTGCAGGGTTTAGCTTCAGAATTTGTTACGTAATAATAATAATGATAATTAATAATAATAATAATAATAATAATAATAATAATAATAATAATAATAATAATAGTAATAGTAATAATAATAATAATAATAATAATAATAATAATAATAATAATAATAATAATAATAATAATAATAATAATAATAATAATAATAATAATAATAAGAAGAAGAAGAAGAAGAAGAAGAAGAAGAAGAAGAAGAAGAAGAAGAAGAAGAAGAAGAAGAGGAAGAAGAAGATGAAGAATATGATGAAGCACAACAACAATAACAATAATAAATATAACAATAATAACAACAACCGTTATACGCAAAAGCGCAGCACTTTAGGCTTTCACTTCCTAAGCATTTTACACCTGGTTACAGAATTACTCTCATGCTCAAGTACATTCTAGTACCATAGGAGTATCTTAGCAAACTCAGAATTTTATGGAAAATAATTGTATTCTTGACAATTTCCCGGGCATTAGGTAAATATTGCAAAAATAAAATTGTCTGTTCTATAGTAATGCTGAGCAAAGAAGGAATAAGTCATTCAGAGATATGTCTTTCTTAAACTGCACAATAATGAATTGTTTTCGGCAGTTAACTGACCAGTAAAATCATGGCCTACAGTGATTCATATGCCATATATTATCATCCCTAATGGCGGTAATCAGAGTACTTAATAATTATTGCACCTTAAAGAGTCTCTGTGTAAATATTGTTCCACAAGAGTTGTGGTTTTATTCTTATTGGGTAATATTTCGTATTCACCTTTGTTGTTAAATATCCTCATTTTACAGAAGTTGTATCTAGTTTGACTTTATAGATGGTTATGACAATTTTCCTTAAATAATTAAGGGTAAATAACACAACATAAGAGGAAACTTTTATTGCTATAGTTTATAAAATTGCTGTTTGAGATAATTTATTCAGTTTTTTTCTTAAACTGGTTCTAGGAAAATCACTTAATCAAATAATAACTTTATTTTCCCTTAACAATTACTGTATGCATTAATTTTCCTACACTAAAGTTAGTTACCTAATTGTATGGAACTGAATTTCAAAGCTGTAATGTATAGTGTGACTCTCATTTAAAATGTTATTAACGAAAAACATTTTCCTGTAATTTCTCATGAGTAAACTTATGTCTTCAAGTAGTAGTGTTAAGTCTTTAAGTTGTGTTATCTCACCTTATTCATCCTAAGAGATGTCTTTCCTTTGAGCTGATGATGCCAAACGAGATCCTTTATCCAAGAAGTTGTTGGTGACTTCTTGGATTCGCTGTGATTTCTGATAATCCAGTGAGCAAAAGTACTCCTTTTATATGATTTCCTTACCGGTAGTACGTAGATGAGGAGGCCTTGCATGTGTCACATTTGCTTTCCCTACCTCCTCCCTCTCTGCAATATCGTGCAATATCGGTATCGTCTTCACTACACGATCGCGCAAGCGTCACGTTCTCTCATAGTACCTGTATATTTCATTGCAATAATGAGGTGAAGAGCACGCGGCCGGAGTGAACCTTCTAATTGTAAGAGAAGACCAATTATTATTAACCTGTTTGTGACACTGGTGGCCAAAGTTAAGGACTCCTGGGGACAAGTTCATGTCCTACATTCTCACCCTATTTGGATCTAAGGCCTATAATAACTGCAACTGCGTAGCACCCTTAATGCGTGTTCACCCCAAAGAACGTAAATACAGTCGCGAACAACCAAACACATTGGAGAAATAAATAATACAAAAATTTGTGAATGCAAATAACCCAACACAGCATCAATCACAACAAGAGAGGAGACCGGTGAAAGAACTTTTAATTAGCTTGCAGCTTGTTTACTCGTGAAGCATTTAAACCCTGACCTTTCCCTGTATGAAAAGCACGTCTTTGCTTGAATCCGTTTGCATAGTGGAAAACATATCTAGTTGTTTGCAAGTATCCTGCTCCTTAATGAATTTGTTTTACCATCTTTATTACTCTTTCTACTACACATCCGCAGTAGGTAGAAGAAGTACTGGATTTCGCCAAAACTACCATACACCTTTAACACACGTTTTGATACTCCCTCATTTCAAGAAAATATATTTTTAGCAAAGGTTGTATGCGTGACGAAAACACCGCTACTGCAAGTTAGGTTTACGTGGAAAAATATTCCAAAACATTTTATTTTCTCAATAATAAATTTGAAGGACTTTGATCTAAAAAAGAAAATCTGTTGAAGGCATTTCCGTGACAAACGAAACGTACCTATACCTTAAATTTTCTGGGAATGACCTCTAAATTTCTTTGCATGTTGGATGGCATATACATAAGAAGTAAACGGCAAGAGATATACCAAATTGCACTTTACAATTAAAGCACACAATTTATTCAATGCGCAAAGGCTATGTCAAATACATTTTGGTGGATTTAACCGTATGTGCGATATTCCTTCTTTCTTATGCTTAGGTACAAACATTAATTCTTCTATCTCCTTCACCTTACTTGAGATAAAAATTTCTAGAAATTATTTTAACAACATATTTGTTTTTACGTAAGTTCTGGGCGTAAGAGAACAGAGTACACTTTGGCAACAGTCAAATTCTTGAAAATCGGGTCGCCATGTGATGGCATTGAAGTTACAAATATGTAGTTGTTCTCTTTTCGTTTATATCAAAAGAAAATGCCTCTACTTCAGGAATGCATATTGTGGACTTAGAGTAACACTGAATATTTTTGCTTTTTCAGCACAGTTGTCCTTTCCTTATCTGAAATTGCATAAATATTTTGGCTCGCTTCTCTTACATAAACTATTTAGAAGTAGACAGTACTAGTTATGACAGAGTAGTGTAAAATGTTAAAACAAATCATTTTCGCGTGAAAATAAGTCACATAATCTAACAAATTTAGACAATTCTGGTACATTCGTAGACAGAGTATGTTTAGAGAGTGCCTATTGAAAAATTAAGGTAGGAGTTTCACTATCAGGATTTGATATCTTGACATCTGAAAATGATGAGCAAAAACATAATTGGTTACTTGCATCTGTACACAGAAAGCTCATAATAAGGGTAAAATTCAGTGAACAAGCTATCGCCTTTACAGCTTTGAATAAGTTACCGTGCATTGATGCTTAAAAATCAGCACTGATTATATATTATCCAGAAATAGTGGCATATCCCATCACTAATTAGTTTATTTAACGAAACATAAGCACACGCGCACTCAAAAAAACTTAATTTATCTGCTTGAATCGATATCAACTATATAGAAATGCTTTGATTACATATTTACGTGTAGACACAATGGAAATAGGGAAATACACTTGGTTTACGCGATAGTCAAGTCCTTTTAGATCTGGTCACTATGTGATGGATTTGAAATTTGTTCTCTTTGCTTGATCAGAAGAAATAGGGGGAATAACGACTTCCCATCCCAGAAAAGTATAAATATCGGAAAAATCAAATAAACAACAAGGAATATATTAGAAATGGTTAACTACACAAATTTATTAATTTGATATAAATGTTGTGCTTGAACCAGATTTTCCTTTTCAGCTTGTAACACTTTGTCTAACTCTTGCGGATTACCAATTATGCAAAAATCATCCAGAATGAAAAGGATGCCAAAGGCTCTCCCTATAAAGTACAAAATATACGTTTCGTTTGTTATCAAACTATTTTAAAAATATGGTATTTGAATCATAATTGTTATGTTCATTTTGAGAAAATAAAACATTTTGAAAGTTTTTCCATATTGCATCTTGGAAGATGCTGAACTTAGATGCCAAGTTTGGTATTTAACCCAGTATTTGTTATGTAGTTACGCTGTTTGCACACACACACAAACCCACACACACACACACACACACACACACACACACACACACACACACACATACATGCGCACACGCACACACATAGACAGGCACGCTCACACACGGGACTATTGTTTAGAGTCTTTATTTTTTATTCAGGAACCCTCAAAACGTTAAATACCCGTGAAATCTCGATATCGAAGTTTTCGGTAAATTCAATACCTTATCTATGTGATAGAAAACGTTATAATCGCACGGTCAAATGAAGACACAGCCCAGATCCTCGGAATGTAAGTGAAATGCGCCACGAAGCTACTGGGTTGAATATTCTGAACTCGTTCAGCATTGACCCTACCTGGGAGTATTTTGACCTGTTAGATTGTATAAATCCAAAGTACAAACTATTAGGCCTTGAATGAAACTTACAGGCTTCCAAGCTTCAAAATCGTAACCCTTGAACTTCCAGTGAGGCCTGTCTTTGTGTAATGAATGAAGTAATGGTGGTGGAAGTGTAACGCACTCCTGCGGCAGTTTTAGGGTAGTTTATCAAGCAGGAACTGTTATTTCCAATAAGCAACTCCTCATGAACCTGAGTGCACGCCATGCTGTACCTCCCTGCAAAATACGTGCCCCATGAGATTACTGAGAATCGATCCTGGGTAGTTGGCTACATACTAGTTACGGACATATGTACTATAGGTGCTGTAATAAACATTTGAGTTGCAGATGCACGTCTAACCATAAACATATTAGTTCCGTACACCACGGTATGTTGAGTAATCCGGCAGATATCACGCGCAGGTTTCTCTGTAGCACATGCTCTCCGTGACGTCATGTAGTGTATGTGTAGCTGTAGGCAATCTCAGCTGTGGTCATCATTATCACAGTAATAGCTGCTTGAAGTTACAGATGCAGATTTTCGGTATCAAATAAATTGCTAATAAAACAGATAACCTTGCTCAGCTCTAACCATTAGATTTACATTGTTGAAGGAAAGGGAGCAATTTTTTGAGATACTAAATGACGGAGTGAAGTCACTACTCAGTTGGTTTAATTGGTATTCCCCTTGAAGCTACAATTTATTTGCAGGAAAGTACGAGTAGTTTGCATTTGTCCCATACAACGGAGCAATTTCATCTGGTTTTGATTTTCTTGATCTATAAGCTACATAGCCTACCAACATTTCTAAAATTTGCACATTTTGGGAAGTGTGTCTGTGTTACTGTTTATTTCTTGTATGTGATCCAGTTGTTCAATAAGGTGGTTAACACAGGAAAAGAACTCATAATCCTCATATTCCTGCTGGCCTCTTATCTATATTCCTTTTTTCTTCCCCTATCTTTTCTTCTGCCTCTTTATTGTCACTTTCAATTTAGCTGATCATCGGTGCACGTAATGTAACGCTGTCGGTCAGAGTGGCTCAGTTGGTTAGACTCTGGCCTACTGTTCCCAAGGTCGCGGGTTCAAATCCGGCCCAGACCGACGGTTTTTAAGTGTGTTTAAAAACGACAGCTCCATGTCAGTAGATTTACTAGTATGTTAAAGAACTCCTGCGGGACGAAACTCTGGCACACCTGCGACGCTGACATGGTCCTGGCAATTGACAGCGCCGTTAAACAGCAACATAATTTAAAAGTTAATGTAACGCTAATATCCTGTGCATAATTCTCAGACTAATACCTCGGAACAGTTGCATCCAAGAAGCTAGGATTTTATCCTGTGATTCACGGTAGTTTGATCATTAAATCTACTCGTACGAGTACCTAGACCCCTGATTTGAGAAAAACAATTCTCATCTATGACTTGATTACATTTTGATTCTAAAAAATATACCGCTACTGAACGTAAGTGGCTCACATCAAAACTTTCATTTAATTATTTCAGTGTTCTAAAGCGATTTCGCGAGCTGCACTATCACTAGTCGCCAGAAACATGTCATTTCAGTGACAGCAAGCGGCTAGCTGGTTACACCAGCTGACGTCATGTGCACGGAAGTCTACTGCCCATCTACCTGGTGATATCTACCGTATTACTCAACATACCATGCCGTACACGACCTCAATTGGTTGCGGTGAAGGGTGTTCAGTGAGAAAGGAAAGCAACTACCTGTGATAGAGGGGTACAAGTTTAGATTCCACCAGACTATAAATGGTGAAATCCAACGATCGACATGCTGTAAAAAGACTTGCAAACAGAATCTGAAGATTGATGTAACAGGTACGCTCGTGAACAGAATATCTCTCATAACCATGAACCTGACGAAGTCCACTCTGTGCTAAGGCAGAAGGAAGCAAATCTTTAAAGCGTAAGACGGTTGAAGTGTTCGAAGTTGAGCGGTATGTGGCACCATACACACCCGAAGATATTTCAATTTCGGAAGTCATTGGTGAGATGCAAACCACCGCTTACGTAAACATAAACAGTGTGAATTTGAGAAAAGAAATCAGACCAAAGAAAACAGTGGACAAGGAGGAATTTCTACAACAGAAAAATGATCTAGTTTAGGTAAGGCGAAATAAGCAGACTGGTGCATATCAAAGTCGTAGCATAAGAGTTTGTGTCATAACGAGAAGCCGTAGCAAACAAATTTCTGTCATAAATGCTATAATATTGAGTCACACATTTTAACTACACCTACTAAGTCATTGTTCACTTGGTGGGCAGAACTCACTGTGGTTAAGTAGGGAGGAAAAAGTGCGATATCAGAATCTCAATTGAGAGTACCGAATCCTCAGTGCACCCAATAAACGCGGGAGTCCCACAAGGAAGTTTACTCGGGCCTACGTTATTTAATATATACATAAACGATCTACCACCACTAGTCAGGGTAGATAAATACATATACGGCCCTGGCCACGCATAGTACACAGCCACGCATCATACACCTGCGGTTCCAGAATGCTCTAAACGCTCTGGAGCCCTGGTTCACCAAATGGCGGGTAAAACTGAATGCAAGAAAAAGCCAAGCAATCATTTTTACCAGGCGAAAATTGCATAGACAAAGGAGGCGAGTCCTCCCACCCCTCACCCTAACTCAGGAACCAATCGGGTGGGAGACATCCGTCACGTACCTCGGGGTTAAGATGGAGTGAACATATTAATGCGGCCAGAGCAAAGGCCAATGGCCAACTCAACAGACTGTATCCGCTGATTAATCTGAACAGCAGCCTTAAGCTATGCATGGGACTTATGCTCTATAAGACGCTGATCCGACCCATCTTAACGTACACCGCCCCGGTATGGGGATATGCGGCAAAAACGCACATAAAACGCCTACAAACGATGCAAAATAGAATACTGCGCAGGGTTGCCAGCCCGTACGATAATTATGGGGGTGTACGATAATTTGAATGTATGACAGTTCTATATCGGCGAAATATCATTTTCACTGGTTTGTCACTCCAGTGAAGTGAAACTAATTACAAATAACACCACTTTTGTCCTCATTGTCTGTCTTCACCCCATAGCTACTAAGCCTGCTACACTTTATCCTCTTATTTTCAGTGTGCCCAGATCTGATAATCTGAAAGAAGAAGGCACTGTTCAGAAAATTGACGAGCAATGTAGAAAATTCGGAATACGTGCTATTCCGTGTGAAATAAAGAACATGCCTGAACCTGACAGTTTCTGGAGTGCTGTTAAACATGTCACCTTGGTGGAAATACTGATTTCAAAGAACTAGCGGCCTTTGCATTATCAGAGGTTTCCTTGCCCTACAGAAGCACTTCTTGTCAAAGACTTTTTTTTCTAAACTAGGTTTAATAAAAACCAAAGTTAGAAACAGATTGGCACTAGATACGGTAAATGAACTCATTTTGCCGTCTCAGCTTATGAAAGAACGTGGTAGATCTTAAAATCTGCAAGTCACCGAGAAGATGTTAAGGTTTATCTCAACAAATTTGTGCTATGATGCAACGGTTGAGGAAGCTGAACTTTCAGATGAATAGTGCGAGAAACATAAATGCTAAAGTTATAATATTTGTTGAGGTCATTAATCTTGTAAGTGGATATAATAAACATCATTACTCTTATATTTTCATAAGTATTATACTGATATTATTATTGTTGTAGCGTTTGCTTTATGATTACGATAATCTGAATCCAAATCTATAATTTTGAGTGGCTGGTACGATAATTTTGCTTTTAAATGTTGGCAACCCTGATACTGCGAATTATTGCAAAACTACCGCCAGAGGCTCCTTCGTACCAACTACACGAAGAGCTAAAAATACTCACAATCGACCAGTTTTTCAAACACCTGGCATGCAACCTTTACCCCAAAAAGAACAAGAACCATAACGAGCAAATACGAAAGCTCGGGGAGTATGATATGGCACGCGACAGACACCTCCGCCCTCTGTCATTGTTCGATCGCACTATGAACATAGGCGAACCTGAAGTCAACATACAGGAATACCTGAATAATTTAGTACAATGAAATTGCTGGTTAGGGGATGAAGGGAAACACACAACAACACAAAACAGCAATACACATCCACACTGTCTAGCCCTCACAAGTCCTTGCGCTACCTAGCCAAGGCGGACCCCGGGAGACGAGAGCCTCCCCGGCAGTGGCACAGGCTCGCTCCTGCACCTCAGGCAGACAGCCCACCATGTGTGCACTATATATGACCAGGCATGAACAGGTAGGCGATTAATGACGAAGTCTCCGGCTTAATATCAACATAGTAAGTAAGCATAATACGAGTAGATAAGATAGAGTTAGAACATTGCAAATAATGCCACCATAGACTACACCTAGATATGTAAGCCCAACTATAATACATCTAGTATAGATCATAAGCTATTTAAAATATAAAAATAAAAAATAAAAAAAAATAAAAAAAACATTTAAAAATAAAAAAATCATACTCTAAGGACAAGAAACGAAACCTTCAGCTGGAGAATAAACTAAACATGCTCATTTCAGTCATCCCTCACACCCATCTACACTATATGTAACACCTAACGATGCCAAATGGCTGACACACAAAAGGCCACCATCAACTATCAAACACATCACCATTAATTACTACCAGGGGGCACTCATGGCTCATGTCATGTTTGTCCTCTGGCACATCAGTGATGTACTCGCTGTTACTGCCACTGGTAAGCAGCTTCCATCTTTCACCACTGAATGCGCAGGTGCTTAATGCGGTACTGCAGCATTGAGGTCTCGACCTAGGGTGGGGTTTTTTGTGAGTAGGCTGCCTGGGTTGGAAACCAGGGTAGGAGTCTTACACTCGCATGCGTGCATGTAGCCTTTTTCCCCAGCACCCAAAAAAAAAAAAAAAAAAAAAAAAAAAAAAAAAAAAAAAAAAAAAAAAAAATTCGATATGCAACTCGGTTATGGCTAGTGTCCGAACCTTTATACAGCTATCGCCAAATGAGGTAGTTGCAAGTTACTTCCACAAGGGCAGAGGGTCATTGTGGGAGTACAGTGCTAGTACAAAGCACACTGCCTACAGCGCATAGTGTCTCTCAAATGTGTTCATTAGTTTTATACAGTAAAATGCCTGCAGCACGGAAATCGAAATATTCATGTATTGCTGTGTGACGATTAATACTCCACATAACTTGTAATACATATTTATGAGACATTCGGGGCATGTACTTCCAGACGCCAGACGGACGCCAGACGGAGTTCGAGTCGAGCGGAGATGAGGTGGTTTCCCCCGCTCGAGTGTCTTTACCGCAGTACCTAGCCGTCATTCGGCTTAACCTGCGCGATGGTTTTGATGGTGTCACTACAGGGATGTTTATCACTGGGAAAAATTTGATGGAACAGGGGTTTTTATAGGAACTGAAAGCAACTTTGCGTTGCACGGATAAGTCAGTTGTCATGACATCACTTGATGACGGTTCCAAGATTTGATTGGTTGGCCGAAGATTACATTTAGTCGACGTGACCTGGCCAGCGAAAGTAATGAGAGTGACACAAAAAGGAGTGCGTGCGGCGAGACAAGGCAAGGCAGTTAGCAGTCAGCTGTCCTCCAGAAACATGAAGAGCTGAATAGTCCACAACAAAGCAACTTCTAGACGTCTGCATTTTTAGGATTTCTTCATCATGGGATTAATGTCTTCTTGTAAAGAACTAGGAACAATTTTCTAAAGCTAAGGAGTATGTGAATTCATTTCTTAAACACTTTATCTCCGTTAATTTGTGAGGCGAACCTCTCATTAGGGTTCATGATAATTCGTGGTAGTTTCTTTTTTAAATTGAACATGCCCTTGAAACACTGATACTCTCTCTCGCGTCTAAAATTCAAGGTTTAAATCTGTATGTGTTAATATGGTAAATGTAGTGATTTGATGGTAACTATTTAAAAGAGAAGTTATGTATGGAGCTGATCTACTTTAAACTATATTTTAATTCCTCTTTGTGAAGCGAGGTAGCCAGCCATCTTATTTGAAATGAATTACTTGAAATGTACTATTTGGCTGAACCTTAGCTATCTTATTATAATCAATGTTATTATATATACATATACTGAGTTATACAACTATTTTCTATTTATTCAACATCTTACCAATCTTTTTATTACTATCATTTATATTATCATGTATATTGTTATTATTAGTGTTGTGATTGTGGTGATGATGATGATGATGATGATGATTATTATTATTATTATTATTATTATTATTATTATTATTATTATTATTATTATTATTATTATTATTATTATTATTATTATTATTATTATTATTATTATTATTATTATTATTATTATTATTATTATAAACTGGGCTATACATCTACTTTCTATTTATTCAGCATCTAACCATCAGTTTAAAAGAAACGCCAAGGAGCTACTACATTTGAGCGAGTGTTGTCCTCGTAGTAACATCTTACAATTTCCAAGCAGCGCTATTTAGGCCATTATTTTGGGTCAAACGCTGCCGCAATAACAGGTTCCGGAAATGTATAATATAACCATTATATCTGAGTGTAACGACTCAATTTACAATATATTATCGTTGAATGTAACGTTGAATGTAAGTGTTCCTACGTGACTGTACCTTGCCTCCTCTGTGTTGTGATCATGTGACAGGCTTACCCCTCCCACTTGCTATAGTCCAATCCACGCAACCTTATGTTTCCTGTATGAAGCTTCGGACTCAAGTTATGACAATTTTCAAGGAGGTACCCAACCTGGATGCGCGGGTGCGCAACTATACTCCATCCAGCCTTAGATCGAGACTGTGTATCCCTCCGCGGTAACCTTGTGTTTGTATCAGCAAACCAACGCCACGTCAACGCTATTGTTACTAATATTATTTTGTACTTCACATTAATCAAAAGTGTCAAACTATGTTTCATTATTTATCATACATCTTGAAAACTCACAATTAATCCCCGATATTTAACGAATTATATATAGTAAAACCTGCCTAAAACGGAACGCGATCGTTCCAGTAATATTTTTCCGTTTTCACGGGTTTCCGTGTTACAAAGGGTTGTACATTTTTAGTAAAACAAAGTACAAAAAATAATCGTATAAAATTAAACTGAAGAGGTAATTAAAATTAAAATTATGTAAATACAAAGTAGGTCCAATTGTATGTTTTGCTGTATTTCCAACTTACATGTCATACATAATTGCAGTTTCTCCATTAGTTACTTTTCCACCACGTATCCATCAAAGTGCTCTGTCGTGGTTTCTTCACAAGAGAACGCTCTATGGTCTTTGCATGCTGCATAAGCTCCCAGAGTCCTGGAACATTCTTGGAAGCTGCAAATTCCTGAAGGTCACTCACAAGAGCTAATGCTTCTCTAAAACTGCGTATTTTTTACTTCCTTTCGTTGGCTTCGTCGTCGTCATCGTCTGCGTCCATTCCTTCCATTACTTCACGACTACTGTTTCCAGCAGCAATATCTGCTGAACTTTGAATTGCGTTCAGTCGTGACAAGTCCGTTATCAAAACAAGTAACTATGTATTAAGCCTAAGCATATCCGTCTTAGTTACGTTATTTCTGTAAACGGTTCCGGAAAAGCTATTCCGTCTCCGCGTTAGGCAGCTTTCCGGATTAGAGTGTTATTTAACATAGGAAATGGCTCCGTTCCGAGATTTATTTTCCGGTAGTCCAGGTTTCCGGTATATAGGGGGTACAGTTTAGTCAGGTTTTATTGTACTTGGTGTGCTTACGTTTTGCGCGTATCCTGGGTTAGTTGTTGTCGTAGCTTACCCTGATGTGGTTATAGTCAAGACCTTGCTTTCGGTTGGTACGTATACAGTATGTAATTTCTGTATTGAAACTTTGCTCCATGTTGTTTCGTAGATGAATCTGTCTCTTAGTCACGATGAACTTATGATATATCATTCGCAATAAAGTTAACAGAAACACAGAAAGTTTTATTATAAATCAGTGTATAACTAAGCTTAGTGAAACTGGCCATAGGAAAAGCTTCCTCTTGATGCACATTTAGCATATTGTTCTGGACATTACAAGACTCTTAAGTCAGTGCAGTTACAATCAAATGGCTTATAGCAACACTAAACCCTTGCTATTAAATATATATAGTATTAAATATATTTGTCTTGAAGCAAGCCAGCGTAATGAAATTTTAAATTTTGCCACACGACAGATTAAGAGTATGAACTGTATACAGTTACTTGGTAGTACATATCTTCGCTTCATAAAACCTGTAATGACATATTCCCACGCCCTTAAGATAAGTAATGAATAATTGAGTTGTAAAGGAATGCCCATATACATGCCATTAATGACACCCGGCAGAAGCGAGAACATAAATTGCAACTTGACTATGCTGCAAGAACCGTTTGTGCTGAATGCTCCATAAAAAAGCTGTCTGAACACGACCCAAAAGAAAATTATGCAATCGGAACGATAGTGTCTAAAAAACTTGTAGGTACTTATATACCAGTGAAAATGAATAAAAATATCTTAAATTATATGCCTTAATCGTTCTTCTTCTTCTTCTTTTTCTTCTTTCTCTTCGAAGCTGAAAAGGTATTCTCTCTTATGGGGCCAAACTATGGAAATGGTCGAAGTTTCTGACAAAAAATTGCATATTTTGTGGACTAATAAATTTTTGTGCTTTTGAGGTGTATTAGTGTACAATGACGGAGAAACTAAAATCATTGAAGTGCCAGCCAACACAGGTGTGTTGTTTGGAAGTGTAAAATCACCACTCTATTTTAAAGGAAAATACTTTCTTGATCGTTTCTTAATATCGACAATAAAAGGACGATCTCTATAACAATATTACATCGCATAGTTTTTTATGGAGCGGAAACATGGACTTTACATCACAAGTCCTCAATAGCTAAGGCGGTCATCGGGAGAAGAGGGCCTTCCCGCTAGTGGCACAGGCCCGCTCCTGCACTCAGGCATAGCCCGCCATGTGGGCAGGCAGGCAGATAACCGAGCAGATAGGTGGGGAGATTGGCGGGTAGGGAGGCAGACAGGTAGGCGGAGAGGTAGGAAGATATATTAGTTATAGTGTAATAGATATAGATAATACGCATAACAGTTATAAAAATGGGAAATACCGCAAAAACATCTACATTCTAGAATACTCTTAAGATAAATATATCAGTTGTAATATAGCATATGTAACACGGGCAAAAAGGGAGATAATATAAAAAACAACATAAACAAGAGTACCTACTCTAGAATACTCCCAAATAATATAGATGAAACTTAGGGTGGAACATTATACTACAAAGCTAAGAAGTGAAGTCCAAGGGTGAAGTCCTAATCACCTACCATACTCCTCTAGATTATTCACATTAACTAACGAGAGTAGTAGGTAATGAATCCTTCTGGCACAATTAACATAAATTAACCATTAATCACCCACCCCCACCTCCCACCACACCGCCCCACGCCCCCATATTCTAGTGACTGCAGATATTTTCGAAAAAAATGTGAGGTGGGAAACCCAAAATTAATGGGGCCCTTTATGAACTTGACATATTTATGTGACAGTTGCGATGTCACCTATATATCAGTTGTCAAAAAAACAGTTTCAGAGTGGGCGATCCCCGGAAACCCCGCCCCTCTTGAATTAATTCTCCTCAGTCTGGATTTGTTTTCCCAAGCCCAGCCGCTCCTATCATGAGTATTGTTTCGTATAGTGAGGGTGAGAACATCTTGAAGTTTTCCACAAAGCCGAAACTAGGGGAAACGCTACAAAGTAACAGGTGACATGTTAGCGGATTCCTTTGGTGAAGCTACTATACTGTGTCTTTGAAAAGACCCTAAACTTTGGATTTTAAAGAAATACGGCTACCTTCATCTCTTGACTTCGCATTGTCAGCACCATTAACATAAAGGAGCGCATACATAAGCTTGTTAGACAAAACTAAAGTCTATTAGGCAAGAGGTTGGTTATTGTTACAAAGTCTTTGAAAAGTCCCAAACCTTCGGATTTTAAAAGAATTCGGTCACCCTTATCTTTTGAGCGCATTGTCCATTATACTTCAAGGGAGTTGTTCTTTGTTACAGCGCAACCTTTTGTCAACACATTAGTACACGCTTGGTTATTGTTACGCGAGGTCCTGTAAAATTACCTTATTGTTCATTTTCTTGCATGTGTAAGGGCAGGAAAGCGATCGTCAAAACATTTAAAGCTTTGAAATTTTGTTCTCATTTCACCCCAGAAGCAAAGAGAAATAAAATGTATCCTAACAAAGAACAGATGGAAGCGATGGAGGTGAGGGAGAGAGAGAGAGAGGGAGGGAGGGAGATGAGAGATGGAGTGAGACAGAGAGAAGTGTTAGGATTTGATTGAGAAATTCCGTTAAAAATCTCAAATCAATTGTACAGCGAAATAAAATGTATCCTAACAAAGAACAAATGAGAGAGAGAGAGAGAGAAGACAGACAGACAGAGTGAGAGAGAGCGAGATAGAAAGAGGAGAGATTGAGGAAATACATATTAATGTCTTTGTATATGCGGGAAAAAATAAGTAACATTGTACTTGAAGTTCTCCAACTATATGCTTTCTTGAATTACATGGACACGAATTCATTCTCTTCTTCATATTAAAAAGTCTAAAAAGAAATGGAAATTTGTAATATCTCACGCGCGATCTCAGAAAACCGATTATTTTTTCAGAGAGGCGTAACCATGCTCCCCAATTGCCAGGGCAAGAGTGCGGAGCATATTGGCAAGCATATACAACCTAGCGTGAGTGGTGGGGTGTAAAAACAGCTTTCTGCCCCTGTTAAGCGCGGTATGCATTTAATGTCTGTGTTGTCGGCGGGCCGTTAAACCCCACACACTCACTCACTTTAATGTCTGTTTTCCAGTCAAGGATATGCTTCCCTCTGGTGGGCTGGGCATTCATCATAAACGCTATCTCTTATACTATACATTCATAGTCTTCTCTCTACTCTCTTTTCCAATGTGTCACTTACTGTTGTTTGCATACTGTTAATCCACGTGAAACTGCTGGCTTATACTCACATTTATTATCAATATTACTCTGTAAATATTGTTATTTTATGCTCGCAATACTTATTTTGGGTATAGTAGTACCATGATCGAGGCTAAGAGACTGTTTCCTTCAAGCTAATTTAAACTTTGACAGCATTTTAATTAAGCCGCTAATATTGGCGAACTGTTGCACTCACATGACTTTCTCTACTCTTGTGCTAACAATTTCTACAAAAAAAATCTCATTTCCACTAACTTCTTCCTGTTAATTGAGATAAACATTTTCATAAATTATCTTATTGCTTAGTACCTTGCAGCGGGAATACTGTGCGATAGTCAAATCTTTTGAAGCTTTAAAATTCCATTCCCTTTGCATGGTTATGAAAAACAAAGAATTAATAGACATTGAAAAAACATGTATTTCACTGACATTTAACACAATTATTATTGTATAAATGCGATGTGTTGTTAGCCTAATCTGTATATTGCTGCAATTCTACACTGGCGAGTGTGTTTTCATTCCTTTCAAGCTAATTTAAACTTTGTCAGCATATTAATTACGCAGCAAATATTGGTAAGCTGTTGCATTCACATGACTTTCTCTACTCTTGTAGTAACATTCCTTCAAAAAATCGCATTTCCACCAATTTCTTCGATTTAGTTGAGATAAACATTTTCATAAAATATCTTATTGCTTACTACCTTGTAGGTGTAAGGGGAACAAGGGAATACACCAGGATTTGTGCGATAGTCAAATCTTTTAAAGCCTTGATATTAATTTCCTTTTGCACGGTTAAGATATAAAAAATTAATAGCGATGTTGCATCTAACTGAAGTTTAAGTTTTCCGAAACTTTCACGAATAATTTAGTTTTAATTCAGGCCATTATATAACAAATGGAATCTTATATATTATATTTTATTATATATCTTATTATTTCCTGTGACAGTTCTGCTTGCATATCGGACGTGTATATTTCCAGATCGCTATATATTTCATAATACACCACACCATTCATCTCATTGAAACTGCTATAGATTTCGACCACTATATCTTGAAACTAGACAGGACATGGCGCCAGCTTTAATATATCCCATACAGAAGGAAGGGTCTAACAATGCTCTTAAACGAAAATAATAATTTTTTTTGTCTGACATAAGGCTTGTCTTTAAATGCTTTAGATAATACACTAGAGCAGACATTTCAGAAAGAAAATATTCCTATGGAAAATTGTTTCGGGACACCAGCGTTTTTTGACACCAACCATAACAAAGGAATGTCTTAAATAAGGGTTAGGTTTCAAGCCACAGGTAACAAATTTCTTTCTCTGACATAAGGGACGCCTTTTCAAAGTCGCATATAAATTATAGACATTAAGTATAACGCCAGTAATATCTCGCAATATTACTAGTTTCTTTATTGACAAACTTTGAGAGTTCCAGGTCAATGTACTACTGGAATAACGCACTGTTTAATACATTGGATTTTCCCTTTAGTAGCACGGTAAATTCTTTAGAGCTCATTTCTACGTAAACACAAACATTGAAAAAATAAATGTACATAGTGACGTCCGAGCATCAAAAACACACTGCGTTAATTTCATTTTCATATATGATGAAACTCTTGTTATTATTCTTTGATAATTATCAAACCAAAGTCTGAAGGGACAGAATAGTTACAATTTTGATTCATCTTACCCTTACTAGTGAATAAAGATAGGGAAATATCATACTAAGACATGATACCCTGAAAGTATTCCTTTTTCAAGTAGCAATACTAATCTTGGTTTTAATAAAATCTTAGCAGGGACATTTTCACCAGATGTAAGTTGCTTTAATAAATTTGACAGTTTATCCCTTTATAGGACAAAACTAAAAATTTCTTAAATATTCATATTTTTATGTCCATAGCAATACAGAAGGTACATGAATCAATATAGTTATAGTAAACTTGAAATATATTTTATTGCTGAGTATAAAAGGTACAAAATGTAGTGGTGGTTATAGCTACCGCCATCTGTTCCTGCTGACTCAAAACCTTTAGTGGATGGTGGTCACCATTTCTACCACTTCGTGGCTTGTTATAATTGACCCACATAAACACATTCACAGGTTTCATTATCCTTTCTTCGGTACATAATGGTGCTTAAACAAATAATTATGTGATACAGCATGTAAAATTTTTTTAAAAAATCATAAAGTTCATAAATTGTGACATTTGGAAGAGTCTGTGTTCCAGCCTAAGCCTATTTTATATTATTTCAAATGAAAGGGTGCAAAGCATTTAATGCAAAGGGAAACCTTACATTCCCTGCACTTACTCTACTTTTCTTCTGTTCCCTTTTTGTACTGCAATATGTACATCTCCTAGGTGCCTCTCTTCTGGCAAGTGAACCCCTACTTGAGTCATTTGCAGTATATTCCGATTTTCCAAAGGTTGGTCTGCTGCTGTTTTTCTGGCAAATTTTGTTTCTGATATGACAATCTTAGGAGAAGCTTGTGGACCACGTTTTATTTTAGTCACAAAGCTTCCAATTAGCTGATTTTCCAGAGCACTTCTCTATCTCAGGTGTGTCATTGGCTTTTCTTTTTGATTCTGTGACAATTTGCAAGTCTCGAAATAAAGGATATAAGAGTTAACAATAGCGGCAGTTACAAGATAGTAAAATAGCTTCATCCACCGCCTTCTTGACTTCCAAGAAATACAATAGGCTGACATTAGCTGACCAAATTTGTCAACACCACCCATATACCTGTTATAATCTTGAATAGCTTTAGGGCATGCATTCAACACTCTCCTTGTGTCCTTGCTTATTCTATTTAAAAACATTACACACATCAAAGGGATTGTGCATATCACTAGCCACTACTACTGCTTTTGTACCTCCATCTTTCCATTTCACAACAGATATATCACCACTCATAGCAAAATCTGAATTGCCCAGTTTCAGGTTCTTGTCTGTTTCCAACATATTTTTGGAAAGAGCTTCCTGTTCTGTTGCATAGTCCCACAACCAAAAAGACAGCTGTCTGAAAGCTTTAGTAGCAAAGGTAAATTTCTAAAGAACATTTCAAAGAAAATACACTAACCAAGAAACTGAAATGGTGAAGAGAGACCTAAAACAGCCCTCTCTCCTAAAGTAACTTCTTCATTTGAATGTGCTTTCCCTTCATAAATCTAAAATTTCAACATATATCCTGTAACAGTACAAGCTGCAACCCCGTTTTACTGTTTTCAAGGGCATATACTGCTTCA
>CM060964.1:220479839-220729839 GCA_030765045.1 Tenodera sinensis | reverse complement strand
AGACCTGGGCACACTGGCAACAAGAGCATAATGGGTAGAACGATTAGTAGGATATGAAATGGTTGCCTTAGAGGGGTGGAGATAGGCCATGAGGGCAAAAGTGGTGTTGCTATTTGCAATTTATTTCATTGCGCTGGCGTGACAAACTAGTGAAAATGGCATTTCGCCGCTATCGAAATCATCGTATACCCCCATAGTTATAGTACGGGTTGACAACTATGAGTGCATACATTGAAATTATCGTATGCCCCATAATTATCGTACGGGTTGGCAACCCTGAATACTCCAAAGATTACCATAGAACTTACTTTGTAATTCAATAACATTTCTTGGAATAGATAACCAGCTCTTGTAGAGATACTTTGTTGAGTTTGGCAAGGACTCTAGGTCATATCTAGTGGCAGTAGCAATCATTCAACATGTAGTTCATACTTAGGCAGCAGAATTGGGATTATCAAATTTAATAGCTGTTCTATTTTGTTCCAAGGGAGGAAAACAGTGTGATAGTGACAGAGACAGAGAGAGAGAGAGAGAGAGAGAGAGAGAGGGGGGGGGGAGAGAGAGACTGAATGCATCTTGCGTACACGTTTTTTACCTATATTTATGAATAGTGAATAATATCCACAGGGATTTAGCCTGAAGGACTATCTCATTACATTGTGAAATCATCAATTATGTTCAAATTTAAAACAACTTTGATTTATTTAATAAAATTAATGAAGAGAGGATATCAGTGTTATCATTTAACTTAACCCAACCAAGTCTATACCTAACCTAATCTAACCTAACTTAACTAGAAATGGATGGAGGAATTTCACAGTGAAGGGTATAAATAATGAAATAGCAGTGAGGAAATTGGGATGTTAGACAAGCAATGAAATAATAAAAGGACACAATCACAATCAGATAACTTTATTTAACTTATAAAGATGCATACACTACCATTAACATTCAGAAAGCAAGCTTACACTGTTGAAAGACAATAGGTACATTCATTTCACTTCTTAATCATTATATGATGCCATTCGATTTTAGTTCTTAAATCATTCTTTGAATTTCTTTCCGATGATCATTTCCAGTCGATGCTCAAGACACTTTTGGGAATCTTAAACTTTTCACTAATTCATTCGGATCAAACCAAAGATATTACATATGAAAATCAACACTTGAGGAAGGAGCATCTTTCATATTATTCGGGACTTGGAGAAAATTACTTTCTTCCAATTAATTCATGATTCCAGATAATTTTTCAAGAGTGCTTAGCGATAATCTTCAATGACAAGCAGTGAAATAAAAAAAAGGACATAAACCCAGTCAGATAATTTTATTTAACTTATAAAGATGCATACACTACCATTAACATTCAGAAAGCAAGCTTACACTGTTGAAAGACAATAGGTACTGTCACCGCGCCAGCCGCATCTAATTGCCGACAGCAGCAGTGTCACCCATCGCATTATTGTCGGCACTACCGCAAAGGAGCCGAAGGAAAGAGACAGAGAATGGCCGCATTGTTGGGGCGCTTGCCGAAAGAGAGAAAAGGATAGAGGCTACTGGAATCTTCTACTTTGTACTCCAGCGCAATAACTGAACTTTCCAGAACAGTGCCTGGGAGATATAAATAGCGGTAAAGTGTGAGAGGAGTCAGTCAGTATGGGAAGGTTGAGTAGTCGTGCCGACGGAGACGGACAGACGATGTGAAGCGTTGTGCCGACGGAGTTAGTTAGTTCTTTGTGTTACGAGTTCGGAGCCGTGCTGTTGGAGAATCGGAAAAGACTTTCTTGCTGTTGCAACGAGTGTACAAAGTTACTGTTTACGGAAATAAAAGTGTTTCTTTGTCTCGACTACATCTGTCTACTTTACTTTACACCCACTAAAAAGTCACAGTACACTCATTTTTCTTAATCATTATATGATACCATGCGATTTTAGTTCCTCAGTAATTCTTTAAATTTCTTTCAAATCATCATTTCCAGTGGATGCTTGAGACATTTTTGGCAATCTTAAACTTTTCACTAATTCATTCGGATCAAACCAACGATACTCCAGATGAAAATCAACACCTGATGAAGGATCATCTTCCATATTATTCGGGACTTGGAGATTATTACTTCCAAATATTTAAGAGATTGAATCAGAATCTCTGATGTGACGTTCCCTTGTGGTTAACCGGGAAAAAGTACAAATCAGCTGGGGAATTTAATGCCGTACTGGCAAGTTGGCCATGGTAGCTTAATCGTTAGAGCATCCACTCGATAAGTGGAAGATCCGTGGTTCAAATCCCGTCTATGACATTGCATTTTTCAGTTTCCGATTCAACTTCTTAAACATTGCCCACACACGGCTTGTGTGTTTGTAAACACCAGCAGTAAGCTTGTTGGCATAAATAAATAATAATTACAATTTAAGGGTTACTTAAACCCGGGACATGTTGCTCTCAAAAGACGCTAGTGTGCCGAAAAAAGTTTCTATGGGAATATTTTCTTTCAGAAATGTCTGCTTTAGTTTATTAACTAAAGCATTGAAAGACAACCCTAATGTCAGACAAACAAACTTATTATTTTCCTTTAAGAGCATTGTTAGAGCCTTCCAATTGTGTCGGATATATTAAAGCTGGCGCCATGTCCTGTCTAGTTTCAAGATATAGTTTCAATGAGATGAATAGTGTAGTGTATTGTGAAATATATAACAATCTGGAAATATACCCGTCCGATATGAAAGCAGAAATCTCACAGGAAATAATTATTATATATAAGACTTCGGTTGTTATATGACCTGAATTAAAAGAAAGTATTTGTGACAGTCTCGGAAAACAAACCTCAGTTAAATGCAACATCGCTATTAATTTTTTATATCTTAACCGTGTATAAGGAAATTAATCTCAAGGCTATAAAGGATTTGAATATTGCACAAATCCTGGTGTATTCCCCTATTCCGCTTGCACCTATAAGGTATTTTTACCTTGTAGGTGCAATAAAGTAAATTGAAGACTTGAAATAACAAAGGCTCTCATGAATTTGAAAAAAAAAAAAAAAAAACAAAAAAAACAAAAAAAACGAGTTTTAAGTATACTAAGTAATATTACTGGCCATAATTTCAGTATTAACGTTTTAATTGAAAGCTGAGCATAGTGTGGATCTACTGTCCAAAGGAACTTACAAACATTATATTGTAATAGTACGAAAAGTGTACTGAAATTGGAAATTCGATGAAAGGCTCTAAGTTCCCTAGTGCAATACTCAGGAAACAGACAACACAGAGATGTAGTTTGTAACTTCTAGGGCAGGTAGTTGCATTTTCTTGATGTCCTGTACTCGTACACCCTTTCTAAAAATACTAATATTTTCCCAGGCCTCAATTCCATTTAACCTTCTCCTCATCTTAACTACATGCGGCTTATGTTTGTCCAACGGTAGCCTCTGTACTTTGGAAATGTCTAAATTTTCTGTTTTCATATTACAATCTGCTGCTTTCTTGAAATCGAACAAATCAGATGCCTTCATATTACTGACGGTAAATGGCTTTACTTGTCTTGATTCCTTTAGCATGTCGTTTATATCTTCTGGAACAACGCATTTTTGTAACTGGATTTCTTTTCTCAATAAGGGCGAAATTCCTGTCGCAACTTAAGGAGTGACCTGATACAAGGAACGTATTCTTTATTTCTTCAAAAATACCTGTTAAAATTAGGTACATCCAGAGAAAGAGAATAACTCCTTTTTTGTTTTGGCCACAACAGTTGTCGCTCCAGATAATCAGGAACTTTTGTAGGAACAACTTTAATACTTGAACTTGTGTATTCATTCCCTCCATTATTCGTTTTTCATTGCTGCCACAGAACCTTCTCCCTTAATCCGTCGTTTCCTTCCACTCAAATTGTTGCTAACATCTGCCATCTCAGCCATTTTATCTAACTATAAGATAGAAGCACGCGGAACATCGAGTTTTTCATACGTTAACAGCAGCGGCACATAAATCGCATGTCATCTGTGTAGCAGGTTTTTATAGCGCTTATGATATTCAAAAGATATCAAAGTTACAAAATCCATTAATAATCAAGAATAACATTATATGTATATTGGGATAGGTTTCGCTAGCAAAGGGTTAAGAATATTGTACCACATGTGAAGTTGATGTCAGTCGGGAAATGCATTACCGGGAGTCATTAGCGAACGTACCCAAACAGATGGCCCATTAAGGTAAACGCGATACAATCAGTTTTGGCAAGGTAGAAAGTCTACCACATTAAGAAAAGGAACCTGCTATCGTATTTTAAAAAGTATCGGGAACCGAAGGGGTTTCGCCACAGGGCAAAATCTTCACTTAATTGAAGAGAGGGACATTATAGATGTTTTGGGAAGTTAAAAGAATTATTACTGACGGACAGTAGGTCAGAGAGACATCTTTACGAACGAGCTACACATGTGAGCAACACACGGTGAAAGTTCGATACGGCAGTTTACAATGAGTTAGCCGAATACCATTTTTCGTAACTTATATACTCGTCAACCAGATATACTTATCGTATTCACGACTAATACTTATTCCAACAGTTACATCAGTCCGCATATTTCTAGCATTTATTTAAAATTGCTCAGCAAGTCTTAAACGTTAATAAACAAATAAAGTGTTCTACCAAAACTACAATGTCGCTCTCTGTAATCACCACGGATCCCAGAGATTAAGACTTATGTGTGAGCAGCCGTAGGCACCAATAATAAGAAGCAGTCAATTAATCAAGTGACATAAAATGCTTCAAATTGACGTTCCAACGTGTGGCGTGAACTTCAGAGAATTTCAGGGATGCTGAGCGTGAACTTCAGAGAATTTCAGGGATGCTGAATAAGGTATGCGGAGAATTTCAGGGAGCTAAACAACAAAGACCGTGAACTCCAGGGAAGGTGACCCAGGACACAGCAGGAACGAGAGGATCCACATCGAATAGCAGTGCAGCAAGCTGATTAAGGTACTGAGTGAGAATTTTATCTACGTGTTGTAGTATATAGTCAATGTATTTAAGGAACGGGAAAATGATCGAGCAATTAGATATAAATATGGAAGTGCAGGAGGGTGATGAGAGAGTGGGAGAAGGTGTACATAGTAATGTAGATAATGCAAGAGACAGAGTAGCTGATACGAATATACAAAATCAGGGAGAAGAAACAGGGGGAAGCATGGAGACTAATGAAATATTAAAGTCATTTATGCCAATGATAACGGGGTTAACAGAAAAGGTAGATCAGAGTCAGAAAGATTTAACGGGTTTAACAGAAAGTCAGAAAGAGATTAAGGAAAAGGTAGAAAAAAGTCAGAAAGATTTAACGGGGTTAACAGAAAAGGTAGAAAATACGAGGGAGAACTTAACAGCTGACTTAGTCAAAATAGGAAATAAGATTGAGAAACAACAGAAGGTTTTAGAAAATTTCAAGTAGGAAGTTAGAAATGAAATAGAAAATGTAAGAAGTGAGGTTATAAATAATCAGGAAGAGGTTAAAATTGAAATTGAAAATGTCCGAATTGAAATGAGGGAAAGTCAGGAACAGGTTAGGGAATAGATTAAAACAGTTAATAAAAATGTAGAGAAAGAAAATAGAAAATTAAGGGAGGAAATAACTACTGAATTAGCTAAGGAAAGGGAAATTAATAGCAAGTAATTAGAAATCTGTAGGAAAAGATTAGAGCAATCAGAGAGGGAAACTAGGAGATTAGCTGTGAGTGTAGATGAGGTAAATGACAAACTAAAAGAAAGATTAAATAACATATGTATGTCTGACAATATTAGTGATTCTGTGAGTAGTAACACTATTACGGTAACAGCACGGGACGAAGCGATGCAGAATGCGTCAGCGGACATTCTGATGTTAAATTTAAATGCTGGTACCTCAGGTAATAGTAATACCAATGTTAATGTTAATGCACGCAATAGTCCACATTTGCAATGGCCCAACCATGTTTTGAGTGAAATTTCACCACCAACCTTTGAAAACGAAGAATTTGATGACCCCAAGGCTTTTATAAATAGCATGCAAGAGTATTTTCTTGTAAAAGGTATTCCCGAGGAATATAAGATGACAGTTGTCAGAAAATGTTTTAAAGGTAACGCTTCAAACTGGTTAGAGTTATCAGTAGGATTAAGTAATGATTATCGGACATTTAAGGAAATTTTCTTAAATAGATACTGGGGAGCTAGCAGGCAAGCAAATATAAGAATGGAACTGAGTAATGGGAAATATAACCCGCATAAAGATCAATGCATGGTTAATTATTTTATGACTATAGCTAGAAAGTCTAAAATGCTTGACCCTCCGATGGGAGAAATAGAATTAATTAATTTAATAACCACACATTTTCCAGAAACAATCCAACACTATCTGATTATTGCGAAGCCGATAACAATAGTGGCAATGATTGACTTGTTAATCGCACTAGAAAGAAATAAGAGCCAAAATGAGGCAAGTAATGAGAGACATTTTGGAAATAACCGATCTCCAACAAAAATTTTCGGGCAGGGGGCAGGTTCAGGTGATGGCAGGAATTTTGATGCTCGGCAACAGTATCATGGCCCAGTCCCTAAAAACAATAATTACCACAGGAAAAATAATTTTGAGCCTCAGGATAGGAGACATAATTTTGAGCCTCAGGATAATAGAAGAAAGGTTGAGAATTATCCACGGGAAAGAAACCCTCAAATTAATTACGTACAGGCAAATACGTATTACGGAGATAGAAGGGGGAGGTACACTAGGAATCGATTTCCTTCGGGAAATAATTATCACCATAATAATAATTGGTACAGACCGAATTCCCCAAGACAAGAAGAAAGAAATGGGAATAGCAGAATTTCTCCAAATCAGGAAGAAAGGGTAGACGCTATAAACGCGGTAAAAGGAGTGGAAGAAACAAATTTTCACCAGGATTCAAACCCGGGACCTTCATATAATGGGAATGGGAAAGGAGCAATTAGTAAGCTCTCGGAAAACTCCAAACCCAGTCAACTTCGCCTTCAGTGAAGATTGGGAATGATGAATGCTCTTATTATTGGAAGTACTTCGAAAATAAGGGACAGAGAAGGCAATGTTTGATCGAGAAACATAAAGAAAATACAGAGAATAAAATTTTAATTGATTCGCCAAGAATAAATATTGGTATTAACCGCAAATTATTTCAGGCCATTATTGATACAGGTGCTAATACTACTGTGTGTTCCCAAAAGTTTTTTGAAAATTTAGTGAATAGTGGTGTAAAATTATTATCTTTGCCAGTTTGTGGGATATGTTGCTCTGTAGCAGTAGGTAAAAGGAAAGAAAGGGTAAAATTTCAAGGGATGGTAAAGGTCGAGATCGCACAGAAATGCATTGAAATATTATTTTTGGTTGTACCCAGGCTTGTTTTTGACGTAATAATCGGTTGCGATAGTCTTTATGCTTGGAATTCCATCGTAGATTTTGAAAATAAAAGTTTTAAGTTTGAAACAGGACCTGACACCTTATTTGTACCATTTTCAGACCATACTTCGAGGATAATTGTACGGGATCAGATAGAGGAAGAAATGGAGGGGGAAACATTCTTTGTAGAGGTAATAAATATTGGAGCGATGGAATTAGCAGAATTAAAAGTTGGGAACTACGATGAAATCGAAGAAGAAAATATTGTAAGTAGAAGTAATTACTTCTGTGATTTTGACGAAGAAAAGAAACCCCGAGAGAACCCAAAATTTAACTTGAAGAATAGTAATATAAATGAGTACGACGAAAGAAATGACTGTGTCAAGATAGAAAATTTAATAGGATCTAAGGTGAACCAAGCTGAGAGACTAAATGAGGAACTAAAAGGAAAATTACGGGAACTTTTAAAAGAAAACAGTGAGGTATTCTCGGAAAAGCCTGGAAGATGTAACTGTTACACACATTCGTTTGAAGTAGCGAATATTAAACCATATTCCCATAAAGCAAGAGCAATCCCATGTACAATTAGAGAGGAAGTTGATCAAGTCATTAAAACCATGTTAGATGATGATATAATTGAAGTGTCCAACTCCGAGTATATAAATCCATTATGTATCGTTTATAAAAGTGATGGCAAAGTTAGAGTAACGTAAGACGCTAGAAAGTTAAACGCTTATTGTAAGTCAGATCGCTTAAGACCCGAAAGTGTTGAGATCATTCTAAATAAATTGCGAAGAGGAAAATTCTTTTCGGCGTTGGATCTGACGCCATCTTTTTGGCAAATACTGTTAAGAAAGGACTTAAGAAAATATACTTCGTTTTTACACGCAGGCATATTATATAATTTCAAAGTGTGCGCATTCGGTATGAACACAAGCAGTAGTGCACTATTAAGAGCGCTGTATAATATTTTTGGCGAGACGATAAAGAAATTTGTGGCACAATATTTTGATGATTTTATCATATTCTCCGAAAGCATTCAAGAAAATATGGGTCATTTGCGGTACGTCATAAGTAGATTAAAAGACGCAGGCATGCCAGTTAAGCCTAACAAAACAGCTTTCTTTGTCCAGAAAACAGAATTTTTAGGATATATTATTTCAGAAGAAGGAATCAGGCCAAATCCCGCTAGAATCGAAAGTATCAATAAGGTTCCCGCACCGAAAAACATAAAACAATTAAGAAGATTTTTGGGTATCTTGAACTACCAATCCAGATTTATCATTGATTTTGCTTCGGTAGTAGCTCCATTAAGAGAACTATTAAGAAAGAAAACAAAATGGAGATGGGGAACAGAAGAAGAAATGGCTTTTGAGAAAGTTAAAAGATTGTTCGCAAACTCCATTTTATTAGAGAAACCCCGCGAAGATCTTCCATATATTATATTTACCGACGCTTCCAGCCAAGGATACGGAGCTATTTTAGTCCAGATAGACCAATCAGGAAATAAGCATTTGATTACAGTTGCATCACGTGGTCTCTCTAGAAAGGAATCCCAAGCTTGCACCACAGAAAAGGAAATAGCCGCCATTCATTTTGCCTTCATAAAATTTCGAGAATATGTATATAACCGCCAGATAATAGTATACACTGATCATGTAAGTTTAGCCTTTATAAATTCTTGCAAACTGAATGGTTGGATCATGAAAATGAGGGCCAAATTGGTTCTATGTAAACTTGTAAATAACTGTAAGAATAACGTAATTAATATTAAGGAAAGTGAATATATCGAGAAAAAAAAGAAAAGAAACAGTGAAGTGGATAATGTGCGTGTGGAAACAAAAAAATTTAAAAGTGAAACAAGCAGAACAATCCATAACCATAAAAGACTTTTGATAAAAATAATGATATAGAATCAGAAGATCAATGAAAGAAGAGACATGTAAAATAATATTAGATCACTATATAGTATTAAAATATAACCGTATGTGTGTTGAGTGTTGATTTGTGTAATGTAAATATGTGAAGGTTATTATATATGTACAAGCTATGTCTTTAAGGATCTGAGTGTAACCCCTTTTAAGCATTTGTATGTAATTGACGAAAGATTTGCTGATCAATCACGAAATTTTAACAAGAAAATGATTTTCGGGCAAGACATATACATTATCATATTCTTACATAATATGATAATGTATACGGGGGGCATTTGTAGCAGGTTTTTATAGCGCTTATGATATTCAAAAGATATCAAAGTTACAAAATCCATTAATAATCAAGAATAACATTATATGTATAATGGGATAGGTTTCGCTAGCAAAGGGTTAAGAATATTGTACCACATGTGAAGTTGATGTCAGTCGGGAAATGCATTACCGGGAGTCATTAGCGAACGTACCCAAACAGATGGCTCATTAAGGTAAACGCGATACAATCAGTTTTGGCAAGGTAGAAAGTCTACCACATTAAGAAAAGGAACCTGCTATTGTACTTTAAAAAGTATCGGGAACCGGAGGGGTTTCGCCACAGGGCAAAGTCTTCACTTAATTGAAGAGAGGGACATTATAGATGTTTTGGGAAGCTGAAACAATTATTACTGACGGACAGTAGGTCAGAGAGACATCTTCCCGAACGAGCTACACATGTGAGCAACACACGGTGAAAGTTCGATACGGCAGTTTACAATGAGTTAGCCGAATACCATTTTTCGTAACTAATATACTCGTCAACCAGATATACTTATCGTATTCACGACTAATACTTATTCCAACAGTTACGTCAGTCCGCATATTTCTAGCATTTATTTAAAATTGCTCAGCAAGTCTTAACGTTAATAAACAAATAAAGTGTTCCACCAAAACTACAATGTTGCTCTCTGTAATCACCACGGATCCCAGAGATTAAGACTTATGTGTGAGCAGCCGTAGGCACCAATAATAAGAAGCAGTCAATTAATCAAGTGACATAAAATGCTTCATCTGTCGATTGCATTACAAACTACATTTTCACTCGTGGCACTTAGCGTCTTTTATACCTTATACGGCTTGCCATGTAGATATCATTTTACACAATATCCCAAAATTCTTTCTTATGGCACAAGAGCCTTTTTTATTCATGTCTTTAATTTTTGAAAATGTTTATCTCAACTAACACGAAGACGTTAGTAGAAATAAGATTTTTGTAGGAATTGTCACTACAAGAGTGGAGAGAGTCATGTGAATGCATCAGCTTGACAACATTTGCAGCTTAATTAACATACTGACAATGTTTAAATTAGCTTGAAAGAAATGAAAACAGATTCTCCGGTGTAGAATTGCGGTAATACATACAGATTAGTCTAATAATACATTAGATTTATAGAATAATAATTGTGTTAAATGTCAGAAATATACATGTTTTTCAGTGTCTCTTAATCTTTTTATATCATAACCATGCAAAGGGATGGAATTTAAAAGCATTAAAACATTTGACTATCGCACAAAGCTTAGCTTTATTCCCTCTACCTCTACAAGGTACTAGGCAATAAGATAATTTATGAAAATTTTTATCTCTACTAACAGGAAGAAGTTAGTGGAATTAAGATTTTTTGTAGGAATTGTTAGTACAAGAGTAGAGAAAGTCATGTGAGTGCAACAGTTCGCCAAATGTTTAAATTAGCTTGAAAGAAACAAAAAACAGATTCTCTTTACCTCGAACATGGTATCCTACTCAAAATAAATATTGCGCGCATAAAATAACAATATTTAGAGAACAATTTGACATTAAATGTGAATATAAGCCAGTATTTTCACGTGGATTAACAGTATGCAAACAACAGTAAGTGGCACACTAAGAAAAGAGAGTAGAGAGAAGACTATGAATGTAAAGCAGGGGAAGAGAACTTCGGGCCGTATGACGTATTTAAACGAAGAGCCAGCGCTCGTGTGACGTCAGGCAAGAGCAGTGTATGGCTATGCAGCCTAGATCAGCGGCGCTACTTGCACGAAACTGAATGAATATGAAAAATGTTATTTGGGCATGTATACAACATGCCCAGGCTGTTTAGGGAGAACCCTCTTCAGCCTAGTCTGAGGGTTTTTATTTGTTGTGTGAGGGATCTTAACGGCGTTAGTGCGAATTTTGCTTTGTATTTTGTGTTTTTGTTGACGTTGTGTAGTGTGGTGTGTAGTAGTTTTGTGTTTGTGTTCAGTTCCCCGTGTTTCACACCAGTTTCAGACCAGGCTTCAAGATTTTTTTAAGAATGTTCATCAAACCAGATTCTGAGGTTGTATGCCCTTGTTGCACGGATATTATGTATGGTTGATTCCACGTATGTGTGCGAACAACTCTTTTCTGTTATGAAACTTCCTAAGTCAAAATCCCGAAGTATATTGTCAGATCACAATCTAACATGCAGTTTTCGGTTACAAATGTGCCGTACATTACGCCCTAACTTTGACAAACTAGTTAAAGAAAAGCGAAACAGCAAATGTCGGAAAATGCCGGAAAATGTCCACCTAATTCTTCTGTATAGCTCTCCTCTAGCTCAGGCAAAATAGTTATAATTTCTGTTCTATTTGCGTTATAATATGACTGTTCACATAAACTAGAATATATATATGACATAAAGCCGAAATTTATAGTCTGTGACTATTCCGTAATTGAAACAGGCAGCATTAAAATTGCGATGTTACGCACGCCTTTCCTCTTGCCCGCTGTGACGTCACACGTTCAACTGGGCGTCGTTGCGAGCATGTGAGCTGAGTGGGCTTACGTCACAGCAGCGATACCTGTCTTCCCCTGATGTAAAGTATAAGAGATAGCGTTTATGATGAATGCCCAGCCCACCAGAGGGAAGTATATCCTTGACCTGAAAACAGACATTAAATGCATACCGCGCTTAACAAGGGGAGAAAGCTGTTTTTTCACCCCACCTACCCACTCACACGAGCCTGTGTATGCATGCCAATATACTCTGCACTCGTATCTTAGATGGTAATTGGGGAGCATGGTTACGTCTCTCTGGAAAAATAATCGGTTTTCTGAGATCGCGCGTGACATATTACGAATTGCCATTTCTTTTTAGACTTTTTAATATGAAGAAGGGAATGAATCCGTGTTAATGTAATTCAAGAAAACATATCGTTAGGGAACTTCAAATACAATGCTACCTATTTTTTCCAGCATATGCTAAGACATTAATATTTTGTCAATCTATCTCTGTCTATCTCTCTATACGAAACAATAGAGTCATGATAGGAGCGGCTGGGCTTGGAAAAACACGTCCGGACTGAGGAGAATGAATTCAAGAGTGGCGGGGGTTTTCATGTATCACCCACGCTGAAACTATCTGCTTTTTGACAACTGATACGTAGTGCGACATCGCAACTGTCACATAAATAATGTCAAGTTCACATAGGGCCCCATTAATGTCGGGTTTCTCACCCTACATTTTTTTGAAAACACCTGCATTCACTAGAAAATGGGGCGAGGTAAGGGAGGGGTTGGGGTGTGGGGTGGGTGAATAATGGGTCATTTATGCTAATCGGGCCAGATGGAATCTACTAACGAGGCCATCTGTCTGTGCAATTACTAAACAAGAAACGCCATGAACCACCAACTATGTTACCATTCACTGAAGCCAGGAGAGCATTCAGGGCATACGTCATGTTTATCTCCTGGCACTGCAGTAACTCAAGCACTGTTTGTCCCGCTCGCAGGCAGTACTCATAGTTCACCACAAGTGTTCAGGTGCTCATTGTAGTACAGCATACTTGAGGTATGGACTGCTACTTCCGTGGGGGTTTTTAGTGAATAGTGCTGCACTGGTTCGAATCCAGTGCGGGGAGTCTCCGCACTCGCAGGCTTGCCTGGAATTAGGGCGTAAGTAGCCTTTGCTCCACTACAAGAAAAGATAGCTTAAGAAGCTGAATGCACTGGAGATGAACTTCAAGAGAATGGCAACCAGAATTTCCGGGAAAGACAAAATAAGGAACACGGAAATACTACGGCTAATGGAAGCGGATGAAGATGGTTGTGTTATAATTGAAAGGGAAAGACTCCAGTGGTACGGTCATGTAGGTAGAATGGAAGTAGCAAGAATACCCAAAGCCATGCACGAACGGGAAATTAAGAGGAACAGACGGTTAGGAGGACCTACTATTACTTGTTCTTCTTCTTTACTTGATTACTCTCCCCTTACGTAGGACTTACAAGCCGTGCCTAGTGTCAGATGTCTGTCGGCGAGCATAGGAACATATGGACCGTACAGAGTGCAGATGTGTAAGCTTCTGGTCAGTTGAGCTACAAGTATTATAGTGAGGAAGAGGATGATATGAAATGCAGGCGAAATGGATGAGTAGAAAGGTGATGATGGAGCAATTGGTGGAACAACTGGTGGAGGAACCCGGAGAAAGCCGGCCAAGACACCGCTTCGTCCACCACAAATATCACATGCGGGTTTCCTGGATCGAACCCAAGCCGCCTAGGTGGTAGTCGAACGGTCTAACCACTCGACTACGGCTCCGCCACATCACTATTGCTTAGGTATAAAATGTGCACATGTCAATGGAAAGATTTGCTGCAACTGAAGAAGACATACATGATAGAGATAAATGGCGTCTTACACAAAAACAATGACGAGTTCTGCAAGATAATATTTTATCTACAAATTTTTGTTTACATGGTTATATGATTGAATTTACATTTCTATTTGCATTTGTTCTGTTGGAGACAAACCTCTGCAATGAGGAAATTTCTCACTAAAGAAATTTCTTCATATCGGCGGCTTTGATTTCAGAACCAACAACACTGTTCACTTGTTTAAAGTTCTATTATCCTTTGCTTTTTAGGTTACTTCAGACTTTTCTTTCTTGAAACAGCATCAACTTTATTCACATCCTTATTCATCAATAAGGTAAAGGAAGAATAAAAAATAGGCTGCTAAAGAAACATTCCCATTCTCTAGCCCGGAATGTTACCTGAGATTCTAAATACTAACCCAGAAGCATATTCTTTTTTATCGCTGAGTCATGCCAGTAGAATGTGATATTATGACGAACAGATCTAAGCGTTTCGCCCGTAGGCTGACTGTATGTAGCTTCTTCCTCCTCCTTCTTCTTCCTCTTCCTCCTCTTCCTCCTCTTCCTCCTCTTCCTCCTCTTCCTCCTCCTCTTCCTCCTCTTCCTCCTCCTCCTCTTCCTCCTCTTCCTCCTCTTCCTCCTGTTCCTCCTGTTCCTCCTCTTCGTCCTCCTCCTCTTCCTCCTCTTCCTCCTCTGCCTCCTCTTCCTCCTCTTCCTTCTCTTACTCCTCTTACTCCTCTTCCTCCTCTTCCTCCTCTTTCTCCTCTTACTCCTCTTCCTCCCCTTCCTCCTCTTCCTCCTCTTCCTCCTCTTCCTCCTCTTCCTCCTCTTCCTCCTCTTCCTCCTCCTCTTCCTCCTCTTCCTCCTCTTCCTCCTCTTCCTCCTCCTCTTCCTCCTCTTTCTCCTCTTACTCCTCTTCCTCTCCTTCCTCCTCTTCCTCCTCTTCCTCCTCTTCCTCCTCTTTCTCCTCTTACTCCTCTTCCTCCCCTTCCTCCTCTTCCTCCTCTTACTCCTCTTCCTCCCCTTCCTCCTCTTCCTCCTCTTCCTCCTCTTCCTCCTCTTCCTCCTCTTCCTCCTCTTCCTCCCCTTCCTCCTCTTCCTCCTCTTCCTCCTCTTCCTCCTCTTCCTCCTCCTCTTCCTCCTCCTCTTCCTCCTCTTTCTCCTCTTACTCCTCTTCCTCCCCTTCCTCCCCTTCCTCCTCTTCCTCCTCTTTCTCCTCTTACTCCTCTTCCTCCTCTTCCTCCTCTTCCTCCTCTTCCTCCTCTTCCTCCTCTTCCTCCTCTTCCTCCTCTTCCTCCTCTTCCTCCTCTTCCTCCTCCTCTTCCTCCTCTTTCTCCTCTTACTCCTCTTCCTCCCCTTCCTCCTCTTCCTCCTCTTCCTCCTCTGTCTCCTCTTACTCCTCTTCCTCCTCTTCCTCCTCCACTTCCTCCACCTCTTCCTCCTCCTCTTCCACCTCCTCTTCCACCTCCTCTTCGTCCTCCTCTTCCTCTTCCTCCTCCTCCTCCTCTTCCTCTTCTTCATCTTCTTCCTCTTTTTTTCCCTAACGAACGTTTCAGCACAGTTTCTGAGGTTACAGCTGATTACCATTTATTAAATGCTGAAGAAAAATATTATACGTTTTATTTGGTAGCGTTTTCCAAATTACCAAATAAAAATTCTCATTTTATTGGCGCCTCCTTAGAATCACAGATGAAATTTTAGGATAGCTAAAATCAGTCATTTGTTTTTCCCATGCGCATAGGTAAAGTTCAATTTGAAGCATTTTGTTTTCCCTCAGAATAAGCTATAGTCGTATTTTCGGTTTCATTGTACATTATAAAGACAGTGAAAAGAGCAATTGATTGGTAGAACACATCTTGCAGAAAATTTGTGAGTTATTGCGAATCATATAACACCAGAAAATTGTGGGATACTTTTAGTACCTATGCTTTGAAACAACCTCGGCCAATTCGGTAAAATCAGCACGTATTTTGCATTGGGGGAGTGTCTTCTCACTCATCAACCAAAATTATACCATGGTTCAGTAGGAAAGAAGTGGTTGCCAAATATATTTTTCTTTGCAAAGCGTGTTTTCCAAAGTACTTATTAAAATCTGTTTCTGCTCTATGATTCTCTTTCTTTATCCTATTAAGTGGATATAAAGGCCTGAACGTAAACAGCAAACAATGCAAGGAAATATAAAGAAATTGTACGCCAATAAAGCAAGTGTTGACTGAACACCTACTGGCTTGATGGTATAGGAGTGCGGAGAAATAGTGGGACTTTAATCTATACTCCATCCAGCTCAAGAGGGGTCTTAGTGCAGACAAATGCATGTGCCAACACTGCAGCACTTTCCAGGCGAATGAAAAATTTCCTAATACCGAAATTATTGACGAGCAAGATTAACAATTTCATAAAGAAAATATAGGGAGATAGATACATAGCTCTAATAAATAATTTCTGCATGTTAAAATTAACGTATATGTAACAAGTCTGAGTTACAGTCATTAGCTAGATAATGTAAAATTTTGTCAGGAGATGGAAGTCATTAGTGATACACCTTAGCAGGCCAGTATAAGCAATTAGTTAGGCCTCGTAACGGAGGTTACGATGAATTCTAGTCAACAACTATACCACTAGCTCAAGGTGTTCCTTGAATTCAGTGTGTTTACCTATGGGAGATGTTGTTATGTACGTGGCTATAATTCTGAAAATTAGAATGGAAATTAAATTCTTAGGATTCAGCAAAGTCACAAAGTGAAATAATGTTGCCTTAGATACGAATTAGCAGTTTTAGGGTTTGTCCAAGTATGGAGGAGCGTTGGGAAGTGAGAAGTTGGTGGGACTTAAGTATTTTTAAAATTCGCGATTTTTCCATCGAGTGTTACAGCCTTCCAGAAGTGTTTATTGACCGCCGCAGCGCTTAAAGACCACGCTTGGGTTACATAGATTTAGCGGTTACTGTCATGGATCCTACAGGTGCACGTATTCTGCGACCTGTGACAACATACACTTCGCATTATTTTTACGGAAGCAGTTATTTTTCAATGGTAAAGGATCGATGCATCAGTAGTTAGCAGATATAATTCAGTAGTTACAATTTCGTGTGATAAGATTCAGAAGCAGTTTAATTCTTCATCCACAACAATCGGTAACTCACTTCAAATAGATGATCAGTAGCCTCCATTAAATTTAGCCAACAACTTGAGTAATGTTTATTCTCACACACTCACGCATACCCTGAGATAGAGATCTCATAGTTCTTCACTGGACTAGCTGGTAGCTGATACACTGGAGAACGAGCGTGGAGACGTCAATGGTGACGCAGATAGCGTCTTTAGTTACTGCATTGCATATTGTTTTATCACTCATTTTGTACTTCAAATAATACATGAAAATATCGATAGTATGTTAATATAATACCTTTAAAATAGCTTAAACATCTAAATTATATTTATTATCATGCCTATGCAATAAATGGCATTCCCTTGTCGTTTATTGGAGGGAAGTAACGATCGGGATAATGCAATATTGTTTATGTCGCGATCATGGTTGGATATATGGAAGGTCAGAGCAGTGCAATTAAACATAGAAATGACAAAGCCAAGCAATATCACATCTTCTGATGCCGAGTGGGTGTCGTGGTATTATTCGATCACTCCGATTAACACGTCCGCTTTCGCTGATAAAAATATATCATATTTTTTCATTAATTCATGAATTGACACATTTAATTTTACAATTGTAAGTGTATTGCTTTTTAATACTTAGTGCTGGTGCAGTAAGATACATCAACCTATACAATTGCCAACGATAGCAATTTCTTTAGGCCTCGAGATTAAACAGCTAAGTAGCCTTTAAGAGTCAAGAGAGGAAGCTCCACCATGCGTATAGGAAATATCAAAGTGTGGAGTTCAACTTGTTCAACTGTCCGGAAGCTAGAAGAGAAGGGGAGATGGTTCACGAAGAGGAAAGGCTCTTTTAACATTTCTATGCTAATTAAAACTGATCCTCTTCTATGTCAGCAAGAAGCTTTGCCCATGAGCGTAAACATGCTCGTACCTCCGTAACGCTTAATGTTTTAAGATGTTAGTCTCGTTACAAAACAAATTTTGGAACGTCTAGGTAATATTTACTGCATGCTTTAGCAGAAGTATGTAAGTTCTCTGGCTTATTACTGGAGCAGACATAGTTAACAATAACGAGCATAAGAAGCCGTATATCATTCAAGAAGTTGACGTAGGTACAACTCGCTGGCCTCATACATCAAGACAAATGAACTCGTTAAGCTACAAACTTCAAGTCTTATAGTCTGCAAGGCGGGCCTTACTTCACTCTCACCTGTTAGCGCTAAAATATACACACTGTAAGAACAGCACACTGTTCAAACTTGAACACAGGGCATTTCAGAAACCGTCTCACTTTTTAACAAAATTGTTCAAACAACTCAACTGAGATTCACCTTTCGGAATAGAGGGTAATGAATTGGCCAACCGCGCAGCAAAAGAAGCAACAAAAATCCCCTTAAGCAACTCAACAATGCCTACGCCGTGTAGTGACATTACCACGCATGTTAAGAGGAACATGCCTACTTTAAGAGTAGAGAACGACATAGTTTGACACCTCCCAAAGCAAACTGGGAAATATAATGTCGAGTTCTGTAATGCAACTGCCTGTGAAAAACCTATCAAGACGATATAAAGTTTTAATGTCCCGATCAAGACTAAGGCACTCCAAAATTACCCACAGGTACCTTCTACAACAGGACCAACCGCCAATCTGCCAACAGTACAATTGACCTCGCCAAGTGCCAGATCTTCAATCGATGGCGACAGCACTACGAAATATTCAGTGAACTTCAATTAACGCTTAAAACCTCAACTGATTGGCTCAAGTTAATTCAGTTCCTCGAAACTATCAATAAGTATAAAAATATATAATGTTTTGTTCTAATTCCAATGTTAAATATACAAATGGTTGTAAAGTCGCGATATGACTTTAAGCTAAAGAGACTATAGAATAGGCCATAAAAAGAACCTCTACAGAAGAAAAAATACAGATGAGTCCAAAAAAATGTATCCACAGTTAGATCATCAATAACTTTCCGACGCCAGTCTCAAGGTGGCGTTGGATTGGCAACATCTGTTTGGTTTATTTATTTGACATGAACAGCAACACCAAATGACATTAACAAGGTTATAATTCAAAAAGACCTTTGTGGTTTATCTTGAACAGCTACAAATATGGATTTTAGTTGTGATCTGAGAACTCTAACCAGGAGTTTTATCAGTAACATGATAGTACCCCAGCTCGCTACTATCAAGACGTCAAAAAGTAACTCCAAACTCTCCTTGAACCAAGAACAGGCCGAACATAAAGTATTTTTCGGAAATTTAGAATTTTTATAAATTGTTTCAAGTAATTTTGATTAAATTACTGTATTTTAAAATATATTTGTGAAACATAAACTGTAGGTACATCTGGCATATTCTGTAAATCGTTCTGAAGTTTCTCTCATTCTGAATGACTAGAGATAGACAAAAATCTAACAACACAAAAAATGTGCATTGATCTTTTATGTCAATTTTCTTTGTGGAGTTTACCATTTTCGAAATATTCCGTGTTATTGCTTTGGGTTTTGAAATAGTGATATTTTTTCGGAATCGGACATCACTATCCATCTTTTCTTCTGATACAAAGATAATGGGTTTCAAAGGCATTTCATAGCTACCGTATGTTAAAAAAACTCACTACTGCTTCAATCTACTGTATTTATTTCTATTGCACCTACAAGGAAATATGTACGAACAGCATTTCTAAAAGTAATTATCTTGATTAACGTGAAGTAGACAGAAAAATAGGCTTTCATAAGAATAGTTTGTTGAATAATGGTTTGAGAAGGCCATGTGAATTAACAATCCTTTTAGGGGAGGTCACGTAGATGTTGGAGGATTGCTTCCGAAACGTACATCATCGGCAAATATTAAACTCGTGAACCTGCAACTATTCATTACAATTGTGCTCTTTTGTGGTCTTAATTAAAACTATTCACCGTTATTTTTTACAAAATAAACAATAACGGTCTTTATCTCCCTTTAATGTTATTAAAGATGAGAGATATACCTTTTGTAAACTTTAAATTTACTGACTAATGCGATATTGGGTAATTATTCTTGGGCGGACACAAACCGGCGTAAGTAAATTACCTCCCCAGGCATAAAAAGAACGCAAATTGTCTCCTGTTTACTTGAACTCTATAGCGTAAATTGCCTCCTCCATTCATCTAGGTATTTTGCTTTCACTTCCAGTCCGCCACTGTTAAGTAAAGTGTTTCGAGCCAGACATGAATATCCCACAAAATTAAAAATACGGTTTTTCCCGTTTTAATGGCTTCTTAAACAAGTAGTAATAATCCTAAGCCACAATTCTCCTTCCCATTTGCAGATTTAGGACTGTCAGTAATGCAAGATGCAAGCTACTGGTATGGTTAAAAATGTGGTGAAAAACATAAAACTTTAAGTGTTGTTGTTGATTCTTTAAACTGGTAGGAGTTTAAAAGAAACAGGCCTTGAAAACTGAAGTCTAGTAATAATTCCTTATTGAAATGCTAATATTTTACTTTGTAAAAATATTTCTTTTGTAAGAGCACGTTTATTTCGTTTGCCTACACTTCTGAGCAATACATAAGTGTCGCCTTGTATTTCCTTCAGCACTTCAGCCAAGATATAAATATTTGGATGACTGGCGTTGAAAAGACTGTTGTTGGTGGTGCGTCTAATTGATGATGATAGTTCAGCCCTCATCATAGAAGGGAAGTTGGCATCTTGTGATATGTAGCTATACAGAATGTGATCAGTGAATTTTTATTCGTTCGTCTTCTAGTTGAAATGCCATTATATATATGAAGCATTCACCAACATCTTCAGGTTGCAGGAATTGAAATTAAGAAATTGACTTCTTTCTCCTTCGTCTTTATACACAGCACTTATTCCCAAAGCTAGAGTTTTTCTGTACCATCTCTGACCTAGATGAACTCTACATCCCTTAATGTCTATACCGAGCCTCACAGTTTTCACGGCTTTGTGGATTGCCACTTTAAAATCTACGTATACACTTGAGCAATGCAAATTTAAATCATGTTTGTTATATTCTTTAAGAATGTGCCTCAATGCTTCAGTGTACGTTTCAGTAGATTTATCGGGGAGTAATAAGAAAAAGAGAGGGACATTTATATCACTATGCGCCCCATTTACTGTGAATAGCTGATGGAACAGTTTAGGCGAACTTTTAGATGTTCCATCTACGTATAAGGTTTCAGTTCTGTATAAAATATCCAAATTTGATTTAGTCGAAAAACCTAAAATATTATTTGTTTCGTCATTCACTAATAGAAATTCTGCTCCTGTGTTTGACTTAATGTCCATCGATGCTATGACTTCCTGAACTTCGTTCAAAGGATTCGGTAATTTAGGTATAACAGAGGCTCTTGCATTTTGTATATTTTGTTTAATTAATTTAACATCGTCTTTCGTTAAAGTATGTACATCGCTCTCGCAAAGTTGTTCGTGTATTAGTTTTGCTGGCCGGGCACAAATATATTTCACTGCTTTACGCTTTAATTGGTTGCTTAACTTTTGCCTGTTTAATGTTCCTCCGTTGTGCCCAGTGGCGGTTCCTAGGTGATCGCATACTCGCAACTGCACACCCACTATTTTTGCCACATGTAAATGTGTATTTACCTTTATAAACATGCATGTGAGAAAGTCGAATGTCTAACTTTCTTCTATATGAACTTGCTCGTTTAATTTTCCCGCGCCCTCTTTAGCAAATGTCAGCGCATTCAGTCAACAAGCTAAGACGCATAAACCCGATTTTGCGACTGACGAAGGTAGCTTTTGGGCGAGGGGTACGCAGAGAGACGTGCAAAGCTTGCATTTAAGGGGAGTTAGGGGTGAGATTTGGCCCATTTGGTAAAAAAGGTTGATTTTTAGGTTTTTATGTTGAAAAATGTTTCAATGTTTTGTCTATTAAAAAGAGCAATGACTTTTATGCCAGCGCCATTTTTAAAGGCGTGACGGCCATTTTTAAATAGTGGTGCATAGTGATTAAATGGCTGGTGGTTAGGCGTACGCACCCACTGAGACTGCATATCGACGGATCAGAAACTCAATAATGTAAATTATCCTCAATCTGTATCCACAAAATCACAAGAAAATGTCCTGAAAGTCGTCTCCAGAAGTGGTAACTAAAATTCTACCTATGGATCAGCGACTTGGTTCTGATCAGGTGCTAGAACGCTATGCCAAGGGTACGACACAGAACTCGAATGAATCTCTTCACAATGTTGTGTGGAGCTATTTGTTCAAAATAGGTGTGTGTCTAGGAATAAACTTGAACTTGAAGTACTGAAAGCTGTAGTGGAGTTTAATATCCCATGTGTGAAGTCAATTCAAGTGTTGAATAGTCTTAGGAATGAAAACATTTCAGTTGGAGCAATATGCATTTTTCAAAAGTGCAATGCTAGAAGATGTATTCAGAGTAGAAAATGCAGTGCCAAGAAACAAATACACACAAGGAGAACCCATAAATTGCAGAAATTGTCAGCACAGCAGATGGTAAGAGGTCAGAAAGTGAAACCTATGCCGCAACATACCTCTGATGAGGCTAGAACGTTTTAAAAGTTTAATGCTATTTTTCTCACTTTCTTTTTTCTCAGCATTTTCACGCAACTAAAAAACTCCTTGCGACAGAGTTCTTAAGGGATTCTTTTGAAAATTTCAGGATGCGTTCTTCTTTATATAAGGCACCAAAATTGCTCTGGGTTTTGATATCAGCCAAGTAATATTGAACATATTCACATTCAAATGCCGATGGAAAGTTAAAAAAACCTGAAATCTGTAAATAGACATATTAAACAATTTCCAGATACTAAAGTACTGGTGTAAAATCAAAATCCAGAGCAATTATGAATTTCAAGTGCATGAAGCATCAGATCAAGTTTCATGCCAAACATATAAAAATTGTTACGCAAGGAGCATTTTTAATCAGAGTATCTTTATAATGAATTAAGAGCTTTTAATTAAAAAACTATTTTACTTACATACTTCAAATTTGCTACAGTTGCATATCTAAACACTATATTAACGTGGTTAAAATTTGGTACTGCTAGCATACAAATTTTAGAATTTCCTAAACTCACGCCTGACTCCCCTGAAGAGTACGGCGAGTTAAGGCAGCATAATCGACAAGACCAACACATGCGATTCTTACCGCGCAAGCGCACTACGTTCTCGTACAAGTCCCTCCGTTTTCCTTGCTACGAGCATTTCTCTCCCGTTGTGTAGCAGAGCCTACTAGGCAGCCAACGTTACGGTTCTAAATATAATGTAGCCATCCTCTATATTAAAATGACAGTTATATTAATGTTATAAACATCTAGTCTTATTAAGCGATTATAAATGCATATAACACTGTACAACATGAAAAATGTCCTTTAGATGAAAATATGTGTTTCTTGTACAAGTATGACTGAAAATAACAAATCTGTAATTAGCTTTTGTCTACCACATACCATTTTCCCAAAAACCCACATTTAGTCTTTTACGCATTTTCACGATAAATTTGCGTCTTTTTAAATTTAAATAAATTTTTTTATAACCTGCTTATTCTTTTCAACATTTACACTGCAGGTATATATGTACACATATTAAACAATGGATATCTATATCAAACATTCACTGTCAACTTGATCTTTTGACTATGTCAGCATTTTAACAGTAAAATTTTGTTATTTTCGAAAGTTTCCTCTCTGAAGTGTTGCTGGCAGGAATATTTTAGTGATAATCAGTTTTAAGTGCTTTAAGGACAAAACAATATTACATTCAGTGCATTAAAATGTCTCGTCACTTTAAAAATAAGCCGGACTCGGTTTAATGCATCTCAGGAACAAATTCAACAAATTAAGTGAGGCAAAGGTAAAAGAAGAGGTTTTCATTGGTTCCCAAATTAAAGCACTCATTTATGATGAAGAGTTTAAAAATTAACTGTCAGAGGGAGAAAAAGCAGCCTGGTTGGTATTTAAATCAGTGTGCTCACGTTTCCTTAGAAATGAAAAGGCTGAAAATTATGAAGATCTTGTCAGCGACATGGTAGAATGCTTTCATGCTATAGGTTGTAATATGTCATTAAAACTACACTTTTTGGACCCACATCTGGACTTCTTTCCTCAAAATCTTTGCGCAATAATTGATGAGCATGGGGAAAGTTCTATGTTTGAAAAACGTTTCAGTAGACGATGGAATGGTAGTATGCTAGCTGAGTATTGTTGGCCTATTGTCAAGGACACACTAACAGATGCCTACAAGAGGAAACAGTCAAAAAATCATTTTAGTGTATGTGTTTTCTTTGCTCAAGCCTCATGTTTCATTTCTCTGCAATCAATTTGTATACATATCAAAAGTGGGTCTCCTACAAAAATGATACGTGATGGACCAACTTGGTTTTCAGATATGAGTCAAGCACTTTTGTTTATACAGAATCACGCAGTTTCATCTAAAGGACAGAAAAAAAAGTTCAAATTTGTTGTGCAGTGTAATTACTCTTCATGTCGCAAATTTACTAAGAACAATACTTCAGTTTGTAATAGTTATTTTGTTACAGTTTTTATTACTGTTTGTTATGTTTGCGTTCTGGCAGCAAATTGCATGCAGTTGTGTCTGCGCCGCATAGCGGGACATATGAATCTGTGAAAGTGTGAAAATGAATAACACGGCGAAATTGAAGGAGATAAATCTTTCTTTTAGAAGAGAAGCTGTTTTTCGTGCTTATTGTTTGCGAGTGAGAGAAATGGCATCTAGACAAATAATAGTTCTTGGATATTGGTCATTTAAGGAAAAATAAAAAAATAGCAAAACATAGAGCTCAATTAGTCATGCACCGTGGCGTAGTGGGCTAGGGCGTCAGGCCTTGGTTCCCTGCCACGGAATGCGGCCCAGGTTCGATCCCACCCCTGGCGGTACGGATTTTAGGTCCCGGGTATACGACCGGTGCCCACTTAGCATCGTGAGGAAATTGAGGAGCTTGCGATAGGTCTTGAAAGCCAACTTTACGGCTGAGGGTGTCGAGATGCTGACCACATCTCCTGCCCGTATCGGTTGGATGATCGCCCACCTCTACCTAGCGTATGTGGGCGTGAGGTCGGCAGTCGGGTTGGAAGGCCCTGGTCTGATATGGACTGCAGTGCTACGGGTTTAACTTTAACTTTAAAAGCTCAATTGCCCATATGAAATGCGAATTAGAATTGCGTGATGTGTGTCAGAGAAAGAAAGGGAGTAAAAGTGGGGAGGATGTAATACACTGCACACCCACTGCGACAAGTCACGAGCCGCCACTGGTTGGGCCTCTCATGTCCGTGTTCGTTCTCTTCCTCTACTATTACACAATCACTGTCAATTTTAATGAATACTGATTTTGTATTACACGACAAGGCTCAGTTTTATGGAAGCTGAACTTGAACCCATCACTGATGTATAATTTTATTGTTTACCCTTTTCACTCAGTGTAGATTCAATCTCCATTTCGACTGAACACCAACTACGCAGTGAATGATCTATGAATACCAGTCTTGTAGAGAGTTGCACATCATCACGTCATTTCGAACGAAGAAATAGTACCAACCGAAATCCATCATGTCATCTAGAATGAAGTAGTAAGTTAAACTAAGCTCCGACACAACAGCCCATGAAGAGCCAAGCCTTACCGCCCAGCTGCTGCGTCCCCCCACCTCGGCCCACTGCAGGCGTCTTTGGTGGGGTGCAGTACTGGAGAATGGCACGTGGTCAGTGTCCCGATCCCTCCCGGCCAGTTATGCGGTCTTCACGACCTGGGCAGCTACTTTTCCATCAAGTAGCTCCTCAATTGGTCCCCCTGGGACTAATGAGGCTGAGTGCACCTCGTACCAGACTTTCCAGAAGGGATAAAATCCCCATAACGGGGATCGAACCCGGGTCCTCCGTGTCAGAGGCAAGTGCGCTAGAATGAAGCAGTACCAACAGAAATCCATCATGTCATTTTCCATGAAGAAGTAATCCCAACCGAAATCCATTCAGTGGCGGATTCACAAATGTGAAATACTCAGCGACATGAAGACAATTTACGTACATCATCTCAGGCATCTGGGAGGCAATTTACGTACTTGGGAAAGGACAAACAGTACCCTGGGAGGTCATTTACGTCACCCCATACAAACATAGACACTTTTTTATTTTCTTCGCCTGCACATAGTAGGCAGAGATGGTATGCATCTCAATATGTTTTGAAGCAACTTGAATCCAAAGAAATAAAAGGCTTTTAGAAATAGATCCGTGTGTGCCCGTATTTCTCTCTGTCGCCCTCTCTCTCTCTCTCTCTCTCTCTCTCTCTCTCTCTCTCTCTCTCTCTCTCTGAGTGAGAGCGTGTTTGTGCGTGTGTATGAGTGGGTATCCGTGTCCGTGTGTGTGCGTACGTGTGCGCGTGCTTATTTCCTTGTAGGTGTAAGAGGAACATTAGAATACCGTAGGCTTTGAGCAATAGTCAAATGTTTCAAAGCTTTGAGATCTCGTTCTCTTTGCACGCTTAACATATAAAAAATGAACAACGGTGATCCATTTCATGAAAGTTTTAAGTTTTCCGAAATCCACACAAATAACAGGGAATATCTCCGATATGGTTCACTCTACAAAAAATGTATCTGTACATAAATTGTGTGTTTTAGCGAAACCTATATTTTTTGTAGAGTAAGATTTTGTCTATCTCTTACGGTTTACGAGTTATTCAAAAGTTATCCATAGTAAACAGCACTACATAGGCAATAGCCAGAAAATTCAAAATATACATTTCATTTGTCATACAAATATCTTAAAAATATGACATTTTAATCAAAATCGTTAGAGCCATTTTCAAGAAAATCAAAATTTTCGAAAAATTTTCCACTTAAAGGGTAGTTCAGAGTGGGGCTCATTTCTTCACACCTTCGTAACGCATCCTTGAAAGACATTAAACTTAAATACCAACTTTGGTTTTTAACCGACTTTTCGTTATTAAGTTATGCTGTCCACAGACACACAGACATACGCACACGGACCCTTTTCTATAAATGTTCTTTCTTTTTGGATTCAGGGGTCAAAACATATATTTCCAGTGAAATGTCGAAATCGAATTTTTGGGTGGAATACAATACTTCCCCTATTTACTAGTAAAGAAGGTAAAAATGTTGCATGGTTTCATCCGCACGTTTCTATGATAGTAGCAGACGACAACAAGCGCCGAGGACGCACACAGGCGAAACACCTCGCAGCCCGTTTGGAAGTTTTTTGCTCTCCTATAACATATCAGTGTTTCGACATCGAAAATTATTATATAATCTTCGATTATGTTTAATTATTTGTGTGAATAAATGGGTTCATTTATTTGGTGTATGTTTACAAAGTTTACATACATTACAACGTTTTCGTAGGAAATAATAATAGCATTGAGTTGTCACAAACAAAAGGCTTAAATCAATTATATATGTAAAGTCTGAGGCTCCAACTTCTGTTATATCCTAATTGTGTTAATGATTATGTATGTAATATCTGTTGGAGGTAGAATGAGACAGGCAGTGAATTTCTTTAACGAAAGAAGGTGTGTAGAATCTCATTTACAATTTCCTCCTGGAGAATTGTGCAGTGAATTATTACCACGCTCACGTTTAGCTGTTTAACGATGAAAGATATGTAAACAAGTTGAAGTTCCTCTTTACAGTGTAACAAAGCCAGATTAAAAAGGGACCAGGCGCCGCAATGAAAGTGGTCTCTTCAAAGCTAAGGCGTAACCAGAGGCATTTTTCTGAATTACCTCGCATCACGCTTTCAATTTATTGTGCTCTTCTTTTCGTCCGTCCTTCGTATCCACTTGGTCTTCTGTTAAAGAGTTGCTCCTGGAGTTTCTGCTTAATATTTATGCACGATGGACTATATAGCAAAAAGAGAGCAAAGGAATAGCGACATCAAACATGAATTGCTTTGTTTAAACGACAGTAAAGTACAGCACACTAAACTACTTTCCAGAGAGCTACCTGCATTCGAACGTTGAGTGCAAAATTAAATTTCTGCCGTTGGTGTTTCTTGCTTATAATATATGACATTCTTCTGGAAGGGAGTCAGAGGTCACTGTGGTTTAAAATGAGTAGGGAATGGAATTTTATGTGCTGAACAACTTTAAAATATGTTATTCTTATGTAAAAATGCATTAAAATGCAAAAATATCCTGTTTCAGTGTTACAAAACTGTACATACAAAACTGTTAAAAAATCAATCACCAGTCATGCTCAGGTAGCGTTGTGTTGAAATAATTCGCTGTTGCAGCGAACCATGAGAATGTCCTCCAAGTTTTCCATCACAAACTGGTGTCGGTTGTCTCGCAACAATGCACGATACCGGGAGAAGGACTTCTCAACATCACATGAAGATAGTCTTAGCGTATTTCATGAAATTAAATTATGTCACACATATTTTAAATTTCACGAAAGTCTGCTTCCCCTTCCAAAACCTTGGCAATTTTACATAGTATGAAATCCACTATTTTCTTTTCCTCGTATAGACTTTTAAATTTCTTTTTAATAGCTTCCACTTCTGGACCTCTGAGGGAATTATTATCATTATTCTCAATTGAATGAATTTCATTAACTGCCTCAGTTAAAAAGCTGGTCGATTGTTTACGAAAGTTTCAACGGCCGATATCCATTATTTTTCTTGGGTAGAGACTACATGACGCGGCCTACACCGAAAAACCCAAGAAAACAAATAATTGATGTCGCACTCACATACCTTTCTCTACACTCGTGCTAACTATTCGTACATATTCTTATTTCTCTATGTTCTTCCTATTAGCCCAGAAAAACATTTGCAAAAATTACCTTACTGCTAATTTTCTTGTAGGTGCAGGGGCAATATAGGAATACAGCAGGCTCTGAGCGAAAGTCAACTTTTTTTAAAGCTGGTTACCAGATGAAGGCTTTGAAATTTCGTACTGTTTGCACGGCCACCATGAGATAAATAGGTGAATAACGACCTTCCAGTTGAGTAAAGCTTAACTACTGAAAAGCCCACAATAAGAAGAAATATATCCGAAATGCTTCACTCCATAAAAAATTCGTTTGGACACAACATGTGTATTTTAACAAGATCTACATTTTTTTGTACAGTAAGATTTAGTATATCTCTTACTGTTTGTGAGTTATTTAAAAGTCATCAGGAGTAAACACGACTACATAGGCTATAACCAGAAAATTCAAAACATACATTTCATTTTTCACAAAACTGTCTTAAACATATGGCACTTTAATCAAAATCGCATAGATCTATTTTTGATGAAATCAAACCTTTCGAAAAATTTTCCATGTAAAGGGTAGCTTATGGTGGAGGAATGTTCTTCAAAATCTTCCTACCGCATCCTTCAAAACCATTAAACTTAAATACCAACTTTAGTTTTTAACCGACTTTTCGTTTTTGGGTTATGCTGCTCCACACACACACACACACACACACACACACACACACACACACACACACACACACACACACACACACGCTCGCGCATACGGACCGTTTTCTAAACATGCTTTTTTTATTCAGGGGCCTCAAAACACATTTCCGGTGAAATCTCGACCTCGAATTCTTGGGTGGAATACAACACTTCCTCTACTTACTATATGTAGTAGTGAAACTAATAAGCTGGGTGATGTTTATAACGTTTTGAAAGAGTGAAACACAAACTCAAATTTACAAATATGTAGGACAATTAATTTTTTAGGTTAATGCCGTTGAGTAAGTTCTGAAGAACTTAGGCCAATGCCTTTTCCGTTCTAGTGAACGGCGATGCAATAAATCTGTACTTTTAGGTATATAGATAGAAATATATCACATGGTGGTTACGTCCGGCAAACGGGAGGACCTAAAAATCGGTCCGCCTAGGCCAATCTATCGGCGTGAATAGGAAGATGAAGAAACACTTGTCATATTGTACCATCCATTTCTAATGACGTGGTAGCAGCCGAAGCGGTGAGTAGAATGTATTGTTTTCAAATTACCCACTCATGACAGAATGAGTGTATGTAAAACTAAACCCCCTAGCGCAACAGCCCATGAAGGGCCAAGACTTGCCGCCCAGCCGCTGTGTCCCCCAGCTCTGCCCACTACTGGTGTCATTGGTGGGGTGGAGTCCTGGAGGGTGGGACGTGGGTAGCACCCCGGGCCCTCCCGACCAGTTATGCGGCCTGCGCTGCCTAGGACCGCTACTTCTCCATCAAGTAGCTCCTCAATTGACCCTCCCCAGTCCTAAAGAGGCTGAGTGTACCATCCAGCGGGGGAAAAACCCCAATGCCGATTGAACCCGGGTCCTCCGTGCCAGAGGCAAGCGCGTTACCAACTGCACTACGGAGGCGGTCAATGAGTGTATATGGAAGCAGAGAGGAATGAAGCTAGATATATACCGTACATACCGTCTATATTTGTGTTCGAATCCTAGGATTACATACCTCCTTATCTCTGTGTGCTGTGTGCTTGTACTTCTTCAGAGTCTCTGTCTCTTTCATTGCATTCTTCTTTTTCGTGGTGGGGAAAAAGGCTACTTACGCCCTAACGGCATGTGAGCATGCGAGTGTAAGACTCCTACCCGGGCTTCGAATCCGGGCAGCCTACTCACTAAAAAACCCCACCGGAAGTCTTGAGGTCAAAACCTCATTGCTGCAGTACCGCATAGATGCACCTGCGCATTTTGTGGTGATAGATGAATGCTGCCTGCCAGTGGCAGTAACAGCGAGTGAAATTACTGAAGTGCCAGAGGACAAACATGGCCTAAGCCCTGAGTGCTCCCTGGTAGCTAGTGATGGTGAAAGTTATGAGTGATGAACTCTGTAGTGGTGGTGGATGATGTCGTTGGTCAGTCTTGGTGTCAGGTGAATAAGTTGGTGCACTTCATGTGCCAACATAGCGCGTCGCAGCCGCGGCCGTTATGTTGTCGGCGTGGAACTGGTGTAGGCGGAGAGTTTGTATCTGTTGTGGCTATTGGTGTGGTATGGCTATGTCGGACTTCTGTGGAGGCCGAGTGACTGCGAATTCTGTTGATGGCGTCTGTAAGTGTTATTTTAATAGTTCTATTATATATCAAACATTGCTTATCATTGGTTAGACTTTAATGAAGTTATTTATTTAATTTGGAAATAAATCTCGGCCAATAAAATTAGGAACGTACCCACAAGCAAAATAAGTTGAGCAATGAAATTATTAATTAATTTAGGTTATAACAGCACATGCTGAAATTTGGAGATTAAATTGTACAGAATTGCAGCTGTGCAAGCAACACTATCCATAGTTATTATTTATTTATGCCAACAAGCTTACTGCTGGTGATTTTAAACACACAAGCCGTGTGTGGGCAATGTTTAAGAGGTTGAGCCAGAAACTGAAAAATTCAATGCCATAGCCAGGATTTGAACCACGAATCTTCCGCTTATCGAGTGGCTGCTCTAACCATTAAGCTACCATGGCCAACTTGCCAGTACGATGCAAGAACCCGATGTTATACAACTGTCTAGAATATATAACACAAATTATGTTGTGTATGCCACAATACTGAATATAAATAAAGAAGTGGTATTTTGTTAATTTTGTGTGAATTGACATTGCTACTATTGTTCAATATTTAACACTCTACAAAATACTGGAACGTGTGCATGAGCTTTCTTTCTAATGTCAGTTACTTGAATACTACTTAAGTCCATTAAAAGTAAAATAATACAGTTCCTTTAGCATTTCACCATTTAGTATCGAACTTTGCTTATTGATACTGTAATGTAAGCATTGCAAATAAATGATATTTAATCTTGTAAACGATTTATTTATATTTTGGTTACTGAATAGGAAAAAATATTACAGCAAAATTGGAATAGAAAAAGGTTAAAAAGCTGAATAGCAAGTTTGGAGTTAATATGCATTTATTTATTCATGCATTCATTGTTAGAAGCAATTAAAATAAAATTGCTATAATGCTTCACCTAGTGCAATTTTGAAAAGTATAGTTATACTTCAACGAGCATAACCTAATCCAGTATAATAGTGCATTATGAATTATGAATAAACCGAGCAATTAAGAACTCTGCAATGAGCATATTTAACGTCGTTGGTTACTTCTCAGTTACACATTCCGTTCCCGGACCATATGAAAACTCCGTATTTACATCTGTAATGCACAAAGTATTTCAACGCAGCGCAGGACCAAATAGAGCCGTACAGTCGACTGTATACTATCGAATTAAATTTTTTTTTTTTCCCTGCTCCGACTACACTTTCACATGTTTATACCAATAACGAAGCCGAATGAAAACTATCTAGCGTAAACTTTTGGTTGTTAGAGGATACCAGCACTCAGCAATCGATAGGGTAAAACATTCCGTTAGTACATTGGTGTTTACATCTTTGGTACCAATATACTAAGGCAATGCAGAACCGAATACCACCGTATATATGTTGTATGACTATGCAATGACAACTTTTCACTACTCTAACTACAGTTCAACATATTTATATGAATGGCAAAACCGAATGAACACATCTGACACTATCGGTTATCATTCGGTTAGTCCATCTCTAACTCAGCAATGAGCAGATTGAATTCACTAAGCATTAATCCACTATAAAAAAATGTGATGTGTTGCACTCACATGACCTTCTCTACTCTTGTACTAAACATTGTTACAAACTCTTATTCCTCTATCTTCTTCGTGTTAGTTAAGATAAACATTTGTACAAATTATCTTATTGCTTATTTCCTTGCAGATGCAAGGGGAATATGAGAATACAGTAAGCTTTGGGCGATAGTCAAATCTTTTAAAACTTTCAAATTCCATTATTTCAAGTTCCGTTCTCTCATGGTTAACATATAAAAAATGAATAACGACGTTCCATTTCACGAAAGTTTTAAGGTTTCCAAAACTCACACACATAACAAGGAATATCTCCGAAATGGTTCATCCCACAAAAAGTTTATTTTGACCTAAATTGTGTATTTTAGCAAGATCTACATTTTTAAACAGTAAGATTTTGTCTATCTCTAACGGTTTGCCAATTATGCAAAAGTAGTCCAGAGTAAATACGACTACAGGGGCTATAGCTAGAAAATTCAAGATATACACTTCATTTGTCATAAAAATATCTCAAACATGACATTTTAATCAAAATCGCGCCATTTTCAAGAAAATCTAAATTTTTGAAAACTTTTCCATGTAAAGGGTAGTCTAGGGTGGGGCTCATTTCTTCAAAATTTTCGTGTCGCATCCTTGAAAGACATTAAGCTTAAATACCAACTTTGGCTTTTAACCTACTTTTCGTTTTTGAGTTATGTTGTCCACAGAGAGAGACACACACAGAAACACACCCGGACCTTTTGCTAAAAATGATTTTTTGGAGGGTTCAGGGGGTCTCAAAACATATATTTCCGGTGAAATCTCAAGATCGAGTTTTTGGGTGGAATACAATACTTCCCCTACTTACCAGCAGAGAAAGTAAAAATCTGATGTGTTGCACTCACATTACTTTCACTACCCTTGTACTAACCATTCTTAAAAACTCATTCCTCTATCTTCTTCGTGTAAGTTAAGATAAAGATTTGCAGAAGTTATCTTATTGCTTATTTCCTTGTAGGTGCAAGGGGAATATGAGAATACAGTAAGTTTTGGGCGATAGTCAAATCTCTTAAAACTTTCAAATTCCATTATTTCAAGTTCCGTTCTCTCATGGTTAACATATAAAAAATGAATAACGACGTTCCATCTCACAGAAGTATAAGTTCTCCAAAACTCACACAAATAACAAGCAATATCTCTGAAATGGTTCGACCTGCATACAATAAAATTTATTTAAACATAAATTATGTGTTTTAGCAAGATCTACATTTTTGTATAGTAAGATTTGCTCTCTTGCAGCTTACCAGTTACGCAACAGTAATCCAAAAAATCAAAACTTTCGACGTAAGTGGTAGTTTAGGGTGGAGGAATTTTTTTCAACATCTTCGTGTTGCATCCTTGAGAAACATTTAACTTAACTACCAACCTTGGTTCTTAACCGACCTTTCGTTTTTAAATTGCTGTCGACAGACTAACACACACACACACACACACACACACACACACACACACACACACACACACACACACACACACACGCACACACGCACGCGCAGACGCACACGCACATCACACGCACACACACAGACCTATTTCTAAATATGCTTTTTTTTATTCAGGGGGCCCCAAAACATATATTTCCGGCAAAATCTCGACATCGAACTTTTGGGTGGAATACAATAGTTCCTCTACTATACATAGAGGAGAAGGTAATGCCATATCAGTAAAGCCAAACATTTTAGAACTGCATCGTATTTAGGAGTGGAGATGGGGACGGTACAAGTAAAACCGATGAGAGTTCTTTCTCTGGCAGCTCTATACCCTATACTAGGTATGGGCATAATTGGTTGAAAAGGGCCATTGCACTAAAATGCGTTCTTGCCTCACTCCGCCGGTCGTCCCTCTCCTTCAGTGCTGTTCATCTTGCGACACACCTCATTCAATAGCGATTCGTCTGCACGTCTATTTCTGAAGAGTAACAGAGAGAATTTATTGTCGGTTACAAAAACAGGAAATTTTCTGTTCAATATGCGGATATGAACTTTCAAATATAAGGCGTTACAAATCAAACGTTATTTGATCAGAAGCTCGAAGGAAACTTTGGTTACCCTACAGGTGATTATTTACAACCTCAAAAGACACTTTCTGAATATTCGCGTATGTAAACATATAAAAGAGACGATATGATTTCACTTTCAGGGGTTTAGCTTCTTATTAGTTTAATATAAACTATTGACTTCGCGTTTCAAAGTTTGAACACAATATTGAGATTAAAACCGAACAGCTTATTATGTTGATCAAACACATAGTTTTAAAATATTTTAGGGCTAAATATCAATGGAACTTTACTGCTTTATTTATTGTGAAGGAGAAGCAATTTAGCATGTTAATCATAAGGTAATGTAAGGATATTACGCACATAAGATAAAGGAAGGCTATAAACTTTAAGTTTATGCAATTTTCCTAACCACAGTAGGTGGCTGTAATGATTATTGTACGTAAAACGTGTTTAATATATGACGGAAACTTCCACTGTCTCGCCGGTACTACATTAATTTATTTACTCTTTATAATAATACAATCATAAGATATTCTAAGAAAAAATGTGTTTAATTATATTTTGGTATAAAATGTAGGTTATAAGATGTGATTTTAAGGGAACGACTTTGTGCGGAGGAACACAATGCCTTGCTCAAGGGCACAGAGGGTGTAGGAATGTTCCAAAGTAACGGCGGATCTTGTGGATTGCACGAAAACCAAGAAGATGGGGGAAAGGCACCCAATCCTACAGCCGGGATTTCAAAATTAAAAACACGCTGCGCTTAAAGTTACCGCATCGAGGGGAGGATGTTTAGCCAAGATGACGTGGATGATGATCCGTATATATACCGTGAATTCCACAGGACCAGGACTGTTTTCTTGGTGATTGCTGAGGGTGAACCTGTGGGCGAACCTGTGGACGAGAAATAAATATTTCCACGCCTAAAATGTCGCAAAGGGAGGAAGTTTGTAAACATACGACTGTGAGATTGTCTTAAGGAGCCGGTAGTAGCAGGGGCGAGATACAATAAAGCTTTTAAGTAGCGGAGATACGCACAGGTTTCGCAGTGGTATATGGAAGCTGAAATAAACATGTGAAGACAGTGTTGTGTTATCATCCTACCATGCGCCTGAGAAATATCAAATCCTAGACTCCTGCCTACCTCATGCCAAATCCTAAGTAAGATTAGCATAACCGGACTTCAGCGGTAAGAAGATCAATGGAGACTATCAGCTGCAATGCCAAGCAGCCAAGTCCTGCGATGCCAAGTCCTGCTGCGCAAAGGCAGCTACCACAATTGAGCTACAAATATAAAGCAAATAGTTATTAACGGCGTAGTGTGTGTGTAGTGTTTAACGCCCGCTTTTACTACTACGGCACCACAGGCGGTGACACTGATGATACATGGAATGAAGATGGAGCACCGGTGGAATGAGATAGCGGGGGAAACCGGAGAACCCGGAGAAAACCCGCCCAAACGCCGCTTCGTCCACCACGAATACCACATGCGGGTCCCTGGGATCGAACCCGGGCCGCCTAGGTGGTAGGCGATCGCGCTAACCGCTCGGCCACGGCGCCGCCCATCAGATAATTTAACCCTTTGCGTCATCACTAGCGATAAGGTAATAAAACACTCGATCAGCTGAGCTAGTATGAGAAAAAACAGTATTTCAATTGTTCAATAGTCCTTCATAAATTAACTTCATGTAATATTAATGTAATTTTTAATGACTACTAGTTCAAGTCACTAACTCTGATAGCGGGAATGTTCCTATGCCTTTATATATAATTGTATCATAATTTAATCACACATTTTGAGGCTGAATGTAAATTTCAAGCATCCTGCAATGATTTTTCCTGTATGCTTCATACGAAAATTTTTTGTACACACGTTCTGTGTGAACCTGCAAGCAACTAACAATAGGATGCAGAATTTCAACAGGAAATGGAGAGAATAATAATGTTTGACATTTTCATTTATTCCTTCTACTATCCAGATAGCACAACATAATTTGACATATTTGTGTAATTAACACAAACATACAAAGAGACCTAACAAGACTGTAGCTATTGTTAAGTAACCAACACATGTGTTGTCATTCGCTCGATCGTTATCAGCAATGCAGCAAATATCGTTAGCAACAGTTTACGTCATCCAATGCTTTCACTGCCATGGTGAAAGACTTGAACCACCAGCATTGGACGCTAGCAGACATAGCTTGTTATGTTCCACACCCATAATTTTCACAATCTCAGAAATACTTTAACACCAACTTTCGATTGTGTATATCCTAGAACGAAATAAAAATATAATGCAATGAATAGCAGCATTTATGTATATCTGGTAGTCCAAATAACGAGAGTGACTTGGGTAAAGAGGGACTAGGTCACTATGCTTTTTATACTTAAAGATAATTGTAAATGGATTATAATGAATTTCAGTATTGTAAATACGATTATCTGACATGTATGTAAATTTGGTTTGGTTCTGCAAAGGCATAACACTGAACACTTGAAGACAGAATCCTGGACTTAATTATGAAACAGTTGTTTTTTTATATTGAAATTGTGTATTTTCTGGGAGAAATAGATTATGAGCATAACTGTTAGTAAATACGAGTAATCTACAGCATGTTGCATCCATTCGTCTTTTCTGTTGTGGTTTTGTTATTGCTGTGCTTGCTTACTAACGTAATTCAAAATATACGAAAAGGTTGTTAACAGAACTGGAGAATATAAACAAATGAAATTATATTTATAACAACAAAGTTTAGTGTGCAAATACTGATATGAAAAAATTAACTGAGCAGTGAGCTAAGAGAGGAAATCCAATAGTTCGGTAGCTGTCCTATTTTAGGATTGTCATAGAGACACAGACTGCTAATAAATGTATAGAAGAAAACAACTTTAAACATGAATAAGAAAGGTTAAAATAATTCTTACCGTTTGACTTATAATTATTCCTTCGGTATTTACTTTTGTTATACGTTCTTTATAAAATATGCAAATGTTCTTTCCCGTGGTGGTGGGGGTGGTGGTGGTGGCGATGGCGGTGGTGGTTGCGGTGGCGGCGATACTGGCCATCGAGGTGATGGTGATGGGGTTCGTGGTGGTGGCGGTCGTGGTGGTGAGGGTGGCGGTGGTGGTGGTGTGCTGGTAGTGCTGGTGGTGGTGGTGGTGGATGGGGTGGTGGTGGTGGTGAGGGTGGTGGTGGTGGTGCTGGTGATGGTGGAGTGGCGGCACTGGCTGTCGTGGTGGCGGTGATGATGTTCGTGGTGGTAGTGGTGCTGGTGCTGGTGGTGGTTAGGGTGGCAGCAGTGAGGGTGGTGGCGGTGGTGGTGGTGAGGGTGACAGTGGTGTTTGTGGTGTTGTGCTGGTGGTGGTGCTGGCGGTTTTGGTGGTGGTGCTGCTGCTACTGTTGGTGGTGCTGCTGCTGATGATGGTTGTGGTGGTTGTACTGAGGGTGGTGGTGGTGGTTAGGGTGGTGGCGGTGAGGGTGATGGTGGTGATGGTGCTGGTGTTGGTGGTGGCAGTCGTGGTGGTGGTGGCGAGGTTGGCGGTGGTGTTTGCGGTGTTGTGCTGGTGGTGGTGCTGCTGCTGGTGGTGGTGCTAGTGGTGGTGGTTAGGGTGGCGGCAGTGAGGCTGGTGGCGGTGGTGGTGGTGTTTCTGGTGTTGTGCTGGTGGTAGTGGTGGTGGTGGTTAGGGTGGCGGCAGTGAGGCTGGTGGTAAAGGAGGCGGCGGTGTTTGTGGTGTTGTGCTGGTGGTGGTGGTTAGGGTGGCGGCAGTGAGGGCGGTGGCGGTGGTGGTGATGTTGTTCGTGGTGGTCGTGGTTGCGGTGGCGGCACTGGCTGTCGTGGCGGTGGTGATGATGTTCGTGGTGGTGGTGGCGGTGGTGGTGATGGTGAGGGTGGCGGTGGTGTTTGTGGTCTTGTGCTGCTGGTGGTGGTGGTGGTTAGGGTGGCGGCAGTGAGGGTGGTGGCGGCGGTGGTGGTGGTGGTGGTGTTCGTGGTGGTGGTGCCTGTCGTGGTGGTGGTGGTGGCGGCGCTCGTTGTGGTGGTGAGAGTGGCGGTGGTGTTTGTGGTGTTGTGCTGGTGGTAGTGGTAGTGCTGGTGGTGGTTAGGGTGGTGGCAGTGAGGGTGGTGGCGGCGGTGGTGGTGATGGTGATGGTGTTCGTGGTGGTGGTGATGGTGGTGGTCGTGGTGGTGGTGTGATGGTGAGGGTGGCTGTGGTGTTTGTGGTGTTGTGCTGGTGGTGGTAGTGCTGCTGCTGGTGGTGATGGTTGTGGTAAGGGTGGCGGCGGTGAGGGTCGTGGTGGTGATGGTGGTGGTGTTCGTTGTGGTGGAGGTGGCGGTCGTGGTGGTGCTGGTGGTGAGGGTGGCGGCGGTGTTTGTGGTGTTGTGCTGGTGGTGGTGGTGCTGGTGGTTTTGGTGGTGAAGGTGCTGCTGCTGGTGGTGCTGGTGGTGGTGCTGGTGCTGCTCGTGGTGGTGGTGAGGGTGGTGGTCATGGTGGTGGTGAGGGTGGCGGTGGTGTTTGTCGTGTTGTGCTGGTGGTGGTGGTGGTGTTGCTGGTGGTGGTGCTGCTGCTGCTGGTGGCGGTGGTGGTGGTGCTGCTGGTGGTGTTGGTGGTGGTTGTGGTGAGGATGGTGGTGGTGGTTAGGCTGGCGGCGGTGAGGGTCGTGGTGGTGGTGGTGAGGGTGGCAGTGGTGTTTGTGGTATTGTGCTGGTGGTGGTGCTGGTGGCTTTGGTGGTGCTGCTGCTGGTGGTGATGGTGGTGCAGGTGGTTTTGGTGGTTGTGGTGCTGCTGATGGTGGTATTGGTGGTGGTGCTGCTGATGGTGGTAATAGTGGTGGTGGTGCTGCTGTTGCTGGTGGTGGTGGTAGTGCTGCTGCTGGTGGTGATTGTGGTGAGGGTGGTGGAGGTTAGGGTGGCGGCGGTGTTTGTTGTGTTGTGCTGGTGGTGGTGCTGGTGGTTATGGTGGTGGTGGTGCTGCTGCTGGCGGTGGTGGTGGTGATGCTGCTGCTGGTGGTGGTGGTGGTGGTGGTGGTGGAGGTGGTGGTGGTGGTGGTGGTGGTTGTGGTTGTTTTAGGCCTTTTGTTGTGGAATAGTTTCAATCGAACCTTTGAAGATACAACAATCTCACAGGTGCTATGTAATTTCCTCTAAAAAGCATTGCCTGATGATCCTTAGTGCATTTCCTGTCTCTGGAATTGCGCACTAAGAATACGATACTAAATATCTGTTTGGCAATTCCATACTATCATAATGGGGAGGCAAGAAAACATAAAACGGATAAGAATGAATTAAAATTAAATGGTCTTGGATACGTAGCATGAAATATATTCCCCGTTCTAACCACGAAGAGCAACAGAAACCTCATTCTTAAGCTTGACCCCTCTTCCGTTGCCCATGATAATGAGCCTAGTGTGTCGAATCTTTGATAAAATAAGTTATGGTTTTAAGAAAACTAACAAAGAAGCACCTTTTATAACAAACCGAACCGAAAAGTTGAAAATAATTTTCAAATTTGAAGAATTTGTTCTATATAGTTAAGTAGTCCATTATATTACTACATTTTGTAATAAGTTTAAAATAAAAACTAATTTAAATTAATAAAATAAATATTGTTATAAAGTGTGGGGTGCTTTTTACGTCACTTTTATCATAAATTTACTTTTATAAATAGCTAGCAATGTAACTAAGTAGTTATATCATTGGGTATTCGACACCCTGTGCTTTTAATATAAAATTTGTTATTTTGTTAATATCAATTAGCTTTTATTTTAAACTTACTACAAAATGTTGAAATATAATGAACCACTTAACTATACAGAACAAATTCTTCATATTTAAAAATGATTCCATACTTTTTAGTTCGGTTTGTTATAAAATCGTGTTTTTGTTAGTTGTTTTTTTTTTTTTTTTTTTTTTTTTTTTAACTACAATTTATTTTTAACAGTTTAGTCTCAAATTCCGCTACTCAATCCTTTTTAAAAATGTTTAAATTGAGTTCGAAATTTCTTTCAAATATTTTTGAACATTTTCAAATAACTTCTGTTTGGAACAGTATTAGATCACAATTACTGTTTTAACTACACTATCAGCTACTGTGGACTTTCTGGACTTGCGTAAACCTCAATCCGCAATCCTTCCCCCGATTCACGTGTCCCTCTGAGATCCTCTCTCCGGGCATCTCCGGCTTTCAATTTTTCAAACGGTTTAATTCATTTATCCAGTGCAACATGTGTCGATTCTAAGCTACCAGATGTTGTGGGTGTTTTGTCCCTGTATGAACTCCGGTCCGCTATATTTCCCCCTGGATCTCTTGTTCCCTTCAGGTCTTCTCTCTGGACATCTACGTAATCCAACATATAAATATTAATTCTTTTTAATTAAAGCAATTTTGAGCGTGCACGTAGAAATGTGCCTTAGCGCCATTCAAGGTGCCATAACTGCACCATTTTCTATTAATTTAGCTCAATCATTCTTTATTATGACGATCCAGGTAAGAACATTGGGACAAAGTCTCAATATTATTATATTCTCATCGGTCTGAACACGTGTGGAAATTTTCAAGTCAATCAGACAACTCTAAGTTGATAAAAATTACGTTGAAAGATTCTGTTGCATTGATGAATGTAACTGTTTTTTTTTTTTTTTTTTTCAATGATGATCCTGATCAGGACATTAGGACAAAGTCATAAATTGTTATTGAATTGCCATGGGTTGTCGACACATGTGCTAATTTTAAAGTGAATCAGGCTATTCTAAGTTGGTGAAATTTACGTCGAAAAATTTCTTCGCATTGATACATTTATCTTAGCCATTTTATATCCTGAAAGTCCTAGTCAGCACATTAAAACAAATTCCAGATATTATGGCATTCTCATCAATTCTTGATATGTGTGCAAATTCTCAAGGCAATCAGACGTCTCAAGTTAGTGAAAATTCCCTTACATTCCTAAATTTAGCTGATACTGCTGCTCAGGACATTAGGACAACGTCATGATATTATAACACATACATACACAGACACACACACCGCACACACACACGCAAATTCATGCCTGCCTGCCTGCCTACCCGCCCGCCGCCCGCCCGCCTGCCTGCCTATCTACCTACCTATTGGAATCCAGAAGGTGCTTTGTTAATATTTCTGTGTCCCTTCACTCTGTCAGAATATGACTCCATGTATCATCTTCAGTAAAATGTAAGCATATTCTCATCCTGATGTCTCAATTAATTTGTCCCACGCTATTTCACACTGATAAGTAAAATTCTCGCCGCATTCATGTCCCTATCACGTGTTCCATTCCAATTTCTTCCAAGCCCTTACCCAACTTCGTTGCCCTTCCTGTACTTGGTCCTTGAAGCACATCGCACGGAGAGTTTAATATCCGCGCACTACTTGTAACCAGGAGTACTTAACTGACCTTATTGCTTTTTCTACTGTTTATAGTAAGTATTGTGTTGGTGTGTGTCCGTGAACTCAAAAGTGAACAGTCAATTAAAAACTAAAGTTGGTATTTAAGTTTAATATCCTTCAAGGAGGCGAGATAAAGATTTGGAAGAATATTGCTCCACCCTAAACTACACTTTATATGGGAAATATTTCAAAAATTTTGACTTTCTCAAAATTGGCTCTAACGATTTTGATTAAAACGCCATATCTTTAAGATATTCTTATGGCAAATGAAATGTATATTTTGAATTTTCTGGCTATATCCCACTTAGTCCTGTTTACTCTTGATGACTTTTGCATAACTGGTAAAGTTAATAACCAAACTTGGTGTTTAAGTTTAATATATTTCAATGATGCGACACAAAGATTTTTATGAAAATTCCTCTACCCTAAGCGATCCTTTTACATGCAAAATTTTTCGAAAATTTTGATTTTCTCAAAGTTTGCTCTAACAATTTTTATTAAAATGCCGCCATATCTTGAAGACATCTTCATGACAAATGAAATGTATATTTTGAATTTTCGGGGTATAGCTCAATTGTTCCCGTTTACTCTTGGTGACTTTTGTGTAACTGGTAAACTATAAAACCAAGTGTTAGTGTAGAAAATATGTATATATCATTAAAACACACACTTTGTGCCCAAATGCATATTTATTTGGAGCGAACTATTTCGGAGATATTCTTGGTTATTTGCCTGTTTTGCAATATTTGAGCGCTTCTCAAATGGAAGGTCGTTGTTCAGTTTTTTATCTCAAGCCATGCAAAGAGAACGGAATTTTAAAGGTTTAAAGGATTTGACTATCACTCAAAGCCTACTGTACTCCCACATTCGCCTACACCTTCAAGAAAATCGGCAGTAAGATAAGTTTTTTCAAATGTTTATCTCGGCTGGTAGGAAATTAAGAGATTAAGAGTTTGTAAGAATAGTGCAAGAGTACAGAAAGCCATGTGAGTGAAACACATCAGAGTTTTAAAAATACATAAGCCAAATTCTTTAAATACCCCATATTTTGCAGAACCCTCCCCAGCTGTGAGATTCGCTTCTGAAAGTACATCTGGATATGATTCAATATATCAATACTTCCCCACACTAATATTTATGCCCCATATGATAATCTATACCTAACAGCCACTCTGTATACTATCTCCATTGTTCTCAGTGGTAGGTACAACAGGAAATTTCATACCTCTGTCTATGCATATATGTTTAGTGACGTGTAAATGCTTCACCCACCTTCCGTTCACAGATAATGTGAGGTGCAGACTCCAAATACGTAAAGAATTTAACATTCTTTAACAGTTGTTATATGGATATTTTTGTTTTGTTCTGTTTTGGTTTTTGCATATTAACATCCTCCAATGTAATGCTGTATTTAGACGATGAATCAATAAAATGGGTCTTCGTCTTCTCAGGATAAGCGAATACCTCGGAAAAAATACGTTATCAGAATAACTCACCCTAAGCAAAATTAAAACTCGCCACTTGTTCCGTGTGAGACAAACACGCTGCCAGCACACTACAGAGGCGGACTATCTGGGGATGGAAAGATATGCTTGCTTGTATGGAAACTGGCGGAGGGGGACTTAGCACCTCGACCGAAAGACGCTCTTTTTGGCCTATGCCCCTGACGGGTTACCACCTGGGAGGAAGGATGAGGCAAATGGATGCTAAGGCTGGCAGGAACTTTGCCACGACAGAGTAGGTGGCGATTTCCCAGTTAGAAGCACCCCGGTGGAGGTTGGGTCAGCTCAATTCCTCTCCCACCTCATGTGCGGCTCGGAAAGCAGTACCTCACATTCCAATCCCGGGGACGAGATTTCTAAGGCGCATTTTCCCCCTTGCCGTGCTGCTGCCAAGATGGTCGTCGACGCTTCCAACCCTGAAAGAAACCTAAAGGGAGAAGGGCGAAATGAAATTATCAATGTAACGAAATAGAGGGACAGGAAATTCCGAGGATATGGAAATGCTTCCCAAAAAGGACTGGCGAACCGGAGAAACCTCCGGAAGAAAGACAAAAAGAAGAAAAAAAGAAGGGGTCGGAAAGGTCGGCCACTGGGATCGCACCCGCAACCTTCATAACGCGGGCCAGAGACGTTACCACCTGAGCTATGGAAATACTAGTTGCTGCGCTCTATTCTTAGGCCTTAACGTACCCTACATCTGCTCCAAGGTCGAAGGAGGGAGCCGTGGGCATTTTGGTTTTTCGTAATAATCAAATAGATATTAATTAGGGAACGCTCATCAAAACTAGTGAGCCAATTTAAGCTTCATGAGAGTTGACCAATCGCTTATGTAACTGGCAGTGAACTAATTGTGTAAACCGGACGCTCTCGAAAACACGTGAGACTGTGATGAGTATTGTATCATGGTATTGCGCAGTTGCATTAGGTCATCTCTTCATCTTCTGTCTGTCGATATTTCCTAAGAGTGGCTCCACTTACCTGACCTGTAACAATGACTAAATCGTCTCAGACTGCAAAACTCAAATTCAAAGGACGTTAACTTACCAAGTGCTTGGAACATTTACTTCTAGCTCTATAAATTAATAAAACACCAAACAAACCACGCAAATAAATAAATACACGCATAAATACATAGATACGTGTATGGATGGATGGACGGATTATAATAACAACAACAATACTATTAATAATAATAATAATAATAATAATAATAATAATAATAATAATAATAATAATAATAATAATAATAATAATAATAATAATAATAATAATAATAATAATAATAATAATAATAATAATAATAATAATAGCAACAACAACGATAATAGATATATGTGAACCACTGTAATTGGGGTATAGGGTATAACTACAATGTGGGGGCATAACTGATATGCTGCCAGCTACTGCAGGTCTATTGCGGCTATAGAAGGAAGGAACCACAGGAAGCTAGAGGCTACAGGTGACAGGCCACAGAGACACGCGAAAGTCCGTAGCAGTTTCTGTGTTAAAAGACTCGAACCACTGCTGGAGTTACCAAAGAGAGATCCTTGAACGACCCGTCTAGCAAGCAGCTCCCTTTAGTTGATAAGAAACTATTTCCTTATAGCGAGCATCCCTACGAAATCCATAGCACCGCCATACGCCACAAATCCTAGAAGTACATAAGATAATATTAGAAGGAAACGCAATGAAATTGAAATGATAAAAAAGGAATCGTAAAAGATGAGAAATCCCCCACCATTTACTACTGATAAGAGAAAACCGGAAAAACCATAGGTCAGAATGAGCCGCTCTATTACCTACTTGAAGCAAGTCGAGGAAGTTCCAACCAAATATTCCATGCCGTAATTTTATTATTGTTTTAGTGGAAATGCGTTCTTTGCGCTCCTCTAAAATCCCCACCCTAAGAAAAAAAAAAGACTTTTTAGAAAAACGTCCGTGCGCGCGCGCGCGAGCCCCTCCTAAGGAATGTCGCCTTGACGTGGCGGAGGGGCTCAGTACCCCAACCAGACGGCCTACTACGCGTCGTTTTTGACTACACGTAGACAAGAAGTGAGGGGAAGCAAAGAACATTCCGAAACGGGTAGATGAGGCTCGGTAGTCTTGGTCGACGACTCATCTAGGAGAAGAGGACTGAGCCGATATTTCTATCAATATTCATCGAGAACGTGAATCATCCAGTGCTCCCTCTGGAATAAGTTAAACTGCCCGCCTTCACTCGAGGATGTTGTAAACAGAGCATCAGAGAGGGAGCCACGCATACCCCGAATTCAGTGTCCCTAGACTACTGTGAGCAAATGAGCCGCGCATGCGCAGGGCTACTTTCAATCACTTAACCTTATAATGCACACCGGTCCAGTGACGAAGAAAGCCGAAGTGTTGGAGTCACGTGACATGCATCACGTGACTATTTACAAAGTTGACTTGCTGGAAATATGGCTGTCAGTTTGTTATTGAAGGAGCTGTGGCTTCTTTACTGCATTTTATATGAAATAAGATAAGCTATAATTTTTTTGAGATTTGAAATAACCTGTATTTCTTACAAATCCTATAATCAGGTGACCTATTTCTGTTGTTTCAGAGCCGCAGAGCTGTTGTGTATGTGGCTGCAAGTCAAATTATAAGGTTATTAGCTCAAAGAAGATGCACACCAACTATCCTTGAGAACCAACCGAAATATTTAAGTACAACATTAGCATCAATTCAGAGGGATCCTGGAGAAAGGTGATAGCAGAGACTTCAGGAAGAGGTAGCTTTCAGAGAATGGTGTCAAAGCAAGAAGATTTTGTCATTTGGGAACTTTCAAAAACGGTGTTCTCTCCATTTGTTATGATTGAAAGTGAAAACTACTTACTGTTTGTGTATGAAAGTGATTTTATGGCAGTACTTGAGTACATTGTAGGTTTCAAAATGTTAGTTTCTTTAGAAGTTAAAGTGTTTTAAAAAGGCGTGTGTATAACAATAGTGTCTTTCAATCTCAGTAATGATTGGACTAAATTAGAAAATCTGGTGAGTCATTTGAGTCAGTATAAACTATTAGTATGTGATCAGGTAGAGTATATTGCACATGAAATGCAGAGTAAAACCCACTGTGTAACAGGAAGAAGATAAACACGTGTGTACAGCTTCTGTTAATGAAACAAAAATATACCCTTGTGATTCACTTATATGTTCATGCACTGTTGTTGTTTTTTTTTTTTTATTTTTTTTTTTAACTTATCCTGCTGCTTAAAGTGGTGACCTTAGTTTACCTCAACCCTCTCACTTAAGAATTGTTGCTGGTGTAGGAAGTATACTTAAAAGACACACAGGTTTGTGTAGCTAACATAATCACATAATGGTCAGTCACATCAACTTGATTTGTAGGCAAGCAATCACTGCATACTAAAATAAAGATTTCTCAACACCTGGAATATTAAAGATAACATGCCATCATTGCTATCTGTTCAGTTTACCAGAGAAATTAGAGTATTTAGCGTATTGAAATATATTCTTGAATGTTGATGCCATCAGTTTGCAAACTGCCGAGGTGGTGAAGTAAGAAATCTCGCTAAACTGGAAATTATATTACATTTCGTTCATTGTAATCCCGGAATTACTCCCGTTATTGTACACTAGCTACTGAAAGTTATCACAGCTGCTCATTAATAATTTATTCTTTGCAAAATGGTTGCGCTGTATATTTTTACTGTATGAAGAAAGTATGGACAACTTTTTCCCCACTTAATAAACAACACTTAATTTACCTAGTTCTACATAGGTAATTTACAAGTCCTAAACTTCTGAATACACACTTTTATACATTTATATCACAAAATAATTGACATTGAACACACATTACTCCTTCAGAATACCAACACTTTTTTGAGTTACATCACAAAATAATTGGGTTCTTAACTCATATAACTTCCTCTGAATATTAACAGTTTTAACATTTTATGTCGGAAAATTAAGAAAATGTAACATACATAACTCCTGAATACCACATTTTATAAGTTTACATCACAAAATAATTTATATTGCATATACATAACTCCTAAATACTGACACTGTTTAAGTTTACATCACAAAATAATTTACATTGAACATACATAACTCCTAAATACTGACACTGTTGTAAGTTTACATCACAAAATAATTTATATTGAACATACATAACTCCTAAATCCGACATTGTTATAAGTTTACATTACAAAACAATAAGTATAGGCTCGTTCAACACCATCAGTAAGAGCAACCATAACCATAACGAGAAAGTGTGGCGAGTATGCGATGAAATACAGTACTGGACGCCAACAGCTTGTTAGTTTTACACCCACAGTCACAACTCCAGCTTTCCACTGTGTATGTCCTAGAAATAAATAAAAATACAATGTAATGAATAGCAGTATTTTATGTAGCCTAAGTAATGAGTGTGCCTAGGGGCTAGGTTATTATCTATTTTCACTTAAAATATAGACAATTTTAAATGGATTATAATCAATTTTAGTGGTTGTAAAAAGTATTTAGGTAGCAAGTTTATGATCTTATTACTCTCGTTATCAGCTTTGTTCTGTGTACGGCATATGTGAAGAACAATTAACATTGATTGATCTAAACTGGTTTAACTACGGAGTATGAGTGACTTTTTATGGATTCTCTGACTGCTATGGTTCTCAGCACTCCATTCTACAGAGAGATCCAAATGCATGTGAACCGTACGCTGTGGTTTTCCACTGTGCACACAGAAACGCGTCACCAGCATCACTTGTTTTTCTCTGCTCACAATCAGTATTGAGTTGACACGATATCGTGTGGCTGTATTACTACTTTATTATTTACTCCTGTACTTAGTTACAAAGTGTATTATAGCTCAGTAATTGTTTTCTACTGCACGATGTGTATTTGTGTATGATTCGTATGTGTTAACTCAGTCAGCTCGCAAGGCGTATGGTGCACCATTAGTGGAGAAACAGTTTTAGGACGAATTTTTTTGAGTCAACAGTTGATGCCCATACATATGTGAATACAATTTTGCCCCATTTCTTTTACAGAACTGACAGGGAAACCGCCTCTGTAGCGCAGTTGGTAGCACGCTTGCATCTGGTGCAGAGGACCCGGGTTCGATCCCCGATGCCAGCATAGGGATTTTATCCCCTTTGGGAGGCCTGACTAGGGGTGCACTCAAATAGAATATGCCAATATTACACACAGATATATTTTTCTCACTTAAACCGTCACTCTCAGGTACTGTTAGCTGCAATTTTAATTTTAGTAAATAGTATGATTTAAAATAACTTACATTAGCACCTATTCATGCGAGTTCTCTTGCAGCAAAGATACTGCAATGCTCAGTGTCTCTGCTACCTCTGGTTTTTTAAACTGCTTCCTGTGGGAACTTCGTTTTTTTTTTTTTTTTTTTTTTTTTTTTAGTGTTGAAGAGCCGCCTTTGTGGCTCTATTTTTCTTTTCCTCGACGCTACTGATTTTGGCAACTCACGTTAGTTGCGAACTGCTGCCATAGTTGAGGTTATTGTTGTTGCACCTCTCTTGAGCACCTCTAGTTCCGCTGTTGTGGAAAGTCCCTTACAGCAGTCTATTATTTTCTCAAGTTGTTTGTTTGTTTCTTCACATATACATGCATTGTCTTTACCAACTTTATCCAGTATGTGCTGGATTTCACTTCCACTTGAAAGACCCCTCACAACTTGTAACAAGTTTATTGGAATCCTGAGAATGTTCCAAAGGAAGTTTATGGCCAATTTGCAATTGACACACACACTATGTATATGCTTGCACATGTTCCATTTAATGCTGGAATCAACACATGTACAGGAATATCTGTGAATGCAGGTGTTACATTCACTACATATTAATCTGCATGTGCATTGAACTTCATTATGTTGTACAAAGTAGATCTTGTGTACTTTTGAAGAGGATACTATTTTCCATCCTCCGTCTTCCTTGATGATCATTTCCTTATTTATTTGTAAGCTAGATTTGTGCCTATTATGAATGTTCCTTATTTTGCTGGTTAGTTTGCCTTTTGTAAGCACAATAAGCCTATCAAATAGCTTGTCTTTAACAAAGGACATTTGTGCACCTATAGCCTTGTCCAGACGTTTCACCTTCTTTCCGTGTAAATATATATATTTAAGTGTGTGATGCATTCGCTCTATATGCATGTTTGTGTTAAGTCCTGCATGCAGCCTATAGCAGTAAGTCCAGCTTTTTACGTTAGTCGTGTAGTATTCCTCGAAGTATGAGGCAAACTCAGCCGTGTCCGGATCACTGTTCAAGATTTTGAGTACGGCATGAAGCATAATTTCAAATGCTGCCTCATCTCTTTCCTCTAGGACTGTTCTAAGAATCTTGTAAACGTTTGTTTTTCTTGACCTTGGATTTTGCTCTTAATATTTTTTCTCCACGCCTTGTCCACAAGACATGAACAATAGAGTCTAATTTTAGAGGTTTCCATTGTTAAAATCCAAGCATTAAAGAAAGATTCTGCTAAATCAGACATAAAAACTTTCGGTGAAAGTTTTCCAACTTCTGACTTTATGCATTGGAAAAATATGGAGAGCACTTGCCAGTCATTTCAATTTGAAATGAGGAAGGCGCATGGAAACCCTTGACTAACATCATCCAGTACCAGAAGTGTTGTAAGTTCGAAACCATAGCTATGCATCCCATGTGTCCCATCAATGCAAATACAGTCATTCCCATACTTCTTCAACATTTCACATTGAGCACTAGTCATTATAATTAACACAAAAGCTGCGCTTTTTAGTTCTGGGTAGGACTCGTTCACTGTGTCTTGTGGCTTATAAAATAACACACAAGTGTTATCATTTGAGTTCATTTCATGCACCCAAGCCTCAACACTGGTCCCATCATTTTGATGCCTGACTGATGTGGAGCACAAATTATAGGATCGCTCAATGTTGTACAAATCCTGTCTGGTTAGCAGATGTATCCGTTCTAGATTACAGGCGGATACTGAGTGTCGTATTTTATCAAGTATAGCCTGAAAAGGAATTTTGTTAGCAATATCTACAGCTATACTGTTCCTTTCTTTTTCTGTCAATCCCAAATGACCTAATTCATGTTGGTGACCAATATGAGTCGAAACAAATTTGACTTTGCATACTCCTTGTTGATCTTCAGTAACCCTCATCTTTGCCGGGCATACTGCACCAATTTTATTGCTCCCTTGCAGTTTTAAATGGCTAATACCTTTGCCTTTGGAGACAAAATTCCCTGAACGGTGACAAGCATAATAATATGTTACACTTTGAGAAGCAATTTTGGAACGAATTTTCCCAAAGAATGACCGTGTTGCCGTCTCAGTTCCTTCTTTTCAACTCTTGAAGTCTCCGAATGATGAGAATTCCAGTTCTTCCAATTTTACACGTCTATCGTGTATCACTTCCAAGTGTTCGTATAAAGTACTTTCTGATGTCTGCAAAGACTGCACTTAAATGGAAGTTTTTGGAGAGGTGCAATGGCATTCACTCTTCCCGGGTGAGCTGTGGAAGCGTGGCGCCGCCAATGTTGCCTCTGTTTATACCACCTCCCACACTCAGAGCACATAAATTTATTTTGGCTCACTTCCATCACTTCGATATTGCACTCCATATTGCACTTGCAATCACTATTTGCGCATATTTCTTACCTTTCCCACTCAACTTTCTAAATAGTCACGTGATGCATGTCACGTGACGCCCAGCCATTTTAGTCACGTGACTTCAACACCGGCTTTCTTCGCCGCTGGACCGGTGTGCAATATAAGGTTAAGTCTTTCAATCAGGTTTGGACCGCCGTGGGAAGCGCCTGGTCTTGTGGATGGAGCTCTCGGAGTGAGAGGACGTCAGGTCTTAGTGGTTTCGTAGGGTGGCATTAACATGTGCTCGCGTTATCAGTAACCTTTTCTAAATTCCTTTGTGGTTTACCTAACTTCGTTTGATTTGTGTTTTGCGTTAGATAATGGCTTTAACAAGGTATGGATGGCAGAAGTTTATTCCCAAGACTTTCATTTCATTTAAAATACAACTTTGTGACATTTCTAATATTATGTTAATCTGTCAAGTGAGTTTGCAAGTTTTTCAAGGCAAGTTAAATTCAAGTTTATTGCATATATATTTTGTTATTTCTTGTTATTTAAATAAAGGTAAGCTAATCTTGCCCACGTTGAATTCTTAATTTCTTTCCAAGATCCTAAACCCAGCACGTTCACATTACAAAGGTAACCCATCACTTTAAAAATGGTAGCAGAATTGCGTGGGAAAGAAACTGTAAATGACATAATTATGTAAGTTTATTGAGTTAGCATGCCTTTCCTTTTATAAGTGAATACTTGGAAACATTGTATTCGAATTTCACTTTACATTTACAATTCCTTGGTCATAATTTAACTACGTTTACGAAATGTCACTATCTAACCTGGAATTATTACGAAAACCCGAGCTGAAATTCTCATTGAAAGTTAGGAATATTCCATTTGACGTTTGTAAAGCACATCCCGACATGGTACGCCTACTTAAAAGTCCTTCGGATATAGAACCATCGCTTTCTAAATTTTCATCAAGGGAGTTGGAAATTGTTTTACAAGATCTTCGTTTTTAATTACAAGAATTTATAATCTTTAAATTAGAACAAGGTTCCATGTCTTCTGCCATCCTACGTCGTTACAAGGCACGTGTCGGCCATTATACAGATCGGTTAGAGCTGTTAGTTTCATTTCCATCCCTGTCACAAGTATCATATTTAACTCAGTTGATGCAACAGTTTAAAGAATTATTAGCAATTTCCGATAGCTCCATGTTTTCTACGGCAACGGAGTTTAACAAGGGCGTGTCCGATGTGATGGATGATCAAGTCAACACTGCCTTTGAAACACATATACCGATAGAAACAGCTGATATCGGAATTTCCAAGTTACAAAGTCAATCGTTATTATACTTAAATCTGTAGAGGTAGAACATTCCGTCCAGAAATTATTGAAGAATGCATATTTTGTTGTAAATACTTCGGAACAGGCTCTAAAATTTTTGCAAACATTCATTTTGGGTGCAACAGTTAAATGGAACAGATGTTCGAGATAGTGAAATATACAGTTTTTTATACGGTAATTTAAAAATTTTGTTGCATACGGCTTTAGCGGAAAATTTAGGACTTTGCAATTTCATACTTCAATATTAAATTTCTTTCTGCCTCCTCGCGTAAGATCAGTGCTATTAGTACTCTATTTTTATGCACTTCAAGGGGAAAAGCAACAATTATTTGATTTTATTGCACGTGTAAATTCTCGGCAGTTTTCCAAGTTCCTGATCCAGAGCAACAGATTTACGATTTGATTATTTCAGGCTTGAATGACAGTACACGTTTAAAGAGTGTTTTTCATTCTCGACCGTCGTCTTTCCGGGAATTAGAATCCTTGGCTTATTGTGTGCAACAGAATTCCAAACTGTCTATTTCAACTTCAGTAACTTCGCCGCAAACATCGAAAAGTTCACAACAGTCAACTGGGACACAATAGAATGGGGCGACAAATTTGTAATCACTGTAAGAGGGAAAATCAACGATTTACTCGTCATTGCACGTTTTGTGATCGTGCAGGGCACACTTGTGAGTTTTGTTTCAGGTGTAAGAAGTTAAATAATTCATCGACAAGGAAACAATTATCACGGGGTGTGAATTTTTCACTTACACCTTCAGCAACATCTAAGGTCTATGCTTTACCGTTTCATCCCTTACCAGTGTACCAAAAAGCAGACGTTTGTATTATTAGACTCAGGCAGTTCATTGAATTTTATTCAGTGGACATTTTTCCAGACTTTACCTCGAGGTCATACCTTTCAAGTTAGTTCAACTACATCCTTATGTAAATCAGTGTCAGGAGAGAAATTTCCAATATTGGGCACAGTTGAATTACACATTAAGTTGCAAGTTTTCTCTTGGACATTACCATTCGCCATTGTGGAACATTTACCATTTGAAGTACTTTTAGGCAAACAGTTTCTTCGTTCGACAGGCGCTAACTTAGATTTTGCAAACTTTACGTTGACCTTTGCATTTGCACCTCATAAACATATTTCATTTTTCAGTGGTTCTAATTCATTAAATTCGGTTGTGCTTGGTTCAGTGCCTCCAACTTCGATTAATTTGTTACACTTGCAAAAGGAAAAACAGGAACATATTGTGCGTTTTCTTAAATAATATTCTGATGTTCTTACGGATGAGTTGGGAACAGTAAATAACTTGAAATATTCTATTCAATTGCTGAATGCTACACCGGTTCGTTTACCACCATATACTTACAGCGCCCAAAGTACATATTTTGAGATTGAGAATCCAAAAGATGTTAGATCAAGGGATTAAGGAGCCCTATAATAGCCCATATTCTAGGTCAAGTTTCTTAGTTCCGAAACCAGATGGCGATTTTCGCTTGGTAGTTGATCACCGTAAATTAAATAAGAACATTCAGCTGGATAGTATGCCCTTGCCAGACTTACATTCAGCCGCACATCATTTTCGTAATGCAAAGGTTTTCACTACTCTTGATTTAAATCAGGCTTATTACCAAATACCTTTAGATGCAAAATCACGACCATTAACTTCATTTTCCACGCCTTGGAATTTGTATCAATTTTGCAGAATTCCGTTTGGTTTATCTACGGGATCTCAAGTATTATCGCGTTTGCTAGACACAGTTTTACACGAATGTAAGTTTCGTTTCGTGTCTAACTATTTGAACGACTTAGTTATTTATAGTCCTAATTTTGAATCACATTTGGAACATTTGCGTAAGGTTTTCACTCGCTTCGTAAGGCCAATCTCACTGTTCGACCATCTGAAGTTTGATTTGCCACTAATCAGATTTCTTTTCTAAGTCATTTGATTTCTCCAGCCGGAATTTCAATTAATGCGACTCGTACAGTGGCAGTGTCAAAATTTTGCCCACCCACCAATCAGAAACAGTTGTCATCATTTTTGGGTATGGCTGCCTTCTTTTCAAAATTCATACATAAATTTTCCGGGATTGCTGAACCATTGTATGCACTTAAGCGTAAAGGCGCACAGTTTGTATGGACCCCACAACAGCAATTGGCTTTTGATCAACTTAAACATGCAGTTATGAATCCACCGGCCTTGGCTATGCCCGATTTTGAAAAGACCTTTATACTACAAACGGACGCATCTAGCTTTGCAACTTCTGCAGTCTTGCTCCAAGATTTAAGTCAGGGACGTCAGCTCATAGCGTATTATTCTCGTACATTATAACGTACAGACCGTAATTTGTCGGTTTATGAGTTGGAAGCGTTGGCAGTATTAACGGCATGTGAAAAACTTCGTTCATTTTTAGAACATCCACGGTTTCAGCTCAAGTGTGATAACCAAGCTATTTCTTGGGTTCTTTCTCATTCACGTAAGACTGGAAAATTGGCACGTTGGGCAGTACAACTGAGTGTCTTTCAATTTGATGTAAAACATTAAAGGGGTTGATAATTGTTTGGCACAGGCCTTGTCTCTTTTACTTCAGGACCCTGAACCGTCAACAGATGAGTTAGCTGCTCATGTAGGATAGGTGAATCTTCTATCAAAGGATTTTCTTCAAGTTTTTACTTCTACTTTATCATACCAACAGACAGATCAGGACTTGGGATCTATTTGGCAACAGGCTAAAGTAGGCGTTGTGCAGGAAGGATATGTTTTTCGGGATGATATCCTTTTTTGTGAATTGCCGCGTTCTTCTTTGATACGCATTTTGTTGCCAAAAGCCTTAATACCGGTTGTACTGCAACATTCTCATTCATCTCGTGTAGGTATACGAAAGACTAAGGATAAAATTCGTCGTTTTTTTTTTTTTTTTTTTTTTTTGTTTTTTGTTTTGTTTTGTTTTTTTTTTTTTTTTTTGGAATAAGATGTACCAGGACATCACACAATTTGTTCGCAATTGCCGAATTTATTTGGAATCTAAACCGCTGGTTAACACAAAGGTTGGTCCTTTGAGTTCGCATTTAGCAACTTATCCTATGGAACGTCTTTTTCTATATTTTGTTGGTCCTTTTTCTCGCTCAGTACAAGCAAATACATATTTATGTGTAGTTTTAGATAGCGTTACCAAATTTGTTTGGTTTTCTCCGGTTTGAGCTTCAACAGCATATGCCGCTATTGCAGTTTTATCATCTATTTTTGCTTCATTCGGTTTTCCGGGGATTCTAGTCACTGATAATGCTTCACACTTTAAATCACGAGCTTTTCACACATTTGTGTTCGAACATGGAATTCAATTGAGGCATACTTCAGCATATTATTCACAGCCTTCGTTGGCAGAAGGAGTGAATCGCAATTTCAAAAGTGTGCTCATAGCCTTTCATTCGCAGGATCATCATTTGCGGGACACCGGCCTCACAGCATTACAATTAGCCTTTAATTTGGCCCAACATGAGACATACTCAATCCCCAGCGTTACTCATGTATCGTTTTCATTCAGCGTGTCCACTTACAAATTTATGGAAATTACAGAAGTTTCTACCAAATCAATTCAACACACAGCAGATAAAGGATGTGTGGTTACATACAATGCAGGCTTTGCGTCGTCATCGAGCTCCTCGGCAGTCCCGTTATGATACTTCAAGGATTCCAGTATCATTTAAAGTCGGTGATTTAGTACTCCTTCGGAATCACGCAATAAGTAGGGCATCGAACCAATTTACCGCCAAATTAGCACCACATTTTCTAGGACCACATAAAATCTGTGACATAAGAAACGGCGTTTCATTTCGTTTACAGCATTGCGTTACCGGGCAAATCACCTCTGCCCATGCCTCACAGTGACGTCTCTTACCTCACACGGTTAGGTGAGACCTCAAACCAGTTGCATTTCTTCCTTTTACCAAAATTTTTACTTGGGGAGCTCGTCTCTCACTGGTTTTTTTTTTTTTTTTTTTTTTTTTTTTTTTTTTTTTTTTTTTTTTAAACTTCATCTTTAAACACTCGGCTTTTCGTTCAAGCTGAAGACAGAAGTCCAGTGGTTACCCAGTGCAAGCGTCGTTCTTTCTTTTATTACTCTTTTACTTGTTTTATCATTCATTTACTTCTTTTCATCTTTCATTATCATCGTAAAATAATCATTCATGGTATGAATGGTGTATAGAATGAAGGCTCATGTTTCATAATGTTTGTTTACATTATTCATGTATCTGTTGTGCTGTGTATGTGTTTGTCCTTTATTGTGTGGGCCCACTGTCAGTCATTTTACGTTTTTTGTAAGAGATTTTATATATATAATATAAATTATATTTTGATATCAATGACTATTTTGCATGCGTTTAGATCTATTACATATATCCTTGTAATAATTTATATTGGAAAGTATTTAACAATTATCTTTAATTTTCTCTGCATCATTCAAGATTGAATTGTGCTTAGCAATCATTGAAAAGGTTATAAATGTACAAATTTCTGCCTCCAGTTTAGTGTGTTCATTGTGTAGATTTTGCATTGCTAATACCTTTCTAAGTAGTGTGTTTTTCTCATTTCCGAGCCTGGTCTTCAAGAGTGGCGCTATGCTTCTACCTGCATGCATGCTATTGTCGTCATGGTTTGGCTGTCCTGCTGGCCAGTTTTTCTGGCCGGGGGGGGGGGTGCATTGAGCCCAAATTTTGATCAATATTCATTGAGGACGTAAATCATCCAGTGCTGCCTCTGGAGTAAGTAAAACCTTCACTCGAGGATGTTGTAAACAGAGCATCAGAGAGGGAGCAACGCATACTCCGAATTCAGCGTCCCTAGACTACAGTGAGCAAATGAGTCGCACATTCGCAGGGCTACCTTCAACCAGGCTTGGATCGCCGTGTGAAACGCCTGGTCTTGTGGATTGAGCTCTCGGAGTGAGAGGACGTCGGGTCTTCGTGGTTTCGTAGGGAGGCATTAACATGTGCTCGCGTTATCTGTAACCTTTTCTAAATTCATTCTAAATGCCTTTGTGGTTTACCTGACTTCGTTTGATTTGTGTTTTGCGTTGGATAATGGCTTTAACAAGGTTTGGATGGCAGAAGTTTATTCGCAAGACTTTCATTTCATTTAAAATGCAACTTTGTGACATTTCTAATATTATGTGAATCTGTCAAGTGAGTTTTTCAAGGCAAGTTAAATTCAAGTTTGCTACATTTATATTTTGTTACTTCTTGTTATTTAAATAAAGGTAAGCTAATCTCACAGTGATTTTGATTTCTTAATTTCTTTCCAAGATCCTAAACCCTACACGTTCACATTACAAAGGTAGCCCATCACGTTACAGGACTCCGAAATCAAACTCCCCAGGGGGTTCTACCACGGTAGCTACGGGTTTGGCATACCCGGGGCCCCGAGACATACTCTCGATTGGGTTCCTCTAAGGCAGGGGTGTCAAATAGCACTCACCAGGCGTGAAAAATTGTCCCCTATTTTCCCTCCCTCCGTGATGATCAAATCGGAAAACGGGAAAAACAAAGCGAAAACCTGTTCTACTAGCGCGTGCTACTGCAGTTAAGGAGGGGTAGACCCCTCTCTTCACACCCTCGGAGCGATGTTTGACATGGCTGCTCTAAGAGGTGAGAAGACACATGCCAAACGCCCAAGCAACTTTGGTCCACTTTTGTGTTTGACCTCCTACCTGATACCTCCCTGTATCCAGTCTAATGGAAAGCGTACGCGCGGGTTGTATGTGGCTGGGGAGACACAAGGGGTGACTGGGTAACCACGTAATTCCCAGCCCCTAGTTATCATGTAGGATCTGTGTACATATCCGCTGATAAAGGTCAGTCCTTGGGAGGCCCCATTGCATGAACTGATGCACTCCTGAAGGCGATTGCGTATCTCTGTCTATACATTGGGAGGTGAGACCCTATGCTGAGCAAGGTCCAGGCTAGGGCTCTCACCTAAGCTGGCGCCCAGGATGTGAGCATGCCATCGGAGACATTTGCAATAGTGGAGGATTTATGGTCCATGAGTTCTTCTAAAGCTCAAAAAAAAACCACTAAGGTTATGTGTAAAGGAAGTAACAGAGTCGAGTGGTCCTCACTATTTAGTAATATATAGAAGTGAGGGAGATAAGAAGTTGTTATTGGTGAGCCCATTTACTATGCAAAAGAGTTTGGATAACATTGCTGGTCCAGTAAAGTCATGCACCAGTCATGCAATGGCACGTTCGTGGTTGAAGCACATTCAGCTACCCAAGCTGCTAAGATACTGAAAGCGAATATGCTAGCACTTTATCCTGTACGTATCGAGATGCACAGAACCTTGAACTCCTCGCGCGGTATGATAAACGCCCGTGTATTTGAAGGATTATCCAATGAGGAGATTCAAGAGCATCTGACAGAGGAAGACGTCATCGATGTTTACCGGGTTCAACGTAGAGAAGGTGGTGAGTTAAAGCCAACCAATACCCTGTTCCTGACTTTTGATCGGGTAGATCTCTCACAAAGGATTAAGGCAGGTTATGAATCCATCGAAGTTAGGCCTTTCATACCGAACCCACTCAGATGTTTCAAGTGCCAGCACGTCGGACGTACAAGCGAACTTTGTAAGGGACTAGCTACATTCCCTCAATGTGGAGATGAATTCCACGATGGCGCATGTACTGTACCTCCGTCATGTGTAAGCTGCAGAGGTGAACATCCAATTAGTTCCCGAGATTGCCCCCGTTTTGTAGAGGAAAGAGCGATCCAAGAGATACGGGTTAAGGAGAAGGTGCCCTTCTCAGAAGTCCGGAAGCCCTTGCGTATACGCAATCCTGTGTTCCAAGGTCCGGGACCTATAGCTCAGTAGCAGCTAAACTGGTACCGAGCAGAGAGATCGCAACGCAGGCCAGCGATTTCAATGGGGCAACAATTTCTGAAAAGACACTTGTAGCTCGTAGCTCTGTTCCACAGCCCTCAACATCGGCGCATACATCTGTGTAAACGTGTAGGAAATCTGTTGGTGAGAAAAATGCAACCGTTAGATCACCAACGAAAATGTGAAACTCAACACAGAAGGCTAGCAAACCTGTAATCTATAATGCGTCACCGATAAAGTTTAAGAAGAGCTACACAAAGACTGATTTCCTCAAGGAAGATAAGCCTCATCCCAGTACATCAAAGGGATACAAGAGTCAAAGAAGATCTCCTTGAAGTTCCTCTTCTGGGGAATCTTCAGGGGTGGATTCAGACCGGTGCCTTTCATCTTCGCCGGTCCCCGTTAGCAACCGGTTCGAGACACTCGAACCCAAGTTTGCAATGGGAAAACGGACGCCCTCGGCAGAGGACATGAAGTTACATCAATCTGCCCACACCGGGAGAGCATCAGTTGAAAAGAGGCGCGAAAAAGCGCCTGAGAAATTAGCCAGCCCAAGAGAGAAGAAAAGCGCTAAATTAGTTCGACAACCGCCTACTCCGAAGTAAAGGTGAGTTACTTTAGAATACCTGTCCCATACAGATATCAATATGGCTATCCTACAAGGGAACATACGTGGTATTAGAACACAACGACTAGAACTTGTGCTTTTGCTCAAAGAGAACGAACCCTTGGTCGCATGTTTGCAAGAGACTAAGCTGTGTCTTCAAGACGCTTTCCATCTAAGACGATACACCCCAGTACGGTGTGATGTCGCTCCAGAAGAGGGTGTTCCGGCACATGGCGGCGCTATGATACTTGTCAGAGATTATATGTATATGTACCATTATACTCTGATATACAATCAGTTGCTATAAGGATTATACTGCCAAACATCCAGATCACTATTAGTACCTTTATTTGCCTCCGTTCCATGACTTTTCACACATTGATGTAGAAGATCTGGTTTCCCAGTTACCAACACCATTTCTGTTGGTGGGAAACTTCAATGCGCACCGCCCACTTTGGGGTTCAAGTCGCGCTTGTACGAGAGGTACGCTCATTGCCGATTTCTTGAACAGTTTCAACCTAGCTCTCCTCAACACTGGAGAGCCTACATTCATTTCTGACTCTTACAATAGTTTTTCGCACCTTGATCTTGCAGTTTGTTCACCTCAGTTGGCAATCTCCTTACAACGGAATGTCATCTCTGATTTACACTCTAGTGACCACTTCCATGACTTATTATTCTCTTAACGCAAGATACATGTTCCACACGTATGCCCAGATGACTTTTGGACCATGCCAACTGGAACCTTTACACCCAGTTGGCTGTATTTACGTACAATGACCACGACTCAGTAAAGGAGTTGGCGCAGCATCTCACGGAGACGATTCTCTCTACTGCTGAACAATCCATTCCGCGACCTCACACCCCCGTCGATTTCCCGTCCCCTGGTGGACGGAAGAACGTCGGAATGCCCTCCGCGCTCGAAGGCGTGCTCTTAGGGTTTTCCAAGGTCACCCTACTTTGGATAACCCAATCCAATACAAGAAAATGCGCGCTACATCCAGACAAATCATTAGGGATAGAAAAAAGTAATCTTGGAGCAAATTTGTAGCTTCATTTAACCGACTCACACCTTCCTCCGTTATGTGGGATAGGTTAAGGCGTGTTGCTGGTCGGTCGAGCCATATACCAATTGCAGGACTGAAAACAGCCAAAGGAGCTGTTGTTGATTAATTTGAGTTGGCCAATACGTTTGGCGGTGCTTTCGCTCAAGTGTCTAGCTCGGAAAACTACTCCCCTGAGTTCCTTACAATTAAAACTCAGATGGAATGTCAAGGCTTCGCGTTGCGCTCTAGAAACGTAGAAGATTACAATCGCTTTTTCACCAAGGCAGAGTTAAACATTCTCTTAAATCTTCGCGATTATCAGCACCAGGACCGGGCGGTATTCATATACAAATATTACAGCAGCTCTCTCCTGAAGGTAAGGCATTCCTGTTGGAGGTCTATAATCCTGTATGGGTTGACAGTATACTCCCAGAAATTGGCGGGAGGCCACCGTTATTCCCATGTTGAAGGCTGGAAAGGACCGTCATCTTCCCTCCAGCTATCGTCCTACTTCCCTCACCAGTTGCGTTTGCAAGATGATGGAATGCACGATCAACGGACGTGGTTGGAATCTCGTAACCTATTGACTAACATGCAGTGTGGTTTTCGACGGCGCCGTTCAACTGTAGACCATCTTGTGTCAATATCGACACAGATAATGGACGGATTTATGAAGAACTGTCAAACCGCAGGCATACTTTTCGAATTCGATAAGGCTTATGATGTGTGCTGGCGAGCAGGAATTCTACATTCCCTATATGCCTGGGACATACGTGGACGCCTGCCACTGTTGATTCAGGAGTTTATGAAGAACTGCTTTTTCCTAGTAACGTTCGGGTCGGTTTTCTCTAATTCTTTTGTTCAGTTGGAGGGAGTACCTCAGGGTTCGGTACTAAGTGTGACGCTCTTTGCGATAGCAATTAACTCCATCTGGAAATCTGTTCCACCTGGAGTTTCGTCATGCCTATTCGTAGACAACTTCGCTGGCTATTGCACTTCTCAGCGCACGGCATTCATACAAAGAACTGTGCATGCAGCAATGTTTGGACAACCATAGAGAATGGAGCTCCAAAAACGGCTTCCGTTTCAACTGAGAGGTCAATCTGCGTTAATTTTTGGAGTCGTAGGAGACAATTATCACCTTCGCTCCGTTTCGGTCCAGATTTACTTCCCTTCGCAGGTGAGACACGCTTCCTGGGTTTAAGTGAGTGAGTGATTAGGGTTTAAGGGCCCGTCGACAGCTAGGTCATTAGAGCCCCGTTCCTAGGTTTAATCTTGGACAGGAAGCTTAGTTGGTCGTCGCATATTGCACAGCTAAGAGCACGATGTGACCGTTCCCAAAATCTCAAATGCGAGTACTAAATGGCAAATCGTGGGGAGCGGGTCGCACAATTTTGTTGCAAATGTATCGCGCATTGATGCGATCCAAACTAGACTATTGGTGTATTATTTATTCGTCAGCACGACCGTCTGTGCTGAGAAGATTAGACGCAGTCCACAACAGGGGCATCCACGTAGGAATAGGAGCTTTTCGAACAGTCCCAGTGGTGAGCCTTTACGACGAGTCCGCAGAACCACGATGCCTATTTCAAGTATCCGCATGCGTTTTTTTAGAATTTTTGTCAAGCTACACTGACCGTCGATATTTTTACACCTATGGGTCAAAGATCACCAACGGTGTTGGATGTGCTTATGTTTATGGAACCGAACCACATACATTCGGTTTTCCAAATAGCACTCCAATCTTTGCTGCAGAGCTTTATGCAATTTACCGAGCCGTTTTGATTGTGCGTCGTCGTAAATTAGGTAACTGCCTGATTTTGAGCGATTCCCTTAATGCACTTCAGAGCCTTTGTGAGCTGTGCAACCCCCGCCCTATTGTACAACGTATCCATGATGCCCTCCATGTTTTACACACTTCTGGCGTTGACGTGTGTGCATGGATTCCTGGTCACGTAGCTTTGCCGGGGAATGAAATGGCAGATTTGGCAGCAAAGCCGGCAGCTACAGAACCCAGTATTACCATCTCACGTGTTACTTTGGAGGGACCCTGCCCCTCCATGTCCGCTGTGTGACAACCTTTTGTCAGTTCACCACGTGCTGCTAGAGTTTTTCTCTCTAGAGCACCTTCGGGATTCTCTGCCTGCCAGTCTTAGTGGACGACAAAACAGCGGTTGATAGATTTTTAAGTTTTTAGCGGAGTGAAATATTAATTGGAGGATTTAAAGTTTTAGATATCTCTATGCTTTTAGACATATTTATCTCCTTGTTTCATATCTGGCTATTGCCACTGTGTTTTTACCCTTTGTGTATGTCCTTCTTGTTGCTGGTATTCTATTTTTGAGTGACATTTATATCTGGCTATTGCCATGAATCCTTTAAGGGTGCTGATAACCTAGAAGTTGAGCGCCCTTAAACTCACAAAATGAATCAATCAATGTGTGTGTGTGTGTGTGTGTGTGTGTGTGTGTGTGTGTGTGTGTGTGTGTGTGTGTGTGTGTGTGTGTGTCCAGGGATTCTACATGATTAGTGTAACAAATAAGTCCAATACAATAATTATCGTTAATAAAGAAGCGTTTCGCCACAAAAAATAAATTCGTGTCCAACATTTGCAGCCATTTGACTTCTTCATAAATGGATATAAAGTGTTTATTATTTCACTAACCGTCCATAAACATTATGTGAGCAATGCTGTGATGCATTTCTACCCTAATACGAATGAATTTAGTCGCAATTTAATGTTAAAATGCTATGCAAGCTTTAATTTTTATTTTCTCCACTACGTGTAGTAGAGGAAGTATTGTATTCCACCCAAAACTTCGGGGTTGAGATTTCACCAGAAGTATGTTTTGAGACCTCCTGAATCCGAAAGACATTTTTAGAAAAACGTCCGTGTGTGTATGGGTGTATATGTGCTTGTGTGTGTATGAGTGTGTGTGTGTGTGTGTGTGAGAGAGAGAGAGAGTGTGTGTGTGTGTGTGTGTGTGTGTGTGTGTGTGTGTGTGTGTGTGTGTGTGTGTGTGTGTGTGTGTGTGTGTGTGTGTGTGTCTGTGTGTGTCAGTCTGTGGACTAGCGTAACTCAAAAACGAAAAGACAGCTAAAAACCAAAGTTGGTATTTAAGGTTAATGTCTTTCAAGGATGCGGGACGATGATTTCGAACAAAATAGCTCCACCCTAAACTACCTTTTATATGAAAAATGTTTCGAAAATTTTGACCTTCTTGGAAATGGGTCTAACGGTTTTGATTAAAGCGACATGCTTAAGATATTTTCATGACAAATGAAATGTATATTTTGAATTTTCTGGCTATAGCCTGTGTAGTCGTATTTACTCTGGATGACTCTTGAATAACTCGTAAACCTTAACAGATGGAGGAAATCTTACTGTACAATAAATGTAGATCTCGCTAAAACACAATTTGGCTTTGTTTTTTTATTATTATTATTATTATTATTATTATTATTATTATTATTATTATTATTATTATTATTATTATTATTATTATTATTATTATTATTATTATTATTATTATTATTATTATTATTATTATTATTATTATTATTATTATTATTATTATTATTATTATTATTATTATTATTATTATTATTATTATTATTATTATTATTATTATTATTATTATTATTATTATTATTATTATTATTATTATTATTATTATTATTATTATTATTATTATTATTATTATTATTATTATTATTATTATTATTATTATTATTATTATTATTATTATTATTATTATTATTATTTTCTTTTTTTTTGTACAGTGAACAATTTCGAAGATATTCCTTGTTATTTCTGTGAGTTTTGGAGAACTTATGCTTCTGTCAAATGGAACATCACTATTCATTGTTTAGATGTTAACCATGTAAAGAAAACGGAATTTGAAAGCGTTAAAGGATTTGGCTATCACTCAAAGCCTACTAAATTCCCATATTCCCGTTGCACATGCAAGAAAACAAGCAATAAGATAATTCATGCAAATGTTTTTCTCAACTAACAGGAAAAAATATCGGAATAAGAGTTTGTAAGAATGGTTAGTACAAGAGTAGAGAAAGGAATGTGAGTGCAACACTTCAGATTTTAAGAGAGAATTGGCAACGTTACGTTAACATTAAATTATGACTAAGTTCATTTGAATTAAAATGAAGAGACATTACAACATTGTTTGCACAGTATTCGTGTGGCAATAAACAATTTATATCCATTCGTCAAAAAATTAGATGGCTCCAAGGATTTCAAACATTTGAGACAATTTATTTATTTATTAATTCATTTATTTATTTACTCAGTTACTCAGTCACTCACACACCCACCGAACCGACCGAACCGACCGAACCAACCAAACCGGACCGACCGAACCAACCGAACAGACCGGACCGACCGAACCGACCGAAGCGACAGAACCGAACCGACCAACATCGGAGAACAAGAAAGGACATGCATACATAACCAATATAGGGAAAGCCGTAATGCCCTAAGAAGGCCATCAAGCTAGCAAGAAAGGATGCGTGCGACCAATTATGCGGGGATGTGGACGCAGATCCATGGGGTAAAGGTTATAAATTAGTGATGGGCAAGACAGGTACACCAACACAACTCAGGGAAGAAGAACAGATGGATATCACAAAATCATTATTTCCAACATATAAAATTAAAGGTTGGCCAGAGATTAGAATTAAAAAAGAAGAAATTCCCTTGTGCACGAAAGAGGAAGTAAAAGATGCTGGGAAACGAATAGAACCAGGAAAAGCAGCGGGCCCCAATGGAATCCCTCCTGAAGTAATCAAGGACATATCGACAGAATATCCTGAAATCCTTGAAAAAGTCGTAAACAGACTGCTAGTCGATGGAAGGTTTCCTAGACAATGGAAATAAGCTAGATTGATCCTCATTGAGAAAACAGAAAAAGCTAATGGAAGTGTATCGTACAGACCATTCTGCTTATGGAATGCAACACGAAAATTTTTCGAACAAATCATAAATAAATGACTAATAGAGGAGGTCAATAAAACAGAAGGCTTTGCAGAATCACAATTTGGATTTAGGAAGGGCTTATCAACATTGGATGCAATAGAATCAGTGAAACAAATTGTAGAGACGGAAGCAAAAAAAAAAAAAAAAAAAAAAAAAAAAAAAAAAAAAAAAAAAAAAAAAAAAAAGTACTTGCAGTTATGATCGCACTTCATGTTAAAAATGCTTTTAACTCAACGCCCCGGAGAGACATAGTGAACGAACTTAAAAGAAGAGACGTGGTTCCATACTTAACAAGGCTACTCTGTAGCTATTTAGAAGATAAATACTGATAGGTAAAAATAGAAAACTGGACATGAGCTGCGGAGTGCCGCAGGGATCGGCCTTGGGCCCTACGCTTTGGAACATATATTATGACTCCGTTTTAAAGGAAGAAATTCCAACTGGAACCAAAATCATAGCTTATGCTGACGATTTAGCAGGAATAGTATGCGGTAGAACAGAAGCAGAAGTAAAAGAAAGAATAGAATGGTCCTTGAATAAAATCGAAGTATGGATGATAGAAAAGGGGTTACTACTGGCACCAGAGAAAACAGAATTGGTATACTGGAAGGTAGAAGAACTTTAAAGGAAATAACGATTACTTTTGGCAACCACGAAATAAAGTCCAGTAAACAAATAAAATATCTAGTTATCCAACTAGGACAGCCATGTCAAACATCACTCCCAGGGTGTGAAGAGAGGGGTCTACACCTCCTTAACTGCAGTAGCACGCGCTAGTAGAACCGGTTTTCGCTTTGTTTTTCCCGTTTTCCGATTTGATCATCATGGAGGGAGGGAAAATAGGGGAAAATTTTTCACGCCTGGTGAGTGCTGTTTGACACTCCTGAACTAGGACAAAACCTAAATATGTGGCCGCATATTAAATTCGTAGCCGGTAAGGCAGAAAAAAGTATAGCTACATTAAGTCGAATAATGCCAAACTTAAGAGGACCAAATCCAATGAAGAGGAGATACTTGGTAGTGTGGTAAACTCTATCATGCTATACTGTGCACCTGTTTGGATCGCCTGGGTTACAAAAATGACGTTCCGTAGAGTTATGGAGAGAGTTCTAAGGAAGATCGCAATCCGTATCGCCAGCGGTTATAAAAGTGCATCAACGAAAGCTATACAGGTGATAGCTAGAACTACACCTATGCACCTATTAGCACAGGAGAGAGTGCATAAGAATAAAAAAATCAGTAAACATGCAAGGCGTTAATATAAGAGAACATACGCCACAGATATGGCAAGATGAGTGGACTCATGAAACGGAGACAGCTCATGGACCAAAAAACTCATACCAGAAATAGAACCCTGGCTGAGCAGGTCCCATGGCCAAATTGGATATTATCTTGCCCAATTCCTGACTGGACATGGAAGATCTAACGCTTACTTATTCAAAATGAACTTGGCAAACAGCGAAGTATGTGTGTACTTCGGAAAAAAGGACACACCAGAACACACGATTCCTTCATGCAAAAACTGGGACCATCATAGGCAAAAATACGTCCAACAACCTGGGCAAAACCTCATTACGAGAAACATTATACCAAAAATGCTAGAAAATGCCAAAAAGTGGAACATGATTGTGGAAATGATAGCAAGCATTCTCCAAGACAAGGAAAAGGACGACACAAGGGGTTGAACACTGATGCTACATTTTCGATGTAATGCTGAAAGGCGGCTTCCGTAATGTGAGCAGGATAGATAAGGGTTTTTAGTTAGTCAAACCCAACTCGTCACAAAGAGTGGCGTCTTTTGAAGATTTTCCCCTATCGTTTAAATTTATTAAAAAAAAAAAAAAAAAAAAAAAAAAAAAAAAAAAAAAAAAAAAAAAGAACCTTCCTACCTACCTATTTATTTATTTTTTGACAAAACGGTTGTTTATTGACAATAATTGTATTGAACATATTCGTTACACTCTTTATGTAGAATCCCTGGTTAACGTATGGCTGAAGCAGTACAGTGGAATCCTAATGACTCGGCCTAATCTGGACTGGAAGTGTGTCGAGTTACGGAAATGTCTAGCTTCACAGAATAAGGGCCTGTTATTCACAACTGACAAATAATACTGCAAATCACATAAATGCATGTTTTAGCAGAATATAGGAACCATGAAAGTATAAGATATCCTAAAATGAATGATGTATTATGTTCCCGTTAGCCCGGTCTCTTTAACGCCTCCAATTTAGTTTCTATTCTCATGTTAACATTTTCACTGGCACAAATACAACTCAACACAACACTAACAGTATGTCTGAAGACTGAGAAACGGCAGAAATATGTAACTGAAATTTAGCTTACCGCGTACGCACTGCGTCAAATAATGAACCCTTAAACCTCTCAAACAAGTATTTGTGCTATGTGTTCACATTATTAACGGCAAGCTTTTGGTTTTGTGATAATGGTTGTTTTGACTAGATAACGAAGGTTAATGCTAGGTAAACTCTTTTGTTACTGCGAGGGAGAATGCAGTAGATTGTATACAATACGTACACTAATTAAATTTTACCGATACTGCATAGTGCATTATTGAAATTAGTACAGTCAAGTTTAGCGATAAAAAATAAACAATTAGAATAAAAAAGTTCATCGAGCTTTACGGAATGTCGAGTTATCGGTACTCTGCTGTACCTTCCACTCGATATTGCATAGGTGAGCCAGAACAACGCCGAATCATTTTAAAGCATGTTTCAGAGATTGTATTTGATTATTTTCTTATCGCAAGCGTCTTGTTATGGAGCTAGGTTAGATGAAATTTTGTCACCCAGACTCTTGTTCCCCTTTCGGTATTGCAATCTCAATGTCGGTTATGTTTTGTTTTCTTAGAATTTTCGAATATCGCTTGTATTCTGTTTTTAACGCTATTTATATTATTAACCTAAAATCTGCATTTTGTTACTTAAATGGTAAGGCATTCCGGCACATATGATACAACGCCTTGTGGCTTTGTGGTTCCGGTTATCAGTCTCAGCATATATTATAACTGCTCCGTTTATTATAAGGACTTTCAGATTTACAAACCTTTATAAAATGTAATTTATTTACACAGAACTTGCAGGGATGCAAGGGAAATGAGAAAAGCACACGAGATCTTTATGCTGAACTTTACCCAAGGAAACATTTGGCTCATCACAGCACCTTTATTGCCCTGCATCGACTCCGAGAAACAAGAACTTTCCACAAACAAGCGCATCCCTCGGGAATCCAAAGAAATGTAAGAACAGTGGCTCTAGAAGAGGAGGTTGTTAACTAAGTTCACAATTTTCGGTCCACAAGTACAACAGCGCAAGGCATACATACAAAACTGTAATTACTATAATTGAACTATAATTCTACGCAAACAGCAGTTTCATCCGCATCATCTCACCCGAGTTCTGGCACCCGGACTACAGTTTGTCCAGCTTCATAAAAGCATTCATTAGCTACAATTGTCTATAACCATGTCGTGGACGGACTAGGCCTTTACGGTAGAGGACAGTTTAATACACATAACGGTTACATTTCGACACAGGATAATCCTAGAGCTATTCGAGTTACAAATTATCAACGCCAGGTTGCTGTGAAAATTTGGAGTGGCATTAGGGAGTTTTGGCACTCGTAACGTTGAACGTTATCTTCACTGAAGCGATGACATATGAAGGTCATTGCGATAACTTTCGCGTAATGTAATCACGTTATTTTTTTTTCGGACCCTTTCTTGACCACTACCAGAATTAAGTCTTTCTTGGTATATATTTTTTTAATTTGACTTTGGTATGGAGTAATTTAAATATAGTATATGATATTTTGTTGAAAAAATTAATACTTAATAAAAAAAAATTCCCGGGACTTGAAAGTCCCATTGGGCACTAAACATGCCTTGGTTTCACCATACAAACATTTACATAGTATTTCTGACAGAATAAAAAGTTACTACAAAGCCATTATACATACTACAGTATTTGAATACCAAGGGAAAATCTAAGATTTAAAGAAATGCAGACACCAGACTACCATCTTATTTCTTTATTGGGTAATGTTGGGGAAAAAAAAAAAAAAAAAAAAAAAACTTCTACACAAATTTTATACACTGGGCACCTTCTTTCCATCTAAGTGTCAACATCATGATACATTATAAAACAGTTTTTCTTCTCATTACAGCATAGATGAACATTACACATCATGCAAATAGAATAAGGTCGAGATTCTATCTTTTGTAAGCTGCAAACCTGACACCTTCCCCAACTTGGTGTAAAAACTGGCCATTGACGACCCTTATTTCCCAATCTTACATCAGCGGGTACAGAGTAGCCAGGTACCCTTTCCTCTTTTAGGCTGTGACACTTTGGGACTTGTGGATTTTGGGCAGGATCTTTTCCTTGGCAGTTTTGTTTTAGAAATCAGTCCTTGAGCAACAGCTCTTCTGAATTCTAACACAGTCATTTTTTCAAATAGTTGATTATTGATAATGTATGCATTTACAAAGGCAATATCAATTATCTCCTAAAACAATCTGTGCCATCACTTCTTCGATTTCCTATTCACACAGTAAAGGGCACGCAATTGATCAGCTTTATCAACTCCCCCCATATTTGCATTATAGTCTTTCACAATAGTTGGACATTTTACTTCAATTTTAGTGCCATCAGGTTTCTTTCTGTGTACTATAGTTTCTTCTGTGCCATGATAGTTGGATGCTAGCAAAACAGACTTATTGTCCATCCATTTGAAGAAACTTATACCAATATTTGATATGCGATAATCATAATTACCCCTTGACAAAGAGTTGTCAGGCACACAGACAGGTAGCCCTTTACGATTGGCACGAATCATACCACAGGTCAAGACATTCTCTATTTTGAGTCGTTCAAGCAAAGCAATGAATGTGAAATAATTATCAAAGTACAGAATGAATCCTTTTCCCCCACGATGGTTTAGAAAGTTGTAAAACAACTCGTTCTCCCAGACCATATTCAGCTAACCCTTCATGAACTAACTCATCCTTGCCTGATCTACTGACAATTTTGAAATAAACCCCTTTTGGTCTGCTAAACACAACAATTTGTACCCTCGTTTGATGGGCTTCATAGGATCATACTGTTAGAGAGTACTGCGCCCTTTGAATAAAATGATTGATTCCTCAATGCTTAGGGACCTAGTTACATTGTAGGTTCAAGCAAATTGTTTATTAGCAATATCAATGAGAGGACGAATTTTGTATAATTTATCTTTGCAGTCCTTTGGACTAGCCAAGTTATCATTTACATGTATATTACTGAGAAATTCCTCAAACCGTCTCCTTGAAATTGCATTGAACACAAACATGCTACACACGAAATGCTTGCAAAGCATACGCTAGTCTGCTATGAGGTACTGCCAATGTAACCAATGTCCACAGTGCGCTAAACGCCATCGGGACTTGTAAGTCCCACACAGAAATTTGAATATTGTTCTTTTATAGGATTCATAACATTGCGTAATTATATAAATACATGTTCAAAAATATGTGATCTTGAAGCCACATGTCATAAAAAGTAATTATATCTTCGCAGAACTCATAGAAAACCAAATGAATTGGTAGTATTTTTGTTCACGTCCATATATGAACCAGGTGAAAAGGAACCGGACTTTACTGACATCTGTCACCTGACAGCAAAACTACAATAGATTTTAAGGAAGTACAGAAGTGGGACGCACAAATCCCGATGGTCAGATCCTAACAAAATGCTGCCAATGTGTTGTTAGCGACCTTTTTTATAGACGGGACTGGAAAGTCCCGATGGTCAAGAAAGGGTTAGGGAGTTTTGGCACTCGTAACGTTGAACGTTATCTTCACTGAAGCGATGACATATGAAGGTCATTGCGATAACTCGTGAAACGGTTTTCGCGTAATGTAATCACATTTTTTTTTTTTTTTTTTTTTTTTTCGGAAGTGTTCGGAGGTGTTCGGTTTTCTAGTTTTCATTTGCAGGGTTGAGAACTTGACGAATTTTCCGTCAAAACTGACGGATTTTCAAGATGTATGACGGGCAAATTTTAGTTTCGACGGATGACGGATTTTTTACGGATACTTGTTAATTAATGTTATACTGGTTTACTTTATATATAGACACACGCACGCGAATTGTTGCGTTAAATACTGCTTGGCAAAGCGCTGAGGCGCATTGACCTTGACTGTCGAGCAGTACGATCGCTTCTTATCTTGCTCATTAGAAGAGCAAATAATACAGAGATCGAAATAAATGTGAACCGCTACGCGGTGTTTTTCCACTGCGAACGAGGAAATACCATAACAGCAGCTAATATACACAAGGTTACGAGCATTATTTGTGTTTCTCTGCTCTGCTCACAAACAGTATTGAGTTGACGCGATATGGTGCGGCTGCATTATTACCAGTGAGCCTTATTATTAAGTCCTGTTCTTAGTTACGTGTATTACGGCTCAGCATTGTTTTATACTGTACAGTGTGTATTTATTATGATTTTTTTCGAGTCAACAGTTGTCGCCCGTACAAACGTGAATGCAATTTTGCGCCTTTTTTTTATAGAATTAACCGACAGGGAGGCTGATTTTGCTTCTTTTCAACAAGACTCTGCAACAGCTCATACAGGCAATCTTTCGATGAGAACAATTGAAGGCGTGTTTCAGGATAGAATTATTAGTAAACATTTGTGCCCCCCTCGGTCCCCCGACCTAACCCCTTGCGATTTCAATCTCTGGGGTAACTTAAAGCATAAAGTGTACAAGACAAACCCACACACCCTAGAAGAATTAAAACAAAATATCCGTCAGGAAATCGCCAGTATTTCTCAACCGAAACTACGGCGAGTGATGGATAAGTTCCTAAAGAGGTGCCAAAACGACTGTGGCCAGTTTCAGCATCTGCTATAATTATATTGGTAATTAAAGCCTTTAAAAGTAGTTTTAAAATGCTGTATGATTTTATCCGCGCTGTTCTATGACAACGGCACTCAGCGACGAGCGCAGAGGACCCGTACAGACAATATACAGCGCAGCCGGTTCACAGTCTTTTGGATCACCCGTTAGTAACTTGGTGTATAGTCAGTGATAAAACACAAATAGGTAATCTCTCGCGCCTGCCTATATATAAGACATTACTGTCCTGAGGATATGATTGCATCTGAACAGAGTGCACTTACCCTGTCTAGCCGTGTTTGTGTGATAAGCTACTGTAAACAGCTGGGCAGTTTCATATTCTTTCCGATACAGCACATGGCTCTGTCAAGTAGTACATACGTAGGATATAAACAAAAACTAAACTGCGAGGAACGGCTTTGATTTCCTTACTGTTAAGCAAGGCACACAGCTATCTTTTTATTTACAGCTATCATTAAAAACACCATCTCGGATGACTGAGCAACTCCACAAACTGTGGCATATGACTAATTTCTGCTGTAAGCAAAGATAACATACGTGCCTCTAGTTAGAAACGAACATTATTACTGCCTATATTGCTCTGGTATATACATACATATTATACTGCATATAATGCAATGAACGTGGCGAAGCAGTTTTTTCACTTTATTAATCAGTGTAAATTCTGCATGCAGTTCTAACTCGGCGTCCCAATATTGTGGTGCCTCGTATGTTACACTTACTTTACAGCGCCTTTTCTTCTTTTTTTAACTGCCTGATTAAACATGTCAAAAAAGAAGGCAAAGCGGCCTATGCGACATTTTATAAAATAAGAGCTGTTAGTGTGTGAAAACTTCCCTTGGGAATATACTTAAACATGTGAAAAAGTGCTGTCATAGTTATGTGCTACCACAAAATATTTTTATGAAAACTGGTATGACGACTGCGTACCGACACTTGATTTGCAACACTTCAAACTGCAGAAGAGTCAGAAAACGATGTGGAAGAATTGCTATTTTAATCAACGCAATTGAGTAAATATGTTTAAATTCATTTCCTTTTGTTACGATAAGGAATGAAGTAGTTATATTTTCTTTTTTTCCGTTTTACCGGGTTTGGCTGATTTTTAAGTGTTTGCCCGAGCGAAAACAATTAAGGTAACGGGTGTTCTGTTTAATAGAAGTTTTAATTATAATATTATTTTTGAAAGAAAATCCGAAATTTGACGGAGTTTTGGGTGTTCGTTTGGCGGAAAAAATAATCTTGTGTTGGCAACACTGTTCAATTGTTACACTTTGATGTCTCTTATGTCACTTACTGTAAATCGAAGTCTTGTACTAAACATAATAGTTGTAGGTGATTAACGCACTTCGGTAATTGTCCACGTTATTCGTGCACATGTACTCGCACCTGGCTGCTCGGTTACGTTATTCAAGCGGTTAGACGTGCTATTTTCTGATTGGACGCAGAATTAATGACGTCAGAATAGCATTTAATGTCGATTTCTGATCAGGGCGCGAAAAGTTCCTGCTGTGAATGGTACACTTACAGACCCTGTTTAACTCCCCCACGATTGCCGGACACATTTACCTCTCGTTTTTACAATATAATTTGCCAGTTCTGAAAGACGTTGCTTTAGAAATATGCCAGTTAATGTGATTCCAGAACTATGGACCATCTGCGCAATATGGTGGTGATGTAAGGGATTTCCAAGGGATTTCACCAGGTCCAACCCCTTTGGATTTTTTTCTTTTAGGGATATGTTCGGGCTCTTGTGTACGAGACGTCGATTAATAGTAAAGAGGAGCTTATGGCCGGGATGTTGTAGCATTTGATGCTATTAGTGATATTCCATGCATTTTTAAAAGAACTCAATCGTTACTATGATGCTATTAAATATGTTCCGAACTCTAACGTCGGCATTTTAAATATCGTTTATAAACAATTATGTACTTGTTCAATTCTTGTTTTGTTCTCATTTTAAATATCTTTGAAGCCTTTTAACGCAGGAGAAAATTTGATACAGTGGTGGCATTGGCATATATTATTAACAATAACATGTATTGAAGTTCGGTTATAAGGCTTGACCTACTTCGAAGTATATGACTTTAGTGCCAATAATTAAATAAAGATTTAAAAGAGAATTTTATGTTGTATTTTGTTAAATTAAAGTTACGAGGATACCCTTATTTCAAAATTATCCTAAGTCTTTCAATAAAAAGGAGCAGGGATTTATTCGACGTAATTCCATTTAACCGGATGTGGTGGTTCAATAATTTTTAATGTCCTCTACCTCGATAACAAGACGTTTAAGGATATAAGTTCCTGATAAGAAATTACTCAATTATAACTCCTGAACCATGCCTTAAAATTATTCGATGTTATTTCGATTTATTCTGTATATACCGGCGAGTCTTCTCATCCTGCGGGTGGATAACTAGGCCACCCTGCATTTTGCAGCCGATGCGAAATGCACAGCTTATTGAGATACCCCAAAAAGCAACCTTGACATTTTCCCCCACTATGGTGCGGTCTGGTTATATTTGGTGATTTTCCATCCGTTAGGTTGCAGTAGTGACGCCAACTGTTCGTAGCATATAACCATGGTAATGCTACGGCCATAGCTGGTGTTATTGCGTCTGTTATGTTGTCACAGAAGCACTTGTTGTAGGATTTGAAGCTTTCACGGCGAACGTTAGTGATAAGAGCTTCACGGGTGATCAGCCGTGTTAAACTTATGAAGGTCGAGCTTTCGGCCATTATACTCTCCATGGCCATCTTCAGGACTAAAATTTTAGTCCTGAAGATGGCCATGGAGAGTATAATGGCCGAAAGCTCGACCTTCATAAGTTTAACACGGCTGATCACCCGTGAAGCTCTTATCACCACAGAAGCACTTGTTTATGAACGCGTTGCAGAGACCAACCGATAGATTTTAAAACAAGATTCTGTTTAGACGCCGTATTAATTAGTCAATTAACCTGCGGACGTACTGCTCGTGTTTACGTGATTTTGTCTTGAATTGTTTTAGAGCATTATATGCAGTTATAGTCGCCATTGTTATTTTTGTGTTCACTACACAGTAGTGCAGGCCTGTCAAACGTCACTCCGAGGATGTGAAGAGAGGAGTCCACCCCTCCTTAACTGCAGTAGCACGCGCTAGTAGAACCGGTTTTCGCTTTGTTTTTCAAGTTTGCCGATTTGAAGGGAGGGAAAATAGGGGAATATTTTTCACACCTGGTGAGTGCTGTTTGACACGCCTGCAGTAGTGCATTAAATTCACATATTATAATATTTAGCGCTCGGAAGTGATTTTAAGCAAAAGTTTTCTGGCAGAACAAAATTGCAAAAGGTGAGTACGCTCTTTGTTGTGTGGTAACGATGTCCAAGAATTATTATTGTTTGAAAGCGCGATGCCTTAACCCTGTGATATTTGAGGTTAGAAATGCCTTCATTATGTACATTGGCAGGACTCCTTTTTGGGATACTTTCGTCTGCTGTTTAGTGTAATGTCGGCCACGTTGAACTCTTGGAAACTGTCGATAAACTGTGTCCACTATACTGATACTAGATTCACCAGCCTACTGATTAGTGCTACTTGTTAACTTTGCTCTAGTAGGGCAATAGTTAATATGCTGAAAGGTCATGGTGACGGTCGAAGTTCAAATCGCGCCTGCGAATAAATGAGGCTCTTCATTCGTTTCTGTTTATGTTTCGAGAACGTTCTAACAAATTGTGTAGCCTTTCTGAATGCACTATAATCTTCGCAAAAGTTAAAGGTATATGGAGGCGGGCCGTACTGCAGACTCCAGCGAATCGTAAGCTCGCCCCTCCTACCAGCGCTGCCGAATGTGGTACACGCATCTCACGCGCTCTTATGTACAGAACCTCTGCCGGTACACGCACTACGCTTGGCAACAGCGCTCTGCTTGAGCATTGGCCAGCGTTCACAGGCCTTTAACTTTTGCGAGCAGTATAGAAGGTGAAACATGAAGTTCCAGCCGCTATCTAGTTTTTATGTACGTGCTGCATTTTGTAAATTCTTAGAATTATTTATTGGCCTTGTTTTATATGAAAGAATAGCTTTAAATATTAAAATATTGTGTAATAATGTCTTATATTAATTATTATTTATTTATTCCAACAAACCTACTGTTCGTGTTTCCTAAACACACAAGCCGTGTGTCGGCAATGTTTGAGAGGTAGAACTGGAACAGCTGTGGCATTGAATTTTTAAGTTCCAGTTCTACCTCTCAATGTCTTATATGCTAGCAAGTTGTCATTGCAATGTTGTTCTGCATTTATTTATGACGTTCGTTAAAGCACTTTCTGACAAGTAACAACTTGTGTTTTCATAATTGAACTGAAATCACACTTCCATGTCTATCAGTTATTGTTAAATTTATTAAACATAAAAAGTAGCTTCGCCATTGAAGGCCACCGCACACACTGTTGCGCTATGAGAGCAAGTGACGTTATGCACGCGGTACGAAGTAGTCATTTCGTCTCAATTGTTACTACGCGATGCAGTGGACAGTGTTTATGGCATAGCCAGAGAAACGCCGGGACTGCATAACTTCTCAGTCCATAGAATGAAAGACTCAGGATGTCTCAACGTCACTGACAACGCTTAGTAGTTATGCTGGACGGCAAACAGATCGGTTTTCAAATAGTTTTACCCCTTTCCGGTTTGGATGCTGTTGGGTATCGAAGTGTAAGATGGGTGTACGCTCACATTTCGCCAATGAAACCAACAGCGGTCGCGCCGTAGCCGAGTGGTTAGATCATTCGCTTCTCACCAAAGCGGCCCGGGTTGGATCCCCGGCAACCGCATGTGGGATTTGTGGTGGACGGAGCGGCGCTGGTTTCCTCCGGGTTCTCCGGTTTCCCCCACTATCTCATTCCACTGGTGCTCCATCTTCCTTCCATGTAGCATCAGTGTCACCGTCTGCGGTGCCGTATATAGTAAAAGCGGACGTTAAACACTACACACACACACACACACACACACACACACACACACACACACACACACACACACACACACATACACACACATATATACAAACACGCACGCGCGCAGGGCCTATATCGGCGGTGAGGAGCCTCAGGCACATGACCCAATACGTGCGATATTCTTAGATTTTCAATTGCTCCGTCGACTGGAGCCATAAGTTATCCTTTACAATGTATAGCTTAACTTTTTGTTTAAGCGTATGAAGTAATATTTGTTTAACTATCTCGAAAGAAACAGAAGGCAAGTGCAACCTAAGTCTACAAGTTTTGGGGATTAATAATTGTTAAACCACGGGCAACACCGGATATTTTAGCTAGTTGCCAATATTTACAACGAAATGTGTAATGAAACTTTTTAGCATATAGTTAACGAACCACTTATCGAGCGACGTGGCGCCGCGGTAACTTGTGCGATTCGCATTCGGGGGTCGAGGGTTTGATTCCCATCGACTTTGAACTCTGGCTTAGTTTCTCGCGGGTTCCCCTTATCACTTAGACAAATGCAAGGGAGATTGCTCTAATACCATGATTTCCTTTCCAGCATTACCCTTAATTCCTATTTCCTTCTCGTATTTCAGGTGTGCTTCCGGGCTCAAAGTGTATGACGGAGTCTCCTTGTGGACACTTGTGGGCAGCCAGAGTGATGAGTCGCTTGTTCGCCCTCTGTGGCGGCTCAAACAATGGGACGGGTCATTATGCTTGGAAATGTTAGACCTCCGTGCGTCTTTGTGGCCTATCTCTGGGTGTGTTTGACACAATAGAGCTATGTGGATCACAGTGCGCGAAGTGTCCCTCTTTGTTTTCTACACTTTACTATTTTAAGGAACCACTTTACACAGGCTTCTCATTTGAATATTGAAGCCCCAATGCAAACCCATAATGCTTTATGACTTAGGAGTCGGAACTAATTATACCGGGTGGAAGGTTGCGCTTCGGCCACACGTTAACCAGGCGTTTGTTACTTAATGAGGTAACAAATATGTCCAATTAAATTGTGAATAAAGAACCGTTTCGTCGGGAAAAAAAAATAATAATAATAATAATTTGTGTCAAATATTTGGAGCCATCTAGCTTCTTGATGAATGTATATAAATGGTATATTATTTCACCCATTGTTGCCCAAACATTGTGTAAACAATGCTGTGATGCCATTCTACCTTCATTCGAATGAATTTGGCCACAATTTAATGTTATCCTGACATTGTTAAATTTCTCTTGGAGCTTAAACTTGCAAGACTAAATTTCTCTTAGAGCTTAAACTTGCATGACATTTCAACTGGACATATTTGTTACACTCATCATGTAGAATCCCTGGTTAAAGTATGGCGGAAGCAGTACCTTCAAACCGGCATATATATATATTCTAATATTTGCTGTTTAATTACCTCAAATCAATGAAATAATACTGTGTTAAATGTGACTCGGTACCCATTCTACAACAAACTATTGTATGAAAAGGCACAATCTTCAATGTGTTCAAATCGAGATAACCATTTGAAGAAATAGCTATTTACATATTGGTACAAGAAACGGGGAATAGAGTAGGCTTATGCGATAGTCATTGATGTCTTTGGAATTCCGTTTTCTGTGCATAATCAACAAAGACAAATACGAAAGAAAAACTTCACATTTGAAAGAAGTGTACATATTGAAAACTACACACCAATAATAAGGAATGTGTGTGTGTTTGTGTGTGTTTGTGTGTGTGTGTGTGTGTGTGTGTGTGTGTGTGTGTGTGTGTGTGTACACTACACGAAAGCTTTGTGCTTTAACGACTTCGGTATTTTTTATGCAATAAGATTATTGTCCATCTTTTCCGGTTTACCAGTTTTGCAAAATTCACCCTAAATGAGGACTTCATAGACTATTCTCGGAAAAATCAAGATACACTTTTCATTTGTCATAAATATCTTAATTATATGGTATTTTAATAAAAATCGTTAAAGTCGATTTTTGAGCAAATCAAAATTTTCAAAAAAATTTCCACGTAAAGGGCAGTTTGGGTTGATGGGACTTACTTGGATAGCTTATAGTCTCATCCTGGGAGGACGCTGAACTCAAAAACCAAGTTTGGTACTCATCCGATTATTCGTTTTGGAGTTACTATGTTCACAGACACACATACACACATGGGAACATGCAATGCATGCATGAAAATGCGTTTGTTTTAATTCAGGGAGTCACAAAACTTGTGTGATTGTAGTAACGGAGGGGGAACGTCTCGACCCACGACGACCCCGACATGGATCTATTGCAGGCTACCACCCACAGGGGTAAGGGATGAAACGAGGTGAGACCGTAAGTTGGTCAGAGAGTGGAGCCAACGAAGACCAGAGACGCACAAAGTCCGTAACGGATACAGTTTGTCACCTGGCGCACGACCGAGGCAGAGGGCAACTAGGACACCCTTGCGGCCCGGGCAGCAATTTCCAGTTGAATATACCAACTGTTACGGACACAAATAGATTCTACCTACTAGAACTAACCACCAAATTTGAGGAACTAGATCAACTCAACACTTAAAAATCATTACAAACATCAGATTTCAAAGCTTCACTATACAAAAGCCATTGTCAGTTATACATGTTCTGTATGTATTTTCAATTTTTTTATTTTATTTTATTTTTTTTTTCAATTTTTTTTTAAATAAAGGACTGGCCCCACACCCGCCAGCCCCGGTGGCGATCGACCGGCATGCAAGGCCGTGCGCTACATTGCCTCCCCATGCACATGCAGTTAGTAAACTAATGTCATGCCACGCAGGAGGCACTAGTGTTAGTTAATGGTAAGTTAAGTAAGACTAAGTCTAATGGGTCGGGTTCCGCATGAGCACACCGGTTAGTTGCGTTAGTTTCGTGCTGGCATGCAAGCATGCGACCGGGTCAGTGATATAGCTTGGCGACACACATAACGAGTCCTGCGTGGCGCCCAGTGGTTAGTAGTATATACTTAAATATCTAGAGAGTAATACGGAGGTGAGTTATGTTAGTACGGTTAGTGCTAGATTACATGTAGGCTTGCACGTGAATGTAGTTAATAACATGCAGTAAAAGAAGTAGTGTGTGGGGCGGGGATCGCCGTACATTACCGGTTAGTCCCTGGTGTCTCGGCAGCACGTGCTGGTTGAAGATTGTCGATGCTGAAATGATGAGAGTTATAGTGATTAGCATAATAATTTTCAAATAACACCTGTCATCTTTTAAACAGAAGTTAACACAGTAAATCAAAACTGAAGCCAAGCTAACAACTGAGTCCACAGATTGTTAGGGGTATAGGGGAGGATCCACCTACTGAAACCGAACGCTAGAATTTAACACATTACTGTTACTAGTGATAAAAAAAAAACACTTAGCACTTCCTAGAAAAGTAATCCACTCTTTATCATAAGCAATCTACCTGAGTTTCAACTTGGAAATTCACTCGTTCAAATCACTCTAGGAAAAAACACTTGGTCACTTTAAATATAATTTATTACACTTAATTTCCAATTAAAGTCACACAAATCATGTGACACAAGAAAAAGGTGATAGTAAAAAATGTCCTATCACGTCACGTTTTCGAAACTAGGTTTGGAATTTCACACGAATATACAGTAAATCATTCAACAGTTCAAAAATTTAAAAACTTTTAGTTTTATTTTTGTTCAGACTTTAATACTAGACAACAGAACAAAACTTTAGTAACATCACGTGGCCATAACTGATCTTCCCAATCATCTTGAATGTTCCACATGAACAAATCGGTGCATTAAAGTCATCCGGGCCCTAAATGCAAATATTATAAGCAATCCATATGTTATAACAAAGTATTATAGCCGAAAGTACTTTTTAAAGATTTCTACATAACCATTAAACTTGAAAAATGCAAATATTAAGCCATTACATAGGGCCACGTGGCGGCACGTATTTCCGAAAGAAATACAATATTTTCTCTGCAACCTTTTCACATGTAAACGTGAAAATTGAAAACAGACCAACACAACTGGAACACACAAGACGTAATAGTGATACATTTTCACAATTGTAACATAACTCAGTAATGGGAAGAAAACTATTCAAAGGTATAAGGGTCAAAATACTACAAACTGAAAACATTACGAAACAAAATACACCATTTGAACCAGGACCTCACATATAACTCACTTTATAAAGGAAATTAAAATTTAGACTAAGGTAATAAAGCTACCAAGGGACCAAAGTTTTGTTATACACGCACGTGGTGGCTGAAAACTTACATTACATTCTTTACTCTTTTTGGGGATAAATATTTTACAGCCTTAATTTAATATTATACCCGGCGCCGATACCAATATGTCGTAAACCTACTAATTAGGCTTCGACTACGGGAAATACCATCAGATGGTAAAGCTAACCGGTACCAGGAATTACTGGAAAGGGTTATATTTCTTATTCAAACCAAACACGAGGTTTCTAACACCAAAAAGGAAACGTTTAATTTAGATTCTAAAATAAAAAATTAGAATAACATAATCGGGCATGGAGAGACGTGATGCTATATCTTACTCCTTTGAAAGGTTGGCACAGAAGAGAGTTTCCCACAGCTACCTCTAACACTTCCTTCCCCCCACTACCTCCATTGGCCTTGACATTGCAACTTAAACAAACTTACACTCTCCGTGGAACCACAGAGTATTGGAACACAGTGAGGCCACAGCTTATAAGGGAGCACCACAATATATGATGGAATTTTGGTTCAATTTCATTCAGAATTTTCCGCATATGTTCTTTGGTGGTGGCTAAAGAAAAGTAAAGAGACTTGTTGATATCAAGTATCGTTTGGATTTTAGGGTTTTCTTAAGCTGGTACATTATTGATATACTAAAGGTGCTACTTAACATTGCTATTTTTTCCTATGTAACATTTAATGTTAACCCGTATTTTGTAAAAAGTTAACTTTGTTGAATAATACGTAAAATCTGAAAGTTTCTACTTGGAAATTTCTTCGCTCTGGGCGTTTCACGTATTACTTACTTTTATTGCCTGAAAGGGATTCTTTTAGAAAGTTAGGTACCTAAAAACATGAACATTAATTTTATGCTATAACTATGTTTTCAAAATTAGTGATTAAAGGTACAGCTATCTTGTTTGAAACTTGGCCAGAAAATATATGATGCTTAACCGATCACTCCCACCACCCACTCCAGCCCCAGCCCCTACGTCATTCAACATGGCGCTTAACTTGGCCTTGATTTTGATGTTGAAGCGATAAAATGCTTAGTGAACCGCCATACTGGAGTCCACCCCCACCCCTCCTATGACATTCAAATGACGCCATGACCTTGAATGTGATCCAGAATCTATACTATGCCTAGTGCAGAGCCTTGTTTGACCTTGAATTTAATGGTGAAACACCATTTTATTACTACTAGGCTTGAGTTCTGAAATTTCAAAGTGGCGTTATATTCGCACCAAGGACTGGTTTTATAGTGTTACTTAGAATAAGGCGTTTTGAAATAAATATCTAAAATTATTATATTCTTCCTAGCGTAACAATTGACGATAAATAAATTAATACATTGTACATCACGCCTTTCCAAAAAGAAGCATTATTTTCGGGTCACGTCCGGTTGCATGGGAAGGCATCAAATTATATAAATAAACGACTTTGGGCCCTAATGACCAAGTCGTCAACGAACCCTTAAAGCCTACACTCACTCACTCACTCTCTCACACTCCCTCATTCATTCATTCATTCACTCACTCACCTACCCACCCATCCACCCACTCACTCTCTCCCTGCCTCCCTCACTCAGAATGCACGTTCAATTTATTACATTTATTGAATTTATTAAATTTATTATTATATTTACTAAAGTTATTCAATATAAGGCATCTTATGATCTTGCAATGCATTTATAGTTCACTATGGCAAGTGTAATTAAAAATATTTATTTTCCAAATTAAACGAATATTAAATGAATTATTTAGAAAAATCACAAACCACTACACAATGATGTCATTTTTAATTGGCTGCGATCGAAATTACTTATATCTCAATAAATATGCTGAAGTATGTGGGACGGTATACTTCTACACACCAGTTAAACTGGGCCGGAGTTCATCTTGCGTTGGTCTATTTACAAGCTTGCTTACAAGTTACAAGTTAAGATTTCATATTTTCAAAATGTACAAACCCGAAACAGCAAACAAATATTTACGTGTATACGATACATGAAAAAAAAAAAAAAAAAAAACCTATGTGTTAATTAGCATGACTTTCCACATTCACTGTTCTGGAAACTATTTTTAGAAGAGCAAGTGAATCTAAGTATTGCTATGTAATCCAGATAAACTTTCAGTTCACGTTTATGTATTTCGCTGTACGATACACTACATAAGGCAGTAGGGAGATTAACACACATCTGCCGCACATTTTTATGGGCCATACGTAACCTAAGGATTATTTGGTAGGAGAGTAGAGGTCCGCAGGATGTAGGTCTTCGAGGCTGACTCTAGGGATAATTTTTAAGGTGTATAGCAGGGTATGTGTAGGTTTATACACGTTCATGATACTTGAGTACGTTTTTCATTCTATCGATGTATGCTACCTAATACAACAGGTTTCAATCTTGATTAAATATATTATCCTAACATGGCACTTCGTTGCCGATCGGCTCGCTAACCTAACCTAACCTAACCTAACCTAACCCAGCTTCTACTCTTTTTGCCAGGTGTTTCATAATTTAACCTAAGGTAAGTCCTATAGTTCTACTTGTCTAACCTAAGCTAAACTAACCCAGCTCCCACTCTTTTTACTCAGGTCCTTGATAATTTAACCTAAGCCCATACTTCTACATGTCTAACCTAAGCTAACCTAACCTAGCCTCCACTCTTTTACTCTGCTCTTTCATAATTTAACAGAACATAAGCCCATACTTTACTCTTTTTACTTTGGTCTTCCATAACTTTAGATAACTAAAGCCGCATACTTCTACTCGTCTAACCTAACCTAACCTAGCGTAGCCTAGCCTAACCTAAGGTAGCTAGCCTAGATCCTCCTCTTATTATTTCTTCTTCATCACTATGATCCGTTTCTAGACATTAATTCTATCCTCTTATTATCTATCCTATTCCCTCCTCCTCTGCTTGTCTATTCTATCATGCCATACGGCGCCCTGATTTTCCTCTTTGCGGATGTAACCTCGTGGTATTTGTGTGTTGCTTGTAGAGGATTTCCAGCAAATTTAGGATTTAGAAGGCATTCAGTCTCGCTGGTACGCATGTTTTTTAGGATTGTTTAACGTCTTCGGAGTATTCTATTGCAATTGTAAGGATTTTAATATATCTTTAAGCAACTTTTCGGGAACTGAGAGCGCATTTCCACCAGATCTAAATGCTTTTCAAGACATTTTGAGGGTTATTAAAGCAATTTTGAGAGTTATTTAGCTATTTTTATACATTTTTGAGACATTTCACGCCATTTTGGTGCCATTTTGAGCCTACTGATAGGTCTTTTAGTCACTTTTGGTATATTCTTGGTGCTTTTACAACACATTTAAGAACTTTTCAGGCACTTTTGTGGATTATGTAGGTTAGTTGACAGATTTTCCAGAGTTTTCATGTTATTCTTTGTGTCAGGTCGTTTTTCAGATATTTTAGTTGCTTTTAGACTGCTCAGGACGCCTTTACGAACGATTTACACAACTTTTAAGCAATTTTGTGACATATTTAGCCATTTTATACATTTTTAGAAACCTTTCATGGCATTTTGGTGCTGTTTTGGGCCTTCTGATAGATCTATATTCACTTTTGTATATTCTTGGTGCTTTTACAACACATTTAAGAACTTTTCTGGCACTTTTGTGGATTATGTAGCTTAGTTGACAGATTTTCCAGTTTTCATGTTATTCTTTGTGTTAGGTCGTTTTTCAGAAATTTTAGTTGCTTTTAGACTGTTCATGACGCTTTTACGAACGTTTTACACAATGTTTAGGCAATTTTGTGAGATATTTAGCCATTTTATACCTTTTTCGAAACCTTTCACGGCATTTTGTTGCAGTTTTGAGCCTTTTGAGACATATTTTAGTTATTTTCGACGTATTCTGGTTGCTTTTATGATTGGTATAAACATCTTTCAGGCAATTTAGAAGATTATTTAGACCATTTGTAATACATTTTCCAGACCTTCAGGGTGTTCTGAGACCTGTTTAGACACTTTGGTAGATATTTCAGCCATTTTCCAGATATTCTGAAGACTTCATGTTTCTCCTCTGCCACCTCTTTTTCTAAACTAACATTAGAACGCGTTTTAACCTTGTTCAACTAGCTATTGCCTACGATTTTGTTCACTGCGCCAGTATGCTATACATTCTAACCCTATTTTAGCAATTCTTTTGCATAATTCAATACGTTCTAATCGTTCAAGTTCAAGTTATCTATTAGAAAGTGTTGGCCTGGTGCCGGTACAATGGGCCCGGCTTACAGGCTATATTTAACATTTTTATTTACATTTAGCTTTGTTTATATATACACATTTTTCGGTGTCAACAAAAAACCTATACGGTGACCACCTGTAGGTCACCGAGAATAGTTTTCTTTTGTCTTTTTAAATTCTGTTTCTTCTTTGTGTTATATATGCATATGTACATACTTACAATTTATTTACATACACATTCACGCACGCATTCACCCACGCACACTCTCGCACACATATACACACACATCTTCATTGGGCACACCAGAGAAATGCGTCCCAGCGCACTGCACTATTTACACTTCGTACATACACTGCCCCACGGTGGCAGCTCCTGAATATTCGAGGCGAGGGCCTCTGCCGGAACATGTATGTGGCCTAGGAACGAGGTTGCGTGGACGCGCATTAGTCGGCGAGCCGAGCCGCTTCTAGAACATTTTGATCCTATTATGCTTGCGGTGCTTCGGCTGGCCTTTGCCGATGTTGGCGATCACGTCGTTTTCGTGGTCCATGCAGCCGTTGCTCGTTTTTCAATTGCCTCCGGGATGAACGGGATCCGGGTTTCAAGGTGTAGTATTTGGGTACCGGTGAGGAGTGGAGCAGAGAGGATTTTTCTGAGGGAGAGGTTTTGGAGCGTTTGGAGTTGTTTCAGGGCGGTTTTGGAGGCATTAGCCCAGGCCACACATGCATACAGGACCACCGAGAGAATAAATGACCTATATAATATCAGTTTTGACTGCAGTCGCAACTGTTTACTGCGGAAGATGGGGGCGCACAACCTTAGCCGCTGTCTGCCTTTATTGGCGCTATTTTTTATGTGGGTGGACCAACACATTGTGCGGTCCAAGGTGACACCTAAGTATTTAACCTGCTGACGGCAGTGCAATATTTGACCACCGACCGTTAATGAATTAGCTGGCATTTGTCGGGATTAATTTTGATTTTCCAGTCATGTTGCCATGAGAGGAAGTTGTTAACATAACGTTGCATTTCTGCAAGGCCGAAACGTGGGTTTCTATGGTGGTTGTATATTGCAGTGTCGTCAGCATACATGGTGACCTAGCATCTGGCGTCCACTGGGTAGTCATTAGTAAATAATATATACAGAAACGGGGACATTATTGCCCCTTGTGGGATGCCAGCCCGCATCACTCGCTCTCGTGAGGAGGAGCGGCCCACCTGGACGTAAAACTTCCGTTTTTCTAGAAAATTGTGCAGCAGGTATAGATAATTTTGAAGAGCCGGAAAATTGTAGTGCAGTTTGTAAATGAAGACATTGTGCCAGCACCGGTCGAATGCGGCTTCTACGTCCAGAAATAGCGCCAACGTTGAAGCCCCATTGTTAAATTGCTCTGTTACGTCATCAGTCTGAGGAGCTGTAATTCAGTGGAATGTCCTTTTCTGAAGCCAAACTGCCATTTTGAGAGTTCATGTGTTGTCGAGGCTTGTTGTTGTAGTCGAGAGAGGATACATTTTTCGAGCAATTTACCAATTGTAGACAGAAGACTAATGGGGCGGTAGTTTTGCGGTTTGTCTGGTGCTTTTCCCTTGCTTTGGGAGCATGATGACCTTGACTCGTTTCCAAGTAGAGGGGAAATAGCCTTGCTGCAAACAGGCGTTAAATATCTTTGTTAGTTGCACCAGAGCTCTTCTCGGGAGATGTTTAAGTTCCTCATTAGTCACTTTGTCTGGGCCGGCAGCTTTCCCATTAGGCAATTTCCTACTGACCTTGAAAACTTCCTGCGGTGTTATGATGGGTAGTTGTTACTCTTGCTTCTGCGCCACCCAGGTTTGTACCCATGCCTGGACCTCCCGTTCTATTTCACAGTTGGTCACTGGATTTTCGCTGAATCTGTCTTCGAGACAGTCAGCGAAGACCTAGGCTTTCTCCTCTGCGGAGAGGTGCAAGCCGCTTTGAGTGTACAGCGCCTCAGTTGCAGAGTTGACGCTCGTGGAAACTTTGAAAGCCTTGAGTAATTTCCACAAAGAAGAGTCCGAATGGGTGGTACTCAGCATTTTGTTTTCCCACTGTTCAGTTTTGTTGATTTTAATTTGATGCCGAATGGTGTTGCGTAACCATTTTGCTAGAACTTTATATTCAGGCTGACGGGTGTACCGCCACAGTTTTGTGAAGCGTCGTCTCCGCGCAATGAGTTGCTCTACCTCGGGGTACGTGCAAAAACTGGGTGGTCTTGTGGTGTATGTGGTAGCATTTCTCTTGGCCGTGTGTAGCGAGGCAGTAAAGTTTTCAATGGCGACGTCTATGTCTGCCTCGCTATAGTATGACAGCCTGGGTTGCGCCATCCTGTGCATTTCGAAGGTGAACATATTCCAGTCAGTCTCCGCCCTCTTTCGAGCGCCAGAGGCACTGGCCGAAATGCCACCCTGTATGTCGAAATGCACAGGAAGATGGTCAGAGTCCATGCTGTGATACACAGTAAAGTTACATAACAGTGTCGCATTTTTTGTAAGTATGATGTCCAAAATCTCGGGGTCAAAGTGCCCTGATCGGTGCCAAAACGTGGGTTCTGGGGGAAGATGTACCTCAATGTCGTCATTATCAGTTATAAGTTCAACCAGGAGATTTCCGGCCGCGTTTGCTCCGCGTGAAAACCACCAGGGGTGCCGAGCATTGAAATCTCCTGCAATTATAACATGCTCCTCTAAAGCGAGGATTTGTTCGAGGTCACGTATGAAATCTGGGGAGTTGGGAGGCCGATATAATGCTACCAGCATCACCGTTTGACTATTAGCACGTGTTTTAAGAGCCGTGCACTCTAACGCTGCCATTTTAGGTAGCGTAACAGAAGCATGAGCAATGGTATTTCTATGCAAAATAGCAGTCCCTCCCCCTTGTCTGCCAATTCTGTCGTTTCGAAAGATTTAATACCCCTGGGGCTTAAAGGTGTGCTCGTGCTTTAATTTGGTTTCCCATATGAATGCGACGTCAATTTTGTTACGCCGTAGGTAGTTTTCAAGTTCGTGTTGTTTCCTGTGGATGCCATCTGAATTCCACAGGAGCGCGCGAGTTAAAGTTGTACCTCCCCTTATATGGGCCATTTACTCTAGGAGGGTTGAGAGGAGGCATATTATGGTTTCTAATTTCTCCATAGTGCTCGTGCAGCTTCTGAATTTAATCAGGAAGGGCTGCAATTTTGCTAAGAGGGCTGTGAGGTTGAGGTCCTTGAGCAGGTTTAGAACTTCTCTCAGACCACTCAGGTCTCCGGTGGGTGTCTGTGGGGTTTGGGGTAGTGGAGGGGGACCATTCTAATCGTAACACGTCAGACGTTGCTTACATTCCTTCTAAGACTATCGTAACCTAACCTATCAAAACCAACCATCATCATCACCAACGCCGTCATAGCCTACATCACCACCATCACCAACGTCACCACATCATGCAGCACCATTACCAACACCGCCAACACCAACAAGCTATCAGCTTCTTTCGTTTTTTTAAATGCAGTATTATATTTCTGCTTGATAGTAATTATAGGTCCTAAGAACTTTGCTTCCCCAAAGAGTTCCTTATGTTTCTTCAGTTTTTCCCATTGCGCTTCGCCTATGATGCCTGTCAAAACTATTTAAGCAGCGCCTACATACATATTCGTCCATGATATTTAGTTTTCTGATTGCGGACATGCTTCTAAAAGTTCTTGATATAGACATACTGATTTCTGCCACTATCATCACTTATTAGCAGCATCAACTGTTCTATCTTGTCATAGCCTAATCCAAACCAAATCCAATCTAACCTGACCAACCACCACCGCCACCATCACCACCATAAGGGATACCGCAACCATCAACAGCACCACCATAACCAGCACGCACCAACATAATCTACACCACCACAACCAACAACACCATCACCAGCACCACCACAACCTACAACGCCACCATCACCATCACTACCGCCGCCGCCACCACCATCACCAGCGCCACCATAACTTGCACCACCAACATCACCAGCACCAACATAACCTACATTACCACCACAACCATCAACACCATCACCAGCGCTACCATAACCTGCACCACCACAATCACCAGCATCAACATAACCTTCATCACCACCACAACCGTCAACACCATCACCAGCGCCACCGTCATCAACGCCAACCAACGCCGCCACCGCTGCCACCACCCCCACCATAGCAGACACCATCATAACTTACAGCACAATCACCAGTGCCACTATCAAATGCAATGCCACCATAACCTCCTACACCACCATCACCAACGCCTGCAACACCACAACCATTGCCACCAAAACCACAAACGCCACCACCATCAACACCACCACCATGAGCACACCAACCAACGCCGTCAAGTACCTCCAACACATCCGCCACCCCTACTACGAACATCACCAAGCGCACCCACTAAAACACCAGCACAGCCACTATCGCTACCAACAATCCAATCATGGTTACAACCATCACTAACACCATCAACTTTACCACCAACAGCACCACCACAACCGTCATCGCTACTACCAAACCAACCACTACCACCATCACCACCATCAAAACCAGCCCCCCATCACCTCCACCACCATCACTTCCACCCCCATCACCATATATGCTACTATTGTATCGATATATCCAACATTCTATTATTCAGCTTTGTTTTTCCTGCCCTCCCTTTAAATTTCAACAAGAAGATCTCCTACCCACTGATGTTGAAGCACTTATTATAGTTATTTTACCCTCTCTAACTAAATTTTATGCAGCTGTATGAACCTTTCGCATAGTTCGATATGTTTTGATGGTAACATCTCGAACACAGCATGTAATTTTTCTAAGACTAACCCCACCTAACATGATCTACCCTGTTTCTTTTAAAGTATTTTTCTCAGCTTCATCCAACATTATTGCTTTTTTCTAACCTTTATAGAGCTTAAATTAGCACTAACAGATGTTCTAACCGATGACGTTGAAGTTGAAGGTGTTGGACCCCCTGACATGCGAATCCTAAACATTTTCTAAACAGTGCGCAGTATGTTAATGTTATTTTAGGAGTTTTGTAGGCATTTTAGCCATTTTGGTGGTATTCTGGCCGTTTTTAGGAATTTTTGAGGCTTCGTCGTAATTTTGCCGTTTACACGTCTTTAGTGTGTATTAATACTTTTAATGTGCATGTGAACCCTTTTTAGCGACTTGTCATCCGTTCACGGTCACAGTTCATCCTTTTGTAAATTTATGAGGATAATGTACATTACTGTTTATCTTGTTATCTATAAAGTATACCAATCGGTAGAATATATCTGTAATGCTTCTTATGTCGCTGGTTATAGGTATTGTTCGCCCCTTTTCTTTATAATTCTTATGTTTATGATTATGATACATGGATTTTATTGTAATGATAGCGATAGTGGCGGAGATGGTGGTGGTGGATAGTGGGGATTGGTGATAGTGGTGATGATGATGTTTATGGTGTCGCAGGATATGGTGGCACTGGCGCTGGAGGTGTTTCGTTGGGCTAGGTTAGGTTGGATTAGTCTTAGAAAGACAGTGAACAACTCCTCATAAATTTACAAAAGGATGAACTGTGACCCTGAACGGATGACAAGTCGCTAAAGAGGGTTCACATGCACATTAAAAGCAATAATACACACTAAAGACATGAAAACATAGCAAAATCACAACGAAGCTTCTAAAATTCCTAAAAACCTCCAGAATACCGCTAAAATGGCTAAAATACATAGAAAATCCCTAAAATAACGTTAACATACCGCGCACTGTTTAGAAAATGTTTAGAATTCGCATATCAAGGGTTCCAATACCTTCAACTTCAGCGTCATCGGTTAGAACATCTTTTAGTGCTAGTTTAAGCTCTATAAAGGTTAGAAAAAAGCAATAATGTTGGATGAAGCTGAGAAAAATACTTTAAAAGAAACAGGTTAGATAATGTTAGGTGGGTTTAGTCTTGGAAAAATTACATGCTGTGTTCGAGATGTTACCATCAAAACATATCGAACAATGCGAAAGGTTCATACAGCTGCATATAATTTAGTTAGAGAGGGTAAAATAACTATAACAAGTGCTTCAACATCAGTGGGTAGGAGATCTTCTAGTGGAAATTTAAAGCTCTATAAAGGGGGACAGGAAAAACAAAGCTAAATGACAAAGTATGTTGGGCATAGCCGATACAATAGTGGCATAGTATGGTGATGGTGTGGTGATGGTGGTGGTGGCGTTGGTGTTGGCGGCAATGTTTATGGTGCTGCAGGTTATGGTGGCGTTGCAGGTGATGCTGGAGCTGGTGATTGTGATGTAGGTCATGATGGTGTCTGCTATGGCGGTGGTGGTGGTTGTGGTGGTGGTGGTGGTGGTGGTGGTGGTGGTGGTGACGGCGGCGGTGGCGGCGGCGGTGGTGGTGATGTTGATGGTGGTGCTGGTGATAGTGGTGATGCTTATGGTGTTGCATGATATGGTGACGTTGGTAATGGTGGTGATTGTTGGAGTGGCGCATGTTATGGTGGCGTCGGTAATGATGATGATGGTGGCGTTGTAGGTTATGGTGGCGCTGATGATGGTTTTGATGGTTTTGGTGGTGGTGTAGGTTATGTTGGTGCTGGTGATGGTGGTGGTGCAGTTTATGGTAGCGCTGGTGATGGTGTTGATGGTTGTGGTGGTGGTGTAGGTAATGGTGGTGGTGGTGGTGGCGGCGGTAGTGATGGTGATGGTGGCGTTATAGTTTGTGGTGGCGCTGGTGATGGAGTTGACGATTGTGGTGGTGGTGTAGGTTATATTGGTGCTAGTGTTGGTGGTGGTACAGGTTATGGTGGTGCTGATAATGGTTGTGGTATCCGTTATGGTGTTGATGGTGTCGGTGCTGATTGGTAAGGTTAGGTTGGGTTTGGTTTGGATTAGGCTATGACAAGATAGAACAGTTGATGCTGCTAATAAGTGATGGTAGTGACAGAAATCAGTATGTCTATATCAAGAACTTTTAGAAGCATGTCCGAAATCAGAAAACTAAATATCATGGACGAATATGTATGTAGGCGCTGCTTAAATCATTTTGACAGGCATCATGTGTGAAACGTAATGAAAAAAACAAAACAAAAACAAAAAAAACAAAAAACAAACAAAAAAAAAACAGAAAAAAGCATAAGGAACTGCGTAGGGAAGCAAAGTTCTTAGGACCTATAATTACTATCAAGCAGAAATATAACATTGAATTTTAAACAATGAAAGAAGCTGATAGCTTGCCTGATCTGGGCCTGTGTTAAGTGTAATATCTAAACCTCCGAGAATTGGGTGCTGGTGGAGGTGTTGTTGTTGTTGTTGGAGGTTGTGGTGGTTGTGGTGGTGGTAGTGGTGGTAGCGGTGGTGATCATGGTGGTGTTGGTTACAGTGCTGCATTATATGGTGACGTTGGTGATGGTGGTGATGTAGGCTATGACGGCGTTGGTGATGATGATGGTTGGTTATGATAGGTTAGGTTACGATAGTCTTAGAAGGAATGTAAGCAACGTCTGACGTGTTACGATTAGAACATATTGAACTATGCAAAAGCATCGTTAAAATGAGGTTAGCATGCATAGCATACTGGATCAGTGAACAAAATCTTAGACAATAGCTAGTGGAACAACAAGGTTACAAGGTCTTCTAATGTTAGTTTAAAAAAAGAGTGGGAGGGAGCAGAAGAGAAACATGAAGCTTTCAGAATATCTGGAAACTGGCTGAAATATCTACCAAAGGGTCTAAACAGGTCTCAAAACACCCTGAAGGTCTGGAAAATGTACAATAAATGGTCTAAATAATGTTCGACATTGCCTGAAAGATGCTTATACCAATCGTAAAGGCAACTAGAATACCTCAAAAGTAACTAAAATATCTACAAAATAGCCCAAAATATCACCAAAATGCCGTGAAAATTTTCGAAAAGTGTACATAATGGCTAAATAGCTCACAAAGTAGCCTGAAAGTTGTGTAAATCGTTCGTAAAAGCGTCCTGAACAGTCTAAAAGGAACTAAAATATCTGAAAACCGAACTAAAACAAAAAAAAAAAAAAAAAAAAAAAAAAAAATGGCGTGAAATGCCTCAAAGGATGTATAAAAATAGCTAAATAACTCTCAAAATTGCCTTAATAGCCCTCAAAATGTCTTGAAAAGCATTTAGTTCTGGTGTAAATAAGCTCTCAATACCCGAAAAGCGACTTAAATATATATTAAAAGACTTAAAATTGCAATAGAATACTCCGAAGACGTTAAACAATCCTAAAAAGCATGCGTGCCAGTGAGCCTGAATGCCTTCTAAATCCTAAATTCGCTGGAAATCCTCTACAAGCAACACACAAATACCACGAGGTTACATCCGCAAAGAGGATAATCAGGGCGCCGTATGGCATGATGGAATAGACAAGCAGAGGAGGAGGGAATAGGATAGATAATAAGAGGATAGAATTAATGTCTAGAAACGGATCATGGTGATGAAGAAGAACAAGTAATAAGAGGAGGATCTAGGTTACCTACCTTAGGTTAGGCTAGGCTACGTTAGGTTAGGTTAGACGAGTAGAAGTATGGGGCTTAGGTTAGGTTACATTATGAAAGACCGAGTAAAAATAGTAGGGGATAGGTTGAGCAATAAGGATGAAAAAAAATGATTAGTAGAAGTGTTACGTTAGGTTAGACGAGTAGAAGTATGCGGCTTAAGTTACATGGGCGTCGCGAAGGGGGGCAAGGGGGGGCCGCGGCCCTCCCCTGGAAGTTGGTCAACTGTGCGATCAGTTACTGACTATTAAACTACTATTTTAAATGATCAATTTTTATTTAGCAGGAATTAATATGGTTATATGCAACAAATATTATAAATTGTGACATTAAATTAAGAATTAATATTATCTGTTTGCAAATTTCAAACATTTGCCCCCCCCCCCTGGAAAAATGTCTGCCGACGCTCATGTTAAGTTATCTTAAGTTATGGAAGACCAAAGTAAAAAGAGTAGAAGTATGGGCTTAGGTTATGTTAAATTATGAAAGACCAAAGTAAAAAGAGTAAAGTATGGGCTTATGTTCTGTTAAATTATGAAAGAGCAGAGTAAAAGAGTGGAGGCTAGGTTCGGTTAGCTTAGGTTAGACATGTAGAAGTATGGGCTTAGGTTAAATTATCAAAGACCAGAGTAAAATGAGTGGGAGCTGGGTTAGTTTAGCTTAGGTTAGACAAGTAGAACTGTAGGACTTAGCTTAGGTTAAGTTATGAAAGATTAGAGTAAAAAGAGTGGAGGCTAGGTTGGGTTAGCTTAGGTTAGACATGTAGAGGTATGGGCTTAGGTTAAATTATCAAAGACTAGAGTAAAAGGAGTGGGAGCTGGGTTAGGTTAGCTTAGTCTAGACGAGTAGAACTATAGGACTTAGCTTAGATTAAGTTATGAAAGATTAGAGTAAAAAGAGTGGAGGCTAGGTTATGTTAGCTTAGGTTAGACATGTAGAGGTATGGGCTTAGGTGAAATTATCAAAGACTAGAGTAAAAGGAGTGGGAGCTGGGTTAGGTTAGCTTAGTCTAGACCAGTAGAACTATAGGACTTAGCTTAGGGTAAATTATGAAACACGTGGTAAAAAGAGTAGGAGCTAGGTTAGGTTAGGTTAGCGAGCCGATCTAAGACGAAGTGTCATTATCTTATATATTTAAACGAGCAATTCTTGTAGGTATATAAAAAAATGTATTCCGCGCAACTTGGAAACGGCTCTAACGATTCCGATCACATTTTGTATTCAGATAGGGTTTTGCTTTTTAAGTTCATCTATATAGGTGTAGTTCCCGAAAGACGCGATTTTACAATAAAAAATAACATATTTTTACTCCCGCTTCTACAGAGAAATTCTTGTGTATATATTCCCGGTATTTCAGATACGGCTCTAAAGATTTGGTTAAATTTTTATATACATGCATATTACATTCACAGCGTTCTCTTTACTCACTTTTAATTTAAAGTGAACTGTACTTCGCCCATGCATTCATCCCATTTCTTATGTGAACTCTTTAAATAAGATACAGTAGTTTGCTTAATATTCCTATTGGACCATCCCACTGGGTTTGCTTGTGAATGGTAAAAGCGTGTTCGTTTATGAACTATGCCATAGGCTCGTGTTAGCGCTTGTATACAAGAACCTACTAAATTGGAACCATTATTAGATATAATCCGTTTCGGCGCCCCATACCTGTTCAAGATAACGCTTCGGAATTTCTTCACTATTATTTCAGAGTTCGTATTACGTAGTGGAACTAATTTCACCCAACGTGAAAATACATCTTGCAATACCAATAAATGGGTATTCGCTTTTGCGCTTCTGGGATATGGTCCCAAACTGACACATTCCCAGGTTTGCCAAAAATAACGCGGACACATAACTCCACGAGGAGGACCATTATTTGGTTTCATTTTCTGACACACATAACACCTCTTCACATAACGTGCCACATCCCGATACATATTTGGCCAAAAATAGTGCCTTCTCAATCACCAATAGGTCTTTGTAATACCCAAACGGCCTGCTTGCGGAGGATTATGACATTCGGCTACCACCTTACTCCTCTCCGAGATTGGTAAGACCAATTTCCATTAAACCAGCTCGTCCTCTAAGCCTTGTGTCTCTAGTTCTTCACAATAACAATACAACTGGTCATTCTCTACTCGCCATTCAGGAAACTCTAAAGGAAGCTAAGTAACCTGGTCCCTCTTAAAGTTGTACCAGTCATCAATATCATAACAATCTCCCCCTTCGGCGTTATTAACATTTACGAAGTTTGCTTCCGTTCTATGGGATAAGGCATCTGCTACCACATTATCTTTCCCTCTCCGGTACTCTACTTTAAGTCTTATTCTTGTAAGCGCAATGCCCATCGAGATAACCTACCACTCGGATTCTTTAACTTATATAACCACCTTAGACTTTGATGATCTGTCACTACAGTGAATGAGTAACCTTCTAGGTACATCCTATAGTGATTTATTGCCCAAACCACGGCTAAGCACTCCACTTCAGTGGCTGAATAATTCCGTTCTGGCCTATTCAAACTACGAGAAGCGCATGAGATAAGATTCTCCCTATCATTTTTAACTTGAGATAAGACGGCTCCGAAGTCACTTTTACTCGCGTCAGTAGTCAATACAAAAGGACGACTCAAATAAGGCCTGGCTAAGACCGGTGTTGAAGTAAGCTCTAACTTCAATCTTTCAAACGCCAATTGTTGATCATCATTCCATCTCAATTTCTGATTCTTCCTCAACAGCACTGTCAATTCTGACGTAATCGAGGAGTAATCTGGTATAAATCTTCGATACCAACCGGCCATTCCTAAAAACCGTCTTAGTTGTGCAATGTTCTTAGGAACAGGAAATTCCCTCACAGCGACTACTTTTTCTGGGTCTACCATCAATCCCTCTGAGTTTACCAAATATCCCAAATATTTAAGCTGTTTACAGCCAAACTCACATTTCTCTCGATTAACTCGTAGGTTAGCCTCACCTAATCGTCTAAAAACTTCCTTTAACACTTGAACGTGGGTTTCAAAATCAGGCGTAAATACCACGATGTCATCCAGATAAGCTAAAACGTTCCCTGACAAATCGTTACCAAACAAGCCTTTGAAACGTAGAAGGACTCCCAGTTAGTCCCATAGGCATGACCGTAAACCTAAGCAGTCCTCTACCCGGCACCAAAATGATGTAATATCTTTACTCTTCTCATCTGCCAACAGAACTTGTAAAAATGCATTCTTCAAGTCAATTTTTTACAAAATCTTAGCACTATGCAAGTTATCTAACAATTCCGTTAAGTTTGGCATAGGATAAGTATCCCTTTTTGAAACCTCATTCATCTTCCTATAATCCACGCAAAACATATACGAACCGTTTGGTTTGCGTACCATTATTACTGGAGAAGCCCATTCAGCACGACTCGGTTCCGCCTTCCCACTCTTAAGTAATTCATCCAATTGTTCATGCATAGCTCCTAGAACCTTCGAGGAATATCGATGTGCTCTCCGTTTCACCGGTTGATTAGTTGCAAGCTCTATATGATGACTAATACTGTTAGTTAATCCCGAATTACCTTCGAGAACCTTAATAGATTGTACGACTATTAAGTCTAATTTGTATGCCCAGGACAAGAAAGCAAGTCTTAGGAACGTGTAACGTAACCAGTTTTTGCTTACCGTGGTGTTTATGCTTACTTTCCGAGTATGACAAGGATGCTAGGTTCGTTTAAAATACACAGTGTTGTCACATAACTCACCCATAGCCAGAAGTCTAATTACCTCCCTTGCTTCACTGTGAATACTTCGCCCCTTCTTTCGAACTGCAGCCATATGTAAATATTAAGTCAAGAATAAAACTAACAATATACGAATATATAACTGTAGTGCCGTAGTGCGTGTTAGCAGCGAGAGCCAAATAATGCATAATACTAAAAAAAAAAAAACTCTGCTCCTATCTCTGTAGTCCTGCAAAGGGCATTAGATCTGGCAACGTGGGTGACTCATATGCATTCTCATATACCCGTTTCTTAGTAAACAGATACGCTACCGCAGCAGATAAACAGTTAAAGCCCCCTCTGCCCTTCATTCCCGTCTAGCCTTCTTGTCGTGGGCATACAGTAGCTCTCTCTTCTGGGGAAACACTGTCACTTGTCCCAGCAGGTAACTCTCCTAAAATAGCTCTCAAACCACTATCTCGACTTCTCTCCTCTGCTTCAACTTTATCTTGTTGACCTTCGGTAAACCAAAAGTTACCTTCAAAATTATAAGCCAACCCCCATTGCTTTATCGTATCGAGACCTAAAAGCACTTTAGTTTTCAACTGTAGCATAGCATAAACTAGTAATTCCTTTATTCTTTTCCCTATTTCAACCTTAACTCGATAAGCTCGATCTATTAAGATGGTCTCCCAATTAGCCACCACTGCCGTAAATGGGAATACGGGCACCTCTATAATTTGCCAAACTTTTAACAATAATTCTAGTCCTGCCGTACTAATATACGATTTACTAGAGCCTGTGTCGACTAAAGCCACAATTTTTTGCTTACTATTTTTCATAAGATTCCGCAAGGATAAGTACCAACGACTAAAATTACCCTTAGGGTAACAAATCACTTTCCTTTTCACACTACATAAATTATCCACTTCATTATTCATATTTACTTTTCCATTTGTCATTGCCCCATTCGAGCTAACATTGCCTTTGCGTTGACTCGTGCGTTTACATACTTCACAGATTCGTTTCGTTCTGCAGCCGCAACAATAATTCCTATCTCTCCCTGTACACTGCTTTAACAGAAGACAATTCCTGACATCTCATATTAGCCCCCTGTACTTGCATAGGATACATGGTCTCCATTTTGGATGGTTTAGTTTTCTTACTATCTCTAACGTCATTGTTAACTACTGCTGGTTCTCTCATGATTTCAGCAGTATTACATCGCTGAGTAAGATAAGCTGTTAAATCCTCATATTGTGAAATAACTTTAGATGGTATTTTATCTTCAAAGCCCCTTCTCGTTCCGGGGTCTAAACCTCGCAACACTATTTGCAGCTTAACGTTATCAAGCATGTCAGGAATCTCCAGTCTTTCTCAGGCAGCAAAATTTGTTTCAAATGAATTTAGAAACCTCTTTAACTACTTGCACGAACTATTTTGCATTGGAGAAAACTGAATTACTCGATTCAAGTACGTCGTGGCCAACCTTCGTTTATTATAATACCTTTCTTTCAATGCATCCAATGCAGGTTGATAATTCTCGGGAGTAAGATCAAAGTCCGCGATAACAGTAAGACAGGCATCGGCAAACATGTACTCAATGAGGCCTCTCAACTATGACGATTCAGGGGTAGCGCTTACTCGGTCTCCCCCACTCTCGCAACCTTAACTGGCACTGCATACACACAGATCACGGGCGGACTGTGCTGTCGTATTTACCTGTACTTCTAAACTTGTCTGTCAAAGACTAATACTAAGATTTAAGGATACATTTTTTTTATGTATAACGTTGATTAGGGTTTAAGGGCCCGTCGACAGCTAGGTCATTAGAGTGTATAACGTTGAAGGATATTAGTTTATTTAACTTATAGTCTTAGAATATTCGTAGAATTAAAGTGCATCTAATTATTCCCGGTCTATTAAATTTGATATCTAGAATAGCACTTTGATGATTTCTTCTCTCATCATGTAGGGGAACGTAAGGTGTTTGTTGTGCTTCAAAGTTCAAAAAGGCACTTATCAATGGAACATCAAGCGGCATTATGATGCATGTCATAAGATCACCATACAATTATAGACAAGCATGTATTCATAAATTTACACCATGATTTAAGGTAGCATAACACTGATGTAGTGCCCTTTATTCATTTTTTTTTTCAGGTCCAGATCGGACTAACCTATAGCAACAACTCAAAGAGCAATATTCAGATAATACACCTAATATTAATTCAAATATTATAACTGATAGACAAGTTCACGCCAGCTATGCTGTTGCTTTGGAGATTGCTCAGTTACTGAGGTGTTTTAGTGACCGAAAAAAGACTACAAACCGAGGTCTATGAATTTATAGCCGTTTCTCTCGCATTCGATGAAAGCATTGACAACGTTGACACAGCACAATTGGTATTATATTAGGACTATATTTTACAGCTCTTCAACTTTATGAATATTATGAAGCACCATTACTTACAACCTCTCGATACAAGAATATATGCTTGCAGTCATTCCACTTAGGGAACATACAACAGGGGCAGAATTATTTCAAGCATTTAAGAAATGTGTAGAACAAAAGAAACTAAATCTAAAAGAATCTTGTATCGCGATTAACAGATGATAATTTACGTGCTATACTGAGAGTGGCTACTTGTGATATATCACTAGATTTTCATGGTACATTGCAAACAGAAGTGAATTGAAATATATTGCTCATTTATCTAGGCCTATCTAAAGTATCGTAGATCAAACTAGCTGGATTCAAGTATATGTACCATTCCTTAATGTACTCTGTAGCGAATGAGTTCAGCACTGACTCTGAACGAAGGTCAATGCCATCCCCTGTTCTACATTACGTCATGTGCATTGCGGGTTGCATGTTGAGACGTCATACCGATACCTCATTGAGTACATGTTTGCCGATGCCTGCAGTAAGAGCGTCACCGCTCAATGAACCTTTTAAATAATGAAATGTATTAACTTCTGTTAAGTTCTGATTTTGATCCACTAACGACTCAAACAAACTAAGAACTCCACAAATGCCTCAGTCTTTCCCGTAAAACGTGGTAGTTCAATCGTAGGCAATATCCAACTTATTACATTTCCTCGAGAATCATCACTCTTATTAGTTACATTTGCTGCTGATTGCGCTTTATTGAAGAGCAAATATGTACTTCTAACCTTTCAACCAGTTCATCGAAGGCTTCATCTACCGATATCAATCTAAACTGGGCATTCTCCAAGGTTGCATTTAATATATCTATTTGCTCCTGAAGTTCGACAAAATCTTTCCCAATTTTACTAAGACGTATGTGGGAGTAAATTCCCTTACATTATTCTCATTTAGTTGCAATGCCTTCTTATAAGCATTATTTGCCCCCGAGAACAATACTTCCCTCTTACTCTTTAAATAATTAAATTTCTGCTCTTCCGTAAACCTCTCATAAGCAGCCATTTTAAACTTTCTACTTATATGACAACACTAAATCAATAATATACAATAAATATATAATAAATACTTTTTAAATTGTTGCGTTCCTGGTTATCCCTTTTACTCACTTCGTACTGAAGTATTTTAAATTACCCAAGCCAATAATTTGCAGAAATATGCATTAACAGATTAATTAAGGTTAATAATGGTTGGGTCCCTGTTCGGGCGCCCTTATTTTGTACCGGAATAATTCTCCTCTCTTAATATCCACAATCTAGCACTGTATTTCTTCCCGCTAGTCCTAATAAACATTAAGAAAGGGGAACTCGTACAAAATGTTCCCCAGATATGCTAGTCGCGAATCCAGGTGTTCTGAAAAATTACGTTATAAGGTTACCAGGAAATAACAAGCAACATAAAATAGCAGATAACATATATTATAATATGAAAAAGGCAATTAACCTAACCCATGAGCAATCACAATTATAAATAGTCATCTTTTACAAGTTCCACTACATTATTCTCACTTCATGTAGCTTCTCGAAAGTTAATTATTAACTTTACACTGTAATTAAATTCTGTCTTTCCTCCCTCTGAGTAACTGAGACAGGTTATGACTCAGATGAGTATACAAATGAATTAAATGTCATAAACCAGACAATATTTACAATCATATAATGTATTCCACTGACCTGTGCTTTTATAACAAGATCGTAACATACGATACCTGCACAGAGTTACAATAGTTTCGAAGTGTTACTGGCCTGTAGTACGGAAATTTGCTGCCTTGGGTGAAATGGAAGGGACCTTCTTCTTCTTGGTGGAGGTTTCTATCAGTAACTCCATGAATTTCCTTCAACCATCCAAAATTAGCGAACACCATGGAACCCAATTGCAGACCCATTCTTCCGTAGACTATCAATACTTCGGACAATATTAATTTTAGATATGACAAGAATCTGTCATGTAAATCCAGTCAAACTAATCATGAGTATGACATTACTTTGTCATCCCTCACGTCGCTATCCTCTACTCGAGGTATCCTTTTTCCCAGCCTAATCTTAAGCTTCTTTTTCCTACGAAATACACACGAGCTCCAGGTGTGCCAACCATATCAATTACAATATCTGAAGTGAGCGTTCGGAGAAGAAATCTTTCCTTTGCTCTCAGTTTCTCTTTACAGATAGAAATACGCATAGCGACTTCTCATTTCAAAAATGTATGTAAAAGTATGTGAATAATCGTGTGCTTTAAATAAATTTAAATATTTTATGTCGTACTATTTTGTTAACCTACTACAGGACTTCATAGTAAATTCAAGGTGTACATTTATCATGCAAATATTAAGCCTATCATGTTTTAACCAAAATCGCTAGAGCCACTTTTTGAGGAGATAAACAATTTCAGAAAATGTTCCATTGAAAATCTTGGTGTTGCGTCCTTGGAAGCTACAATATCAAATTAGGTATTTAATCGTGTTTTCATAGTTGTGTCATACGCGTGCGCGCACATACGCACACACACACACACTCACAAACATTTAGGTTAACCTCGGGCTAAATCTGGAAACGATAGGTCCCGTGGTTTCGAAATGCCTCGCTGTGGCCTGACGGTCTCCGCCCCCTTCCGAGACGTTTTTGCATGCACGAGGAAGGTAGAACTCCTAACCAAAGGGTTACGCTTGCGACATGACGAAATTATCCTCTGTCAGTGCTATTATCTTATATTAAATTCGTTAAAGTGTTTTATTTCAACACATTTTTTCTTATTTAGAAAAAGGTTTTAGGAGCAAAACTATTTTTAGGAAGGCTTTAAGAATTTAGAGTTTTGGAAAATTGGTTTAAGGAAGAATGGACGGGAACGATGTAGTTGTAATGATACAGCTTAGAACATTGTAACACAAACTATTTTAATTAATGATTAAGATTTAGGATGGTAACTAGGACCTGTAATATGATGTCCTCCGGAGCAGATAGTAGTGAAATGAATAAGCCGTCATGGTGAACAAGGAATCCAATTTAGAATCCTACAGAATTTCATTAGTATCAAACCGAAGAATCACGAGCTGCGAGCAATCTTCGCGCACGATAGCGCACCAATCCACGGCTCAGCCTCTCTAAATTAATTAGCAATGTTTCAGATCTTTTCGATAATGTGACACCAGTAATCATTTTCCAACAGTATAGTACCTTGGATCTTCAGATTTCAGTTGTAGTGGTCGCTGGGACGGTGAGGAGCCGATGAACCCACGAACTAACCGGACCCATTCGAGAGCTCAGCGGGCCTCTGCACTGGTTTTTGTTTAGAGGAGACAAATTTATAAACATTATTTAATAGTAATCTAGGTATTTTTTCCAACCTTGTGTATCTAAAAAAGGAAATTAAAAGTTCGTCCATACAAATAAATACTGATTCTGATAGCAGTGAATTCAAATTTGAGAACGTCGTTCATCTAAGTTGATGCCGTTGTTACCATTACACTGCTAAGGTTTAGATTCTGGATAATGATGATGATTATGATAATGATGATGATGACGATGACGATGATGCATGCTGCATGCTTAGGCTATTCCCTGCTGTAGTCAGGTCTAGCATAATAAGTGCCGTATTTCTTCGCTGACGAGCTAAAGCCATAGATCGGTAGGGGCGGGTGAGAACCTAAATCTCCGGAGGATGATGGTGCTTCAAAAACTAACAGATATGCATTTTAAGGTTTTTGGAATTCATCCTCATTTGACGAGAAATGGGTTTTTAAATTTAATAGCGAAGAACTGGAGGTCCATATCAGATATAGAGAGATAAGGTTTTCTTCCAAAGGACGGGATTCTTCAGCGATGGACTAATATGTATCGTTAATGGTGAAATTTAGGTGTATTTTGTACTAAATGTTTCACATTTTGGGTTCAGCGACTGTAGCACGTTGAGTTTCCTACGGTGCTACAGCGTCAGCGACTTTGACCTTCACGAGGTCGCTTAGGATTTAATTTCTTCTTCTCCTTCATTTTTTTTTTTTTTTTTTTTTGCTTTTAAGAAACATCATTTCAAGTTTTTAATTTCCTTTTCATTTATAGAATACCTTTTATTCTCCAGTTACAAACAACATGGCGGAATTCTTTAGATGTTGGTAATTAAGATGCGAACATGTGTATGAAACAGACATAAGCGAGTTTCATAACTTCTTAGGGGCGTTTTAAGGATATTCATAATTGAAATTTAGCTAAGCTTTCCAACAAATTCAACAAGGTGTTTTTATGTTCAAAGAGTAGCTTGAGCTCGTAGATTCAATTACATACCATGACTTTGGCTCCCAGAGCCTTTTTAACATATTCTGGTCTGGGCTTCATTTTGGCAGTTCAAACCTCCTGACTGGATGCTTTTTTTAATGGTAATTCCTGGACTGTTTCAGATAATTCACTGTCTTTTTTCATTCTTATTACTGAGGATTGAACAAAATAGGAATGAAAGCACAATATCCTTAGATGTCATAAAAGTTCGAACAAATAAAAATTAAATAGTTGGTTTTGAAAAAATAAGAACTCATAGAAGGAAACTTATAGGAACAGAAAAATGTAAGCTCTTCTTTCTTATCTCTAGAAGAAAAACAACCATAGTTTAAACTAAATAAAACTATAATAAAGGATTGAATTAATGCATCAGAACAGAAATGAATAATAAATCAATATTTTGTAAACAAAAATGTTTTTTTGATCATCCTAATTAGTGTAACACAGACAACAAACAATACTCAATGTACAGTCCGTTGCACGGAAATTTTCCGATGCTGTTAGTGTCTTTTGTTGTGTTACTTTATTTAGTGTTGGCGTAAGCTTTTCACCAGTCATGTTCCGCACCAGTTCTGACTGTGCCAATCTCTTATTGGTTTGTATCAAGGTACAATAACACAAGCAATGACCGATGAACAAGGGGCGTGACCGAGGTGCATAATGCAAGGAGAGGGGTAAGGAGGAATTTAACCCGTGTGGAACGACCTTAGTCTGTGTGTTTGGGCATTTAAATGGTTGCGTGTTGCAGCTTGGCAGTTCCGGTCTAAGTACAGGCTATGCTCACAGTGAAGTAAAAAAAATGGAAAAGAAAGGAGATAGCATACTACTACCCAATGTGTATGCCAGACTATTTTGAAACAATTCTTACCAAGGCCAGTTATGTGTAGAGCTGCTAACATTTACAAGTTACTTTTATGAAATATGTACACTCTGGTGCACGGAAACTTTCCGATGTGAGGAACAGCTGTATAGGTTGGTAGTGAATGGCACCAAGTCCCCAGTCTGCTATAGGAAGGCGTGTGGCTGCCCTTTGTTTCGCAATGGTGTATGTGAACCAGAAGCTCAGACAGTTTAAGATACACTGAAACATATAATTCAGAATGTGTCGCATCGGACTTTATTTTATCAGCGGTTATTAAGGATAGGAGTAAACGCCAGGTAGCTAATCCTTTTCGAATAATGAACCTTCTCGGATTTGTGTAGTGTTCTTGGGAAGGGAACGGGGCATGATGCAGATTTATTTGTTTTATTATATGTGTATTAACTTGAACTCCACATTGCGCATATTTATTTCGAATCATGTCATTTCACTACAAAATAATTTAAAGCTATAACTTAAGCTCTATCTACACAAAATATACCGAGCATACAAAAGCATGATTTCGTCACGTAGACAAACATAAGGGGAAAACACAAGACGATAATGTTCTAGTAATTAATCCAGGTGTCCAGTATCCCCGTTCTTGGTATTTCTTCCACCAGTTTGAGGCAGTTCACTCCATATAGTTCCGCAGCCCTTGCAGCACCATATCCTTGTTCAAGAAGCGCAGTTACTTTGGCTTGTTATCCATATCGTTTGCTCACTTCAAATGGCATGCTTAGTATAAGGACAATATATTTAAAACGCTTTTCATGCGACTTACCCCTTGTCCTCCCTGGTTCCCGAAACCCAATCTCAGAGTTATGACACCAAACCAATGAGCGACGGATACAGTCAGGAGATGATGGTGACAATCGTTCCATAGAGTTAAATTCCTCCTTACCCCTCCCCTTGCATTACGCACCTCGAGCACGCCCCTTGCTCATGGGCCATTGCTTGTGTTATTGAACTTTGATACAAACCAATAAGAGATTGGCACATCCAGAACTGGTGCGGTACATGACTGTGAAAAGGTTTTGCCAACATTACATAAAGTTACACACAAAAAGACACTAACAACATCGGAATAGTTCCCTGCACCGGACTGTACGTATTTATTTTGTATGCCTTTTACTTGATTTTAATTTTTCTTGCATATTTTGCGCATTGACGATGTTCCATGCGGTGTAATTTTTAACCAATCTTGTTCAAATTTTCAGTAGAAGCTCAGAGAGAATAAATTGGAGCATAGTTTTCGCTGTACCTTTAAATTGCTCAAGACATAACATAATTTATTCGAACACTGAAAATAAATTTGTACAAATATTACATACAAATATTACATAATGCTTTCTGAAACAAGCAAAAGAGAAAACACATTTCTAAGTGCCAGTTTTGTGAATAAACGTTTAAACAATGTGATAATATTTTTAATTTTTCAAAATTACATTTTTGGAACGTGTGTAGTACCTAATTAAGTAGTATAATAACATTAAAATAAAAATATTATCTAAAACCTGTTAAAGATATCGATATTAAGCTTAAAACAATTGTAATTATGGTAGAGCAACATAATTTTGGAAACAAGACTTAGACATAGCTGGCCCAGTAGCTCAGTCGTTAGAGCACCTGCCTGTTGTGCAAGCGGTTCGATTCCCGGCTGGAGGGTGGGAACTTTTCTTTAGCTGGCATTCTTCCCCATTCTACCTAGAGTTTGCAAGTATGAATAGGGGTGTGAATGTATATGTGAATTTAATGTAATAAGTTAATCTGAAGTAACACAAATCCAAAGTTCAAAACCAACGTGAAAAACATTGCTGTCGAGCAATTACTGACTAAAAAGTCACCGATGAGACCTTCGATCATAAAGGTGGTATATAAATGGCACATACAGAAAAGGCATTTTAAGCTTTTAGACATTATACCTTTGCATATCCTTAAATACCATTACAGCAAGGTGTATACGACTGCTTTTGTTCAATTATAATTAAACGTCTTGATTTTCAATTTTAGACCCTGCTACTTTAAGTATGAGATGGCTATCATTTCGGAGATGACCGTCCGGTGGTTGTTTTTCTTTATCTTTGTTTAGCGTTTCCTTACTATTGCAAGAGGTGGCACGCACGACAGCTCCTTTGACTTTTTCGACAGTAAATTGTCAGTATATCCTGCTCTTAAAGATGTACTTCGAAGAGGTACATGGTTTCACCACCATGGAAAGTACAAAGCATGTTGACATCGCTTTTGACGAAACTGCAAGATCTGGTTTCATAACTGCACGTTTCGAAAGGGGCGAGTCAGAACCCCAAGAAGTGAATACTGAAAACCAGGACATCCCTTAACCCACCATCCCCTATGACCTTAATGAACTGGAAGTGATTGCACTTTTGGTCGGAGATAGAGGGACTGCCACAGTGTTCATGAAGAACATATTTCAAAGACTTCATCTCCCTCCATTAGTTGTTACTAACGTAACTTGGAGCATTCTCTGGGGATTAGTGGCTGTATTAAGAAACCATCTATCACATATTTATATATCAGGTCTTGAGATTTATCCGCCTTTATCACCAGTCAGTTTAAATGAATCACATCATTATTAGTTCAGCGAGCCCCTTGTTTCTAAACGGAGCTACAGAATTGAATCTCACACTGCATGCCTTTCCGACATCGTAAGAGGCCGATGTACTGCGGCGGCGCAAATCTGGTTTTAGTAGGACATTTCGTGCACTGTTTGACCTGACCACCGACCACAGAATTTGCATGGTTGAATGCTACCCCCAAACTGGAAGCATAGGAACAGTTTTCGTTGCTATGTTGGCCATCGCGTCGTGTGAATTACTTTCTCCGCTCATGCTCAGAATTTCATCAAGTCCCGAGAAAAAAACAGGATAACCATTAGGCAGTTAGATTTTCATGCATTCCATTAGTGCTCCAACCGTTTGTTGTTTTTCAACACAATACCGTTATATTGGTCTTGTGTGTTGTTTTCTTAATTTATTCTGTGCGGGTCAGTTTTCAATCAGTGCTGTAAACAATATGAACAAGATTCTTGTAATGGAAACTTTGTGCTGAGACATTACTCTACAAAATCCTTCAAATTATTATTTGAGTTATTTATCAGTACAGACGCTGGAATTGCGAGTTTACGAGACGCAAACGAATGTAAATCCTGGAAAGGTAAAATTCAATTTGACATTCACCCCTTCCAGTCATTTTTCGCCATTCCTCTGCCAGAGGCACAGGTGACATACTCGCTTCAAAACTGTGACGTCATGAGCAGACGATTGACTGGTGGTAAGGACTAGCAAATCTATTATCTTATATATTTAAACGAGCAATTCTTGTATATAAAAAGTGTATATCGCGCAACTTGGAAACGACTCCAACGATTCCGATCAAATTTTGTATTCAGATAGGGTTTTGCTTTTTAAGTTCATCTATATAGATGTAATTCCCGAAAAAACGCGATTTTACATAAAAAATAACATTTTTTTACTCCCGCATATACAGAGAAATTCTTGTGTGTATATTCCCGGTATTTCAGATACGGCTCTAAAGATTTGGTTAAATTTTTGTATACATGCATATTACATTCACAGCGTTTTCTTTACTCACTTTTAGGTAACATCCCTTTCTCTACTCACTCTTCTAGGGGCAATTTTCCATAAAAAATATGATTTTGCACCAAAAAAATTACATTTTTACTCCCGGTTTTAAAATAAGTCATACCATGTTCTATGCGTTTGAAACAGAAATGCTATATATTACATTCTACTAACTTTTAGGTAACATATTCACATCTCTTTCTCTGCTCACTCTTCTACAAACAATTCATTTCATCTATATGTATACAAATGGGATGTTTTTATATAATGTAACTGTTAATCTCGAATACCGCTTAGCCGATCACCACAAAATTCGGCACGTGTATGTATTTTTTCATGGAGAAAGTTTTTATGGCAACAATTTTACTACACAATATATTACTTTCAAATGGTTTTCTACTGACTTTTCTTTTACGTAGCACATTCATATATCCCCTGTTTGCCTTTCAGCATATAATTCATATAATTTTCTATGATTGAAATATAAATACAACGTATTACACTCAGACGATTTCCTCTACAAATTCTTCCTTTACGAGACACAATCAGTCTTCTTTCACTACTCGCCCTTCAGCATACAATTCATACAATATGCCATATGTTTGAAACAGAAATACAACGTGTTACATTCATAGTATTTTCTCTACTCACTTTTGTGTTACATAACAATTCATATGTTATTCCCTATCATTTATCAACTTCATACATACCAACGCCTATACATATCGTATGTTGAAGAGTGACTAAATTCCAACACAGGTTGACCGATCGCCACGAAAATTGACTCATCTAAGTGTTTTCATGGCGAACGCTTTTATGCAATCCATTTTACTACGCAACGTATTACGTTCACATGGTTTTCTCTACTCCCTTTTCTTTTACCTAACGCACTACTCCCTCTTCTACAAACAATCCATACATTTTTCCATACACTTGAAATACAATTCACTACTCCCGCTTAAAGGAACAATTACGAACAATTGATACAATTTTCTATATGATTGAAACAGAAGTGCATAGTACAGTCACATAGCCTTATCTACCAGTTTTTCTTTCTTTATTATTTGTCATTTTTCAACAGTGTTTTTGCTTAGTGTCGCTCCGGTGTTTTGATAAAAAGATAAAGAAATAATTAAAAAGTAAAGTAATCACAATTGGTGTCAGGAGTGTGACGAAAAGCACGATATGAAACAGCTGATGAAACAAATGTTAGCCAATATGAACATAATGGGAAATGAAATTAATTCCGGAATGCGGCAGAGGAAATAAATATGAAAGCCAAATTGGAAAAATGTAAACTATGGAATAGAAAATATGCGAATAAAAACAAAATGGACACGAAAATGGAAGGCAAGTTGAAAATGTAAACTCCAAAACGGAAAAGATGAAGACGGGAATGTCCAATATGAAGATAGATCTATCGGAGAATACTAACGAGCGATTGGCCGGGATTAAGGAAGCCATGGAAGAACTCGACGGAAATATAGACGTTGGCCAACACGTTAACGCCCTGGACTTAATCGCAGCACCAAAGAACTGAAATCCACAATGGCACAAATGCTCGACGAAAACCTCGAACTAGTTGGTTATCTATGGGGCAGGCCTGCGTTCAGTAGTAGACGTTTTACTGCTGAAATGTTGGTGTTTATGAAATATTTGTATGTATTTCTATATCTCTTGTACCTCGGAAATGACTCGTAACAATTGTGTTTTATTTAGTTAACGTTTTGCCTTTCATGTTTATCTAAATAAGTATCTTCTCCCACAAAAAACAAGATTTCACAAAAGCAGACGAAAAACGCCGAGCGAAGCTCGGTCGCCCAGGTACTTCTTATTATCGTCGTCATCGTCATCGTCATCATCATTATTATTATTATTATTATTATTATTATTATTATTATTATTATTATTATTATTATTATTATTATTATTATTATTATTATTATTATTATTATTATTATTATTATTATTATTATTATTATTATTATTGCTATTATTAATCTTTCCATTTTCATTCATCTATATGAGCTAATTTGGTCTTTGTTTTAAATGTAATCCATAGTTATGAGAAGACTTAGAAATTAAAAATAAAAGTTAGTGCAAGTACTGTAACTTTAGGCAGGTTAGGGATTCGAAATAAATATTACTACCAAAATCTTGCCTGGCATTTTGAATTACTGCTTTCAAGGTTTGCGGACTATTGCACATAGAGATTAGGCTTTAATGCATATGCTTAGTTGACAATCGATAGTTACGTTTACATAATGAATAGCAGATCCTTAATGCCTGTCATAAAGTCACAGTTGACTGAGTGACTGAATGACAACTTGCCGAGGGGGGCTTAGCACCTCAAGCGAAAGGCGATCTTCTGCACCTACGCCCCTGATGGGCCACCCCCCGGGAGGATGGATGAGGCGAATGCATCCGAGGGGCGGCCGGAACGTTACCACGATAGCGCAGAGGGCAGGGTCCGTACATTTTCGCAGTTAGAAGCATCTTGGCGGAGGCTGGTTCAGCCCGATTCCTCTCCCACCGCTTGAGTTTTGCACTCCCAAAAGCGGGACTCGGAAACCGACTCCCCCCCCCCCCCCCCCCGAGCTTGTACCATCCCATGCGGCGCACGAAAACCAGGAGGCTCCGCTTCCAATCGGTGGACGAGATTGCCAGAGTATTTCTTCCGCGAAGCTGGTCGACGCTTTCAACTCTGAAAGAAACTTAACGGGATGAAAGGTGAAATGAAATGGTTGTAACGAAATGGAAGGACAGAAAATTCTGAGGATATGGAAATCCTTCCCTGCACTCGCCTAGTGATCCGGGAAAACCTCCGAAAAAACTCATGGGTCAGGAAGGTCAATGACCTCCCGAATGCGGGCCACAAATGTTACCCCGTGAGCCATCCTGCTCGGTAAACAGTTACATTGCGGTTAACGTCTGTGATTGAATAAAATATGAACTATTTTTCCCCAGGATGGTTGTAGTGTGATCCTCGAATTTTGGGTGCAGATTTGCATTTACACTTTATATCCCCCCACCCCGATAGCCCTAAAAATCATAATAGTTTAAAATTTGCTTATTCAATATTTATGTGTGCCTCCGGTTAACATACACAAATCCTTCCGGTTTATATTAAGGAAAATAACTTAGAAAATTCACATGTTTCATCATAGTTACGGTCAGCTGCCCACGTATTAGCCGCATTTTACCGATGGAGGTAGAACTGACTGACAGTCTACTATCAGCCATGACAAAGTAGAGGATCTTAGATCTATTGTTAAGGATTCAGCTTCGTCTCATTCAATTTGCTTATCGTATGAAGCGCATTATTACTGCCTTTCATCATAACAGCATGCCCATACATGGCAGGTGAAATGTTTCGTCTTAATGGTCTACTTCAAAGAAATGCAAACGCATCTTTTAAGTGTGGCAGTCTTCAGGGTTTCGTCATAACCGGTTTAACCATTCGCGTTTGATATATGTATGATAATGGACGCTCTGTTAGTTAACAGCGGCTAGTAATTCAGAAGTCGTGCGTTCGATTCCACTTTTATGGCACGAGTATGCAACAGCTAGGACGCACAATCAGAGCGCTTTGTAGTTTCTTTAGATCCTAGGTGTGTTTTACTTACTAAACCAAGTTTCATTGAAGTGTGTAGAACCGCATTTAAAAACAAATAATTGCCTGTTCCCTGCAGAAACTTATGCAGTCAATATACGCCGTAAAATCACATTTCTGCAGTCCTTCGACAAAGATGCGCGACAATTGTCTAAATGGATAAAATATCTGACAGCGGTTTGCGCCTTATTATCGGTATATCACCGAAATCCGCATCATTTTGCCACGTCTGTTTACTAGTTTGTTTACTACGTTTAGTGCCTTGTGAACTAGCAGATACTTCAGGAAGCAAATTAAAATTTTGATACGTTGCACTCACATGACTTTCTCTACTCACTTTTGTAAACAATATTATATATATCCGAATAACGACTTCCAATTTAGCAAAAGGATTAAGTAGTTATAAATTTAAACAGATAACAAAGAATCCCACGGAAATGATTTTCTTCTCAGAAATAAAATTATTTATTAGATATAAGTTCTGTGCTTTAACAAGACTACACTGTTCCGTAGTGAGATTTTGTCTACCTCTAACGGTTTTCATGTTGAACAAAGCTCCGATATAATAAAAAGGTTCTCACGGGCTATTCCCAGAAAATTTTAGATACACGTTTTATTTGTGATCAAAATATCTTAAAAGTATGGTATCTTAAAAATCACTGAACCATTTTTGAGAAAATCAAAAGTGACGAAAATATTTTCATGTGAATGGCAGTTTTGGGTTGGAAAATTTTCTTGAAAATCTTTGTGTCACATCCTTAGAAGATACTGAACTTACATATCAAGTTTTGTATTTGATCGAGTTTTGGTGTTTGAATTATGCTGCTTACAGACACACAGACCTTTTTAAATATATAATTTTTGATTCAGGGAATCTCAAAACCTGTATTTTGGGTGAAACCTCGACATCAGACCTTTGGATGGATTGCAATACTTCCTTTACTGAAGAAGGGTCAGTAATAGAGAAAGCAAAAATACAGAAACCAATAATACTTACATTACTTCTGCTTCCATAAGTTAAATGAAATGAACCCTACAATCCATGCGGACTAATGTTATATTAAGCAGTCTACAGTTCTTAAGATTAACATACATCTGTGAAACTAAATTTCGTTACTGAGAGTTTGATACACTTTTTGTAGATCAATTTTAGCATAATGTTTAGGATTAGAAATAAATTAAATTTCATATTTAAAAAATTGCAATATTTACCCTTATTTCTTAAATTTATAGCAGGGAAATTGATGAACTCTGGAGCTTATGATAGTCCTTTGGAAACGATTCAATATACGACGCTTTAATAAGTTGTTTACTCATTAACCTGTCATAATGGTTTCATTAACTGCTCATTCAAAAGGATATTTGTCTAAGCAATTGAAGCCAAAATTGTGAACGCCATAATTATGGAAATAATACTGCTTCACATGGCAGAATTAAATAACCAGGAAATATTAAAATCGTTGCATGTATAAAAAGATACAGACCTGGGAACATCGTTCACAGTTAAAATTGTCAAAAGGGACATATAATGGTACAGACAAGTCATTAGTGACAAGTTCCAGGTAATCGGACTAAAACCCCGTAAGACTAGTTTTCCTGGAAATCGCTTAGTGCAGGTGCGTTGAACAGGAAAACAAGAGATGGTCACGTACGCTTCGGCGAAACCCCGTTGTCAGCGTAGAGGTAATTAAGAAGTGAAAGACGTTAAGGGGAATTTGAAAAGTTGGAAGGTCAGTCGCGACACTTGTCGCCCAGATCCCCGAGCAAGCAGGTCAGTCACAGGACTTGCATTCCAGATCCTTGAGTGTGAGGACACATTACATTTTACAATACAAATCTTCGGTCTTAGTAAAGACACAGTAACGACGTAACGTTCCTAATAGCGATCGGAAAATCTCAAACATTTACTTTGATTGTGAATAAAAATGTTTCAACGAGAGTTCTGGCTTTTATGTGAAAATACCCACGCATACCCAGAAATTAAGGTCCATGTCGAGCAGCCGGAGCAGAAACCACCTGAGAAGAGCATTCCGCTTAGGATAGTGGAACAGAGGAGGTGGTAATCCCGCTTCATATGACGCAACAACGTGGGACCGAACGGCAGTAGAACCGGACCACAGTGGAGCTGAACAGCAAAGCAGCATAGAAGCAGACAACGGAACACCAAAGGAACCAGGATCACGAGAACAAGAGAATCCGCATCGAAGCAGCAGTACCAGCTACCAGATAAAAAGGCACTCAGTGAAAATACTTATTTTTATGTTCTGGTAGTAGATGTATTTGAGAAGTGGGAAGATGATAGAGGAGGCTTATGTAACTATAGGTGTTCAGGAGGGTGATGTAAATAATATTATACAGAGTGTAGAAAACGTAGAGAATAGGAGTGGGCAAAATCAGGCAGAACAGTCAGGGAAGAGTAATGTGAGCAAAGAAAGTCCAACTCAAAGTTTTACTATGGACAATAGTATGTATGGGCCACGTGTGGCGCTGTTACATAGTTTTAAGAAAGATTTAAGTGAAGGAATAGAAAATAGTCAAAAAGAGTTAAAGGGAGAGATAGGAAAGCTAGAAAATAGTCCGAAAGAGTTAAGGGAAGAGATGAAAACTAGTAGTCAGGATTTAACAGGAAAGATGACTGAAATAGGGAATAAAATAGAAAACTAACATAAGGTCTTAAAAAGTTTTAAAGATGAGGTTACAAGTGAAATTGAAAATGTAAGACTAGAGGTTAGGCAAGATCAAGAGCAGTTTAGGGAGGAAATAAAGATTATAAAGATTGTAAAACAAGAAATTAGTACAGGAATAGGGGAAGAGCTTAAGAGTGCAAGACAAGAGGTCAGTGAAAGGCTAGAGAAAGAGAATAGAAAGCTTAGGGAAGAAATAAGTCAGGAATTAGTCAAAGAGAGGGACGCTATAAGCAAAGAATTAGAAATCCATCAAAGGAGGTTAGAAATGTCTGAAAAAGAGAATAGAAAATTAACTGTAGGGATGGACGAACAATGTTTTAAGATCAAAGATTTGCTTGAAAAAGTGAGTATCTCCGATAATAGTAGCAATTGAACTTGTAGTATAAGTAGTGCGGCAGCAAGGAACGAGGCAGCGCCAAATGCGTCAGCTGACATTCGATGCTGCACTTTGGTCCCAGTACTTCGGTTAACAATAACCAGAATGTGACGAAAAATGGCGCTCCTCATGAACCATGGCCTAACCATATCCCCAGTGAGATATCTTCACCAATTTTCGAGAACAAAGTATCTGATGATCCTAAGTCATTTATCAGTAGCATGCAGGAAAATTTCATTGTGAAGGACATACCTGAGGAACACATGATGACTGTAGTACGTGTTTTAGGGGTAACGCCTCGAACTGGCTAGAATTATCTGTAGGAGTAGAACAGAGTTATGAAACTTTTAAGGAAATATTCTTAAACAGATACTGGGATGCAACCAGATAGGCAAGCATTAGATTAGAATTGAGTAATGGTAAATATAATCCATGAAAAGATAACTTAATGGTGAACTATTTTATGGGAGTAGCCAGGAAATCACGGATGATTGAACCTCCGATACCGGAACGTGAATTGATTAATCAAGTGACTACTCATTTTCCCGAAACAATTCAGCATTATATGATCACTGCCAGACCAGTTACTATTGCTGCGATGATTGATTTATTGATAGCATTGGAGAGGAACAAAAGCCAGAATGACGTGACTAATGATAAAAATCTTATTAAACATGAAAAAAGCACTAAAAATTTGTCGGGCAGGGAGCACCGTCAGGAAACATTAGAAGTTATGACACCCGAGAAAGATATCATGGTCCCGTACCGAAAAAATGTATGAGACAATTATGAGAATAGGAGGAGAAATCATTTCGACAATAACCATGGAGGTCAATATGACACTCTTCAAAGAAGGTGGAACTCCCAAGTTAATTTTATACAGGCAGCTAAATTTTCTAGAGATAGAGAGGGACAATTCCATAGAAATAGGCGTTATTCTGGAAATAATTACCACGAGAATAATAGTAATAACAATGCATGTAGACCTCATTCCCCAAGGCAAGAGGACAGGTGTAGAAGTGGGAGAAATTCACTGGTTCAGGAAGATAGGATAGACGCCACTAACACAACTAGGCAATCAAATACAATCAGGACTCGAACCCGGGACCTTCAAGAAGTGGTAACGGAACGGGAGCAATTAGCAAGGTGACGGAAAACTTCGCACCCAATCAAACTCGCCTTCAGTGAGCATTGGGAAGCACCCCTATTGTGAAAAGTACACGGAAAGTAGGGATAATAGAAGGCAGCTAATGATAGAGAAACATAAAGAGGAAAAAGATAAAATGGAAGATAGAATATTAACGGATCCACCAAAAATATAAGTCGGCATAAATGGGAAACAGTTTTCTGCCATCATCGATACAGGTGCTAACACTACCGTGTGTTCACAGAATTTTTGCGATTTGTTGCGAAGTGGGTTGAAAGCAATTTCTTTACCAGTACACGGAATATATTGCTCAATAGCAGTGGGAAAGAAAAAGGAAAGGGTAAAGTTTCAGGCCATGTTAAATGTTGAGATTTGCGGAAGAATTATTAACTTGTTATTTTTAGTTGTACCTAGCCTAGCTAAAGATATTATAATCGGGTGTGATCGTTTATATGTCTGGAACGGAATTGTAAACTTCGAACATAGATTTTTGAAAATTGATACGGAAAAAGACACCATGGTCGTGCCATTTTTAGAGAACAGTAATTTGGGTATAATTGCAAGGGATCAGGTAGAGGAAGAAATTCAGGAGGAAACATTTTTCGTGGAAGTAATAAATATTGGATCAATGGAATTAACAGAAGTTAAATTAGAAGAATCTAATGAAATTGATAAGGAGACGTCGCTTATAGAGGATATAATGATCTACGTAATGATGTTGAAAAAAATGAGTAATCATAAAGATACCAGATTAGGCTCGAAGGACAAGAAAATAAAGATGCATGACGAGGTGAATGACTGTATCGAGTTAGAAAATTTGTTAAGAGAACAAGTAAACCAAGCAAGTAGACTGAGCGAAACACAGAAAGGGAAATTATGGAAAATTTTAATGCAAAATAGAGAAGTGTCCTCAGAAAAGCCTGGAAGGTGCATTAATTATATACATTCGTTCGAAATGATTACCTCCCTAAATATGGGCAAATCGCAGCAATGCTGACAGATAAGGCGACGGTGCATCGCAACAAAATATTCACAGAGACATTACATGATCATAATGCCAAACTCTATTCCTCTTATTTTCCTTCGGGAGTCCTACAGAGCGCATATTGAAAGATATAGGGATATGCTTTCGTGTACTCACAACAATCACAAAAATTGGGTCAGATATTGTGTAAGATACTCAATAATACTACTGAGGTGTATGCCATTTTATACATCATAGACTATGTATACTTTTAGTTAATCTTTGGTTTTCGATTATTATTCATAAACTTGTTTACTTGGCTGGTAATAAATAATTGTGTAGTATTACTACTGAATTTATTGAATGCATCCTGAGCCACAAATTGGTGACGCCGACGTGATCCTGTAGTAGGTATTCAATATATTTTTATATTGAACGAATCACGATATCTACACAACATAAGCCAACTTTACCTCTCCATTGTGATTATAGTTCATGTACCTAACCAGAATATCATGGCAACTGACGATCAAGCAGTGATAAACCATATTTCGGTCAAGCCACCACCCTTTTGGACAGAAAATCCGGTACTTTGGTTCGCTCAACTCGAGAGTCAAGTTATTCTCGCCAATGTAACAGCCGATAATACAAAATATAGTCATGTGCTGGCTAGTTTAACGGAAAAATTAGCCACAGAGGTACAGGACATTTTATCGTCACCGCCAGTCACTGACAAATATGGCACGATTAAAAATACATTAATCGAACGCTTGTCACCATCTGAGGCAAAAAGACTCAAAAAACTGCTTCGAACTGAAGAACTTGGTGACTGTACTCCATCCCAATTACTCCGCCGTCTGAAAACATTAACCGGTATGACAATGGCAGAAGACATGTTAAAAAGTATCTGGATGTCCCGCCTACCGTCTAGTGTTCAGAAAATTCTAACCGTTTCAGAAGGTAACTTCGATGCATTGGCCACAATTATCGATAGATTGATCAACACCGAGTTCCTCGATAATGGCAACAGCGCCTGAACTCGAAACTATTGCGTCTTTACATCTCCAAATCAATGAGCTGACAAAGTTGGTAATTGGCGACACGAAATTTTCACTCCAGCCGTTCGCTTTCCCGGCATCGTTCTCCACATCGCCATTGTTCTCTAAGACCGAATTCGACTAGTACAGATATTTGTTGGTATCACAGAAAAATTCGGACCTAAGGCTCAGAAATGTCGTCCGCCATGCAACAAGGGAAACAATTCCGGGAGTCGGTAGCGACGGCAACTGACCCCAATCATGTGAACCGCCGTCTTTTCCTTACCGACCAAACATCTAAAGTGGACTTCCTCATAGACACAGGAGCTGATATTTCTGTCTTTCCTGTAGCCCGCCTTCCTCGTCACCGCGCAGAAGAGTATCAAGTTTTCGCAGCAAACGGAACAGCTACTAAGACTTACGGCCATATAATCCTGAAACTTGATCTTTCTCTACGTCGCGAATTCACGTGGCGTTTCATTGTAGTTGATGTGATTCACCCTATCATCCGAGCTGATTTTCTGGCTAACTATGGAATCCTTCCAGACCTACGTCACAAACGTCTGTTTGACTCAAATACTAACTTGACAAGCAACGGGCATATTCGTTGTGTCGCTTGTCCGTCGATTCGCACTATATTTGGTGATTTACCTTATAATCAGCTGCTTAAGGAATTCATCGAGATAACACGCCCAACTTCAAGTGCCACGCCCAGTGTGCATTCTACGGTACATCATATTCTTACCACTCCTGGCCCACCAATCCGATCGAGACCACAACAAGCCCATAATAGCCAAACGAGAATTTGAATTTATGATGACCCACGGAATATGTCGACCATCTACGAGCTGTTGGTCATCCCCACTCCATATTGTTCCTAAGAAAAACAATCAGGGAGACCTTGTGGTGACTACCATCAGCTAAATGCTCGAACAGTTCCAGATCGTTATCCGGTCCCACACATTGAAGACTTCGCCGTGAATCTCCACGGACGTCACATATTCTCAACCATTGATCTTGTTCGTGCCTTCCATCAGATACCTATTGCGGAAGAGGACGTTCCGAAGACAGCCGTCACAACCCCGTTCGGACTATTCGAGTTCACTCGCATGCCATTTGGGCTTTGTAATGCTGCTCAAACTTTTCAACGCTTCATGGATGACCTAATACACAATCTTGATTTCTGCTTTGTGTTCATTAACGATATCCTGGTCGCATCTCGAGACGAAACCGAACAACTGGACCACTTGCTTCAACTATTCAGTCGACTCCGTATTTACCGAGTGGTCATTAACACTGCAAAGAGTGTGTTCGCAGCCAAAGAAGTGCAATTCTTGGGTTACTCAGTCAATTCAAGCGGAATACGACCACTTCCAAACAGCGTTGAAGAAATCGAGAATTTTCCAAAACCATCATCTATCCGAGACCTGCGTAGATTTTTGGGACTCATTAATTTTTATCGACGCTTCATCCCTCATGGTGCCAGCATCGCTGCACCACTGAACGGATGTTTGAAAGGAAATACGAAATCTACCAGCGAGCTGCAATGGAATGAAGAAACTGAACAAGCTTTCCACAACATGAAGAACGCTGTTGCAAATGCTGCACTCCTTGCACATCCCTGCTCAGATGCACCTCTTTCTTTAATGGTAGATGCATCATCGACAGCAACTGGAGCTTCATTTCAGCAATTTGTAGACGGTAACTGGCAGCCAGTGGCATTTTACTGCCATAAACTCTCTCCATCACAACAACAGTGGTCTGCCTATGATCGTGAACTCCTAGCGGCTTATGCCTCCGTTAAGAAGTTCAGGCACATGCTTGAAGAAAGACAGTTCATGCTATTTACGGATCACAAACCTCTGACGTTCGCTTTGAAGCAGCAGCCAGAGAAAGCATCACCTCGCCAGTCACGTCATCTGGATTACATTGCCCAGTTCACGACCGACATTTGCCATATCCAAGGCGAAAGCAATATCCCAGCTGATACACTGTCTCGAATTGCATCGATTGCTGAAGAAATCGACTTTCAAGCCTTGGCATGTTCACAGGAAACTGACGACGAAATTCGAACTCTCATTCAATCCGGCACTAGCTTGGTTCTGAAGAAAATACTAATTCCAAATTCTACAGTTCATCTCATATGCGATGTCTCAACACCTCACGCTCGCCCATTCGTGACGAAGAATTTCCGACAGCAAGCCATTGCATCTCTTCATAGTTTGTCGCACTCCGGTGTGAAAGCTACGATCCACCTGGTTAAGAAATCCTTTGTTTGACCTGAGATCGATCGCGACTGTAGAGTAGTTGTGCGTAACTGCATAGCCTGCCAGCGCAACAAAGTTATAAGGCATGTCACTGCTCCACTTGGATCATTCACTCCATCTAATGAACGATTCGAGCATGTACATATTGACATTGTTGGTCCACTGCCTCCATCCAATGGCTTCACATATTGCCTAACGGCCATCGACCGTTTTTCACGTTGGCCTGAAGCATATCCAATCACGGATATCACAGCAGCAACAGTGGCAAGAGCTTTCTTTAGTGGATAGATTGCTCGTTTCGGTGTTCATCAAAGGCTCACGTCTGATAAAGGTAGTCAGTTTGAGTCTCACCTTTTCAAATCTCTAACCATGCTCACAGGAACATACCGTATCCGAACAGCAGCCTTCCATCCAGCCGCCAACGGAATAGTGGAACGATTTCATCGCAGCTTAAAACTGCTATCAAGTTTCACGCTTCGGACTGATGGACCGAAGATTTGCCTTTAGTTCTCTTGGGCATACGCACTGCATACAAAGCATACATCTGTGCAACTGCTGCAGAGTTAATATATGGTGAGACAGTGCGATTGCCAGGTGAATTCTTTTCAGATACTGCCAGAGACACCATTGAAGCATCAGATTTCTTCAGGGATCTGCGAAGCAGGTTCAGGCAACTCCGTCCTATTTCACCAAAGCCTCACATTACCCGAAAGAATTTTGTTTTTCATGACCTTGAAAATTGTTCACATGTGTTTCTGCGACACGATGCAGTTTGTAGGCCTCTAGAATCTCCATATGATGACCCCTTCAACGTAATAGATCGTCATAACAAGACTTTTGACATTGAAATCTGTGGCATGCGAACAACTGTTCCTATAGATCGGCTGAAACCTGCCTTCGTTGCTGACCCTGACGACTCCACAACAATGACCACCCCAACAAATCCTACTGCACCACAACCAAAAGTGACAGACCCTATTCACCAGAGTACATCACCTCCATCTGTGGTAACTCGCTCTGGACGACGTGTTCGTTTCAACAAGAAGTACTCTAGTTGAACACTCGTGGGGGAGTACTGAGGTCTATGCCATTTTATACATCATAGACTCTATGTATACTTTTAGTTAATCTTTTGTTTTTCGATTGTTATTCATAAACTTGTTTACTTGGCTGGTAATAAATAATTGTGTAGTATTACTACTGAATTTATTGAATGCATCCTGAGCCACACCACTAACCCAACAGTATTCGCGCCAATACAATTAATGCTGGGGATAGAACCAGAGTTAGTGTTCAAAGAAATACCGGAAACAATCCAGGGAGACAATAATGTTTATTGGAAGAACAAAGGGCGAAAATCGCATTCGATAGATTGAGAGATAAAGCAGAAAAGAGAAAGTCAAAAGTGAACAGATCTCATAAATGGGAGTCGATTATAGGAGATTTAGTTCTTGCTAGAGATCAAAAATTATCCAGCGCACTTAGAGGACGAAAGCACAGGTTGGAATTGTTATATAAAGGGCCTGCCACAATTACAGCCAAATTCGGGGAACACACGTTTGAATTAATGGATAGGAAAAGTAAGAAATCTATTGGTCGTTGGCACAAACAACTCATAAGACTCTTTCGAGAACTCCAAAATATTCCCGAAAGACGTAACCGGTGTGAATTACTGAGATTGATTAAACCTTGAATATACGGATATGATTAGATTTAAGACCAAAGAAGTTTTAAATAGCTATAAGAAAAATAACCGAGTGATATCAAAATAGTGAATCAAGTAAGATAAAGTGAAGTGAAAGTGAAAAGAACGTTTCTATAAAACAACACAAAAACAATAGAAACCAGAAAATACTTTTGCTGAACTATTATATACAAGTAGAAGAAAGGACAAGAAATGATCTGTAAACTATAATAATACTATTTATAAGGTAACTACAATAACTGTATAGAATAATGGTAATATGAACAAGGGTATAATTATGAACAAGCATTAAGTGTGAATTTTGTGTAATTATTTGCGTCAAACTATGTGCAGGCTGATTTGTATGCCTGCCTGCCTGCCTGCCTGCCTGCCTGCCTGCCTGTCTGCCTGCCTGCCTGCCTGCCTGTATTGACAAGTGTTTACAGGAGAAACATAACCGTATTAAAATTGTAAATTGAATTTATGTTAACCCGCTGTAAAAGAAAAAAAGAAAGAAATATATAATCAACTTAAGATTTGCCTATCGATCGCGGAATAGTTTTTTTTAACAACATTGTTTTCGGGCAAGACAAACATTGCAATATTGTTGTATAATATGGCAATGTCTATGGGGGCATTTGAGAATAAAAGTGTTTCAACGAAAGTTCTGGATTTTATGTGAAAATACCCACGCATACCCAGAAATTAAGGTCCATGCCGAGCAGCCGGAGCAGAAATCACCTGAGAACAGCATTTCGCTTAGGATAGTGGAACAGAGGAGGTGGTAGTCCCGCTTCACACTTCTTGATAACCGTGATAAATAGGTCCAATGACATGGTTTCAGATACAATGGAATAAAAGGGTACACAATCTAAGAAGCTATTACTAACTTGCATATTCTATTTCAAACTATTGCGATCAAAAATATTATTGTCCTTTAACCCAAAAGAATTTAAATTATAAAGAATATGAAAAGAGTTAACGGAAAAGGAGAAAAGGAAAATTTGATTGATGTGTTTGAATGAGAGCTACCCGAGGCTATCTATATTCATTTTATTATCGCAGTGCATGGAACTTTGCATAACTGGTATTTTGCTAATAGTTCAAAGTTTGAAGTTCTTTTATCAATGCACTTTCGCATACTTGAAGTGCTTCTGGAAACAATTTGTACTATTTCTTTTAGAAAATAAGGGGTCAGTTTTACTTTCTGTATCTCATACCTAGTGAATAGAGAAGATAATGAACTCCATCCAAGAATTCGATATAAATATTCGATGTCACCGAAAATGCATGCTTTGAGGCTTACTAACCAGCACAAAATGTTGGGAAAAAGCTACATATTGTATTTGCAATCTCTGCCTTCCCTCTGTGTGTGTGTGTGTGCGTGTGCGTGCGTGAGAATATGTATTTGTGTTTTCAAAGATGAGATACAAGGGTTTTCAAGAAAATCTCTCAACCACAAACTACCCTTTATATGGAACATCAAAATAAATATGTCTTTAAAAGACACAATTTATGCCAAATAACCTTTTTCGCATAAGTCATATCCGAGATAGCCATCATTAATCGAAAACCCTATCGCTATTCAGTTGTTTTTCGCGATTGCATGGAAACAGCATGGGATTTTAAACATTTAATTCTACAATTCCTTTGCAGGCGTTTATGTCGATTAAAACGAATTAGTAATATACGCTGTCAAGAATAGTTTATATGGCCACCAATAAACGATGGTAGAAAAGGAAATTGATGTGAATATAACCTATCCGATTTTTTTCGAGGTAAAGAACTATTATTGACAGAAAATGTTTTCTGAAAGTCTTGGTGTTGCGTCCTCGAAAACGCCTGATATAAATAAAAAATTAGAGACCAGTATGACTGTTTTAGTTACGCTATTTATAGAGCACCAACACAGTGTTTGTGTGTTTGTAAATATATGTGTGTGTGTGTGTGTGTGTGCGCGCGTGCGTGCGTGTCTGTCAGCACAAAAGGAAAAAACAACCTACAGGAGTTTAGAAAATGCTGGGAAAAAAAAAAAAAAAAAAAAAAAAAAGACGCGTGCATGCCTGTTCCTTTCATTTTATGTATTTAGTGAATCTCTCTGAAACCATGCATTTTCAGCTTTGCTGGTCGAGTCTGTACGACTAAGCAACAATGGTAGGAGAACTGTAAGCCCATGAAACGCTGCCATCTGTTTCACGTGTTCTGGTAAATTTCAAAGTGATCTCAAATACTTAACACATCAAGCTCAAGGCCGTCGTGTAATATTATGAAAACGTGTCCGGGACAAACTGATTGGAAAAGTGGAAATGAAAATATAAGTGAATCCTTACCATTGTCCGGGTTCATCTATTTTCACATTAGTCGGTCTAGGCACTAAGTTGTAAAACCGAATCAGACTTGTAGAATTCACTACCGTGGACACGACTTACACCGCGGATCTACAGCTTTCTGTTCACATACTCCACCATTTAGCTACTACGGTGAGATACCCGTAAGCGTATTAGACTTCACCTCTGACACAAGTATACAGAAACCTTCAAGGTCAATTCGGAGATGTCGCACCTGTGGCAGACAGAGCATTTAATGGCGACTACTACTTGAACACTGTTTAAAAGTAAGCTTTGTGGCTGCAAATGATGTTTATATCACCGGCTTTACAGCGTGATTTCACAGTATGTTAAACTGTAAAAAACCGCGAGGCGCGGCAAGCCTATGATTGGATTTTTTGTTGGCCAGCTTCCTATACCACCCGCCATTAAATTTTGTGTCAGCCATAATTGCAGCTTATACTTGGGTTTTTAATTAATTTTAATAAATGTAAACATGAAAAGTAAACAACTGAACTGAAAACACAAGAGGCTGCTCATCGGTAAAGCCAAGACCTTTATGTTCTCTATTACCTGCCTATACTAAGTATAGCCTTGGCTGAAAATTCTATAACGAGATTTCACCGGACATAAACGTTTTGGGGCTCTCCGAAAAAGAATATTCATTCTTAGGAAAGGTCACCGTTATGAAAAGCATAACTCAAGCACAAAAATTCGGTTGAATAGCCTAACTTGTTATTTAAGTGTAGTGTGTCCGAAGATTTCCAAGAGAATTAGGCTACCCCAAACTACCCTTTACGTGGACACATTTACATTATTGGTTCCTCAAAACTGGTTCTGACGATTTTGAATTTCACATGTTTAAAATATTTCAGTGCAAAATTAAATATACATCATGAATTTTCTGGGAATAGTCTGTGATGCCCTTTTCGTTCTGAGTTAACTTTGTACAACTAGTAAACTGTAAGAGATAGAACCTTACTACATAAAACTGATATAGATGAAACACACAATATATGGCTAGTAATATTTTGCGGCACTAAGCATTATAGATATATTATTTATTAATGGTATGAATTGGAAAATAATGTATACCTTTTCAACTGCACCATTATATTTGTCTCATGATAATGCGAAGAAAACGGAAATTCGAAGTCATCACACAGCGATCCTCTCTTAAAAGATTTAATTATCACTTATGGCTACAGTATTCACCTATTCCCATTGTGCCAACAAGAAAATACACCAGATGGCCCACTGCAGTTGGCATCGCCGTAAGTGGATAATCCTTTATGCGTTAAAACATTTGCAGAACTCCAGGTGCAATTGAGGCCAGTGGCATGTTCTTCCTCTGAGTGAGACGTGCGGTGAGAAGCAGTTGAACTAGCGTGTGTAGTCCGTGGTAATAGACAATAACAGTACAAGCAACCGAAAGGATCTCACTTTACTTCTAGAATCTTTATTTTCCAGGGAATAAACTCTCGCCTGTATATGGTGCTATTGTGTAACATTTGAATTGCACATTGTGCAAGCGTGAGGGCACGTAATGTTTCATTGGCAGTTCTTTGTTTCTTATGAACGTTATTGTTATATTTTATTAATATATAAGATATAACAATGTAACACATATAACAATTGTTATATCTTATTAAAGCACACAATTAATTTGTGTCAAAAACTTTTGTGGAGTTAACATTTCTGAGATTTTTCTATTTCAATACCTATACCTTTCTTAAATAGAAAATCATTATTAATATATTTTCTGCTTATGCAGAAAACGGAATTTCAAAACCGTCATATAGCGACTAGTTCTTAAAAGATCTGACAGTTACTTATCCCTACTGTATTCCCCTGTTTCCTTTGTAGCTAAAATTTCTACAAAAGTTTATCTCGATCAATATGAAGTACAAAGAAGAATAAGCACTAAGCAATTAAGCAACTTTGTAATAACTGTACAAGAATGAGTGCAGAAAGTCATGTGACTGCAACACATCACATATTGTTCTGGTGATCATGCAAGAAGTATAGAATTTCAAAGCCATCACATAGTGATCGGTTTATTAAAAGGCTGACTATAGTTTTCGCCTACCTACAAAAAAGGTGCGTAAATATGTAATGAAAGTTTATCTTGATTAACAAAAAAGTGGAAAGAACAATAAGCGTTCGTAAGAACAGTTAAGTAAGTCATTAAGAAATAAGTGATCAGTGAATGAAACTCACAACTAGTAGGTAAGTAGGGGAAGGATTGCATTCGGCTCAAAATTTCGATGTCGAGATTTCACGGGAAATACATGTTTTGAAGCCCCCTGAATATAAAAAAGCGTTTTAGAAAAAGCTCCGTATACACGCGCACTCTCGTGTGTGTTTGTGTGTGTGTGTGTGTGTGTGTGTGTGTGTGTGTGTGTGTGTGTGTGTGTGTGTGTGTGTGCGCGCGCCTGTCTTTCTGCCTGCCTGTGAACAGCATGGCTCAAAAACGGAAAGTTAGTTAAAAACCAAAGTTGGTATTTAAGCTTAATATCTTTAGGATGCGACAGGAAGATTTTGAAGAAAATGTCTCCATCTTAAACTACCCTTTACATGGATTTTTTTTTTTTTTTTGGTTGAAAATTTTGATTTTCTCAAGAATGACTAACGATTTGGATTAAAATGCCGCATGTTTAAGATATTTTATGGCAAATGAAATGTATATTTTTAATTTTCTGGGTACAGTCCGTGTAGTCCTGTCTAATCTTGATTACTTTCGCATAACGTGTAAACCGTATAGAGAACATGTACATCTCGTTAGAACACACATGTCATGTCCAAATGCATTTTTGTGGGGCGAGCCATTTCGAAGACATTCCTCGTCATTTTTGAGTTCTGCAATACTTATACTTTTCTCAAATGGAAGGTCGTTATTCATTTTTGCATCCCTTAGCCGTGTAAAGAGAAAGGAAGTTCAAAGCCTTCATATAGCGACCAGCTTTAAAAGATTTGACTATTGCTCAAAGTTTACTGCTTTCCCCTATTCCCCTTGCATTACAAGAGAATTAGCAGTAAGATAATTTCTACGAATGTTTATCTCGAGTAACATGAAGAGGATAGAGGAACAAGAGTTTGCAAGAATAGTTAGTACAAGAGTAGAGAAAGTCATACGAGCGCCACACATCAGATTATTAATAACTGAGCCACAAGCAATATAAGGTTACATAAAGACAACCAGGTATGTCTTGTAATACACTGACTGTTACATAGTTGATGTCTGCTGAATATGTCCAAGGTTTAGTTGCAATCTACAGCCGTAAGAAAAAGGAGATCACCTGTTCTCAGAATATGTAAACAAGCTGATGAACTATTAACATGAACGCTAATCACTGTATGAAGACGAGAACTGCTTTCCTGACCGGTAATTCCTCATGTAGATAAAGTGCGAAACTACACACCTCCTCTTAATATGAGAATGGCAACTAGACTTTCAACACTTAAGAACATTACTGTAGAATTTTGATACCACTCAAGTAAGCCCCTTATATTTACCTAACTAATTTTTTGTATCTAAAGTTTAAAAATTCCGCCTGTTTACTTTAAACAGTTCACCGAAAACGCGTATTTTCGACTATACGCTTAATAAGATGTGAAGGTCCTCAGATCGTTCTTAGTATGTGGTAGTATTTGGGACACAAAATCATATGTGTTACATTCACGTGACCTTGTGTACCGCTCATTAACTACCGTTGTGAAAGCTATTTCTTCTTGTTAATCTGGTTAAATATTTTGTAGAAATGTCTTTATTGTATATTTGCTTGTATGTGCAATGGGAATAGCGAAATACAGCAGCCATAAGTGCTAGTTGTATCTTTTAAGATCTGGTTGCTTTAAAATTCTGTTCTCTTTGCATGGCCAAGAGATAAAAGAGCTAATAACGATGAACTTCACATGTGAGAAAAGTATAAATATCAAAAAGCTCAAACCAACATCAAGGAATATCTCCGGAATGGTTAACTCCACGAATCGTGTGCTTTAGCGAGATTTACTTTTTGGGGAAGTAAACTTTTATTCACCTCCCAGATTGAAGAGGCTTCAGAGGCTATTTCTAGGAAATTCTAGATATACATTTCATTTGTCATGCATTTCTCAAACACATGGTATTTTATTTAAAATGTGTAGAAGTGTTTTTGCGAAAATAGAAAACGTGGAACAGCTCGTTAGTGTCTTTCCTTTGAGCAAGACCCGCGCAATCTGTCCAGCACCACCATACGCCACGAAGCCTAGAAGCACACAAGAAAGATGAAAAGAAAATGAAGTGAAAGTGAAATGATGGAAAGGAAACCGTGTTATGTAAGAAACCATCCCAGCATTCGCCTACCAACCAAGAAAAACCACGAAAAACGCTAGGTAAGTTTGGTGGTCGACGGGAATCAAACCTGGGACCTCCAAATGCAAGCCTCACTTCGGTTAAACGGGAGATTTGCTCAGTAAATTATCTGAAGATATAACAACCTAACGATGAAGCATTTGTGTAAGAGGCCCTTCTATTTCATGTAGGAACTTATATGTAAATATAATTATGGCGCATTTTAAATGAAAATGTCTCATGGTTTGGAGTAGTATCTATCAAAGCAACATTGTTTTCTTGTTATCATGCTATTTAGTATCATTTTTATATTTTACAGATCATAGATTTTTCTTAATACTCATTAGTAAGTTATTTGTGGGCATGTTGCGAAACTCTGATATTTTGGGTAGGTACTACCGCTGCATAGGGGCCACTGATTCACCCGGTGTTTTGAAAGGTACACGGCGTCCTGCAAACAGTTTTTCCGAGCCATTAAGTCGAGATGTTATTCCCCGATAAGCATGCTCGTGAATGATTTACATAGGTGTGCTATTCCCATGATAAATGTTGCTAATAATATACGAGTTAGCGCCACTCTAGATCATTTGCGTCGCCTCTCACACAAAGCCTTGAACCCACAGTCACGTCATATGGCGTATGTACCATCATCCCACTTTCTTTCATAACCGACTTGCTGGACTGCGTTTTGGGTTTCATCACCGCGATGGTGAAATGGAGTGTCTTCGGTTGGAAATGGAGCAATTCTTTTCTGCAATGTGAGCCATTGTCTACTAGCTGATAAGTAGGGATGCATTTTTATGACAGGTCATATTTTTATTCCGCATTATTTTTCCACGCCTAAATTAAGAGACCCTGGGACTGAAAAATGACTGAAAAATTATCTTTGACGATTTTGAGGTTTATGCATATAAACGCCCCTCAAACTCTCAGTTATCGGTTGGCAGTGAAATTTTTTAGATTCCATCATTTTTAAAGGTCTAACGCAGGCTTTAAATGCCATGTGCGCTACTGTTAACAGTCCCTTTTCTGCTTAAATTTTCGACTGTAGTTGAACAAAATATGGGCCAGAAAGGGCTAAAAAAGAACCAAATTCAGCGAAAGAAGTGATTAAGCTATGAATTTGAGTAGCCAGACTACTAGACAAAAGAGAGAGGTGTGACATATACAGCAGGACAGTTTTAGGCCAAACAGGCAATGTGACTCATGATCACGATGCATGTGTGTATAAAAAAAGTTTCTCTGGACTTTTTTTAATATACTATTTGCTCTACGCACATTAACTTTTGTGCTATGTCCCGAGAATTGTCCCAGAATGTGCTCCATTTAAGTGACTTCAACTTCAGTCTTAAGTTTCTGAATCTAAAGATTTGTTTAGCTTTTAAAAAAATTAAATGCATAAAAACGTTATAAAATATTTTCAATGTCCAATCAAAGCAAAAAGAAAATCTTTAAAGGTAATTATTTTTTATTCCTGCCAGAGATTAATGGTCCTTGTTGGGCAATTAGAGTTTATAAAATAATAAAACTCTTGTGATTCTGGTTTTGAATACCAATTTATTTTCGCATTGTGAATAAATTGAATTATTTCCTCAAAACTATAAAATACCCTTAGTTGTGCAATGTATTGCAAATTTCACTACTAGGGTCCCTTCATTTAAGAATGTTTCCAATATATGTGAACACAATGAGTCACCTTTTGGTCATATAAATGAATATTTAGCCATATTTTAGTGTTAGGCTACATTTGGGTCAAATACACGACGAAGAGCATACTTTTAGTAATTTTATGTAGTGTTTAACGCTTCAAATATTTCTGTAAAATCATTTCATAACCTTTTCTCTTTCCCCCTAAGCCCATTATAACACATTGGGGGACTCGGCTTCATGCTGCAAACTGCTATTGTAAAATGACTCAATGACAACTTGCGGAGGGGGACTTAGGCTTGTATTTATAAACAGTACTTTCATCCATACTTTTCAGACACTGCTTTGTGAGGAAAGTTTAACTTTCCTGAAAAGTCTTATTCAAATACATCAATTTCGACACTAACTTTGACTTCGTAAAGTTGAGATTTCATTACCAAGTTCCAGTGTTGGCTAAACCAATTTCAAAAACCACAGTCCTCTATAGGATTTAAATCAATATATGTAGATCTAGAATCTACCGATCGTGCACTAGAGAAGGCATTGACCTGTGGCATTGACCTGTGGCACTGACCGAAGCACTCGCCTTTCCTTACAGCACTTTGGCGTCCCTTTTAAACCGCATGGCGTTGGGAACAGAAGTATTTGTTGCAATTTGCGAGTTTCTTTTGGTTTGGTTGTTTTGTTTTGTTTTGTGCATTGACGATGGATGATAAAAGAAAGGCGCCAATCAGCGATTATGAAAGATACGTGTTAATAGAATTAGTAAGTCGATTTAAAGACATTGTAGAAAATAAGCGTATGGACAATGTATCTCTAAAAGAAAAGAATGAAGCGTGGGAAAATATTAGTAGAGAATTCGCTAGCTCGGTTGACTCGCATATTAGAAGCGCGAAGCAACTTAAAAAAGCGCGGAAGAGCATCAAATTCAAAGCTAGGCATCAAAAAACGCAGGAGAGAAGAGAAAGGATGCCTACCGGCGGTGGATCTCCGCCGAAAGAAGAACCAAGCAATAGTTTGCTCTCTGTTGTGGAAAGCATTACTCTCCACATCAACCTCAGGGTTTCCAGTGAATACGACAATAATGGATATAGGGATGAAGAAACTCAAAATGGTAAGTAGTTTCCTCATTTCGTATGTGTGTCGCACTTTCACCATAGTTAATGTAGCAAGTTTGTTGGAGTGTAACATTTGACTTTGACCTTGTATAAGACGTGCTTACTTATTTAAATCTCTTCTTTAAATACCTTTTTAACGATTTTTCTAAAATTCTAGTTCATGATTTGGGAAAGTGTGGCACAGCAAACACTGTAGACTTCTTGTTTGCCTTTGATTTTGCAGTGCCTATTTCTTTTGGGACAAATCAACTGTCTCCCTCACCCCCTTGCTGCCAGAATGACTCCAAAATCAAGTTGAAATTGTATTTAGGTCTGTCATCTCTTATTATTTGTCATCTAAGTTTATAACTCAGGTTTGTTAGCAACTTCTCATGAAACAGTTGCACTGTACATGTGTTTGTGTGTGTGTTTGTGGGGAGGGGGGCAATAAAATGCAAAAACAGTGCAATGCAAGGTGGTTTTCAATGTGGTTATATTACTTTTAAATTATGTTACAGAACAATAACCCCACCTATACACTTGGTAATCTTGTGAGTTTCATTATTTCTTTTTGATGCAAGTTACAAGAGTAGTGTGCGTGTGTGCGTGTGTAGCATACCCTTTGATGAATGCCAGGCTCAGGGGTATGATGCTTTTGGTAATTTATGCCTTGCCCTACATACAATTTACACTCATGAGTGTGGACAGACAATTGAAGCAAATATATTTTCAATTTGTAAGCAGAAAAATTCACAGCTTTGAACACATCATATTCCACTTTAGTTTTTGTTGATGTGCTGGAAGTGAAGCTGACTTGCTTGCAACCCCAAATCAGATTATGAGGGACTAATAATCTACTGCGGTAACCAGTATCTAACATGGCTGAGGCTATGAGCAACACAAAGTGGAAGTAGAAGTGAGAGTTGTAGATAAGGGGAGTGGTAAGGTTGAACAGGAACAGTTCCTCTTTCAGCCAAACTCATCCCCTTAATGCTTCTGTTTTGCATCACTCATAGACTGCAATCATGTATACATTCACTTCTGATTTTCATATTTTCATTTCATAACACTTTTATAATTTTACGTAAAAGTTATTTCTGTTGCAGTGACTGATGATTATATGCAGGAAATTGAACGGGATCTGCCAGTTATGGATGCCACTCCTAACAGCAGCCTTTCTTCAACTGCGGAGGCTACAAATCCAGCAAGGAGACCGAAATTTAAGAATCGAGAATCAGGAAATGTGTGTGGCAGTTACCTAGAAGAAAGGAAGCTTTTGGACTTCAAGCATATGGAGGAGCAAATGCAGCTCCGATTGAAGTGTGAAGCCTAACGTTATGCTGCACTGTACGGCATGAGGAAGTTTTTAAATTAAAGTTAAAAATTTGCAAGAACTGCATCAAAAACAAATGCAAAAATAATGTACATGTTCAAGTGGTTCTAACATTAACTATTAGCATATACCTATAATAACTTTGTTTATAACACTTCAACTGTATGCATATTGGTATTGCTGAGAAAGTGGTCTATATAATTACTTCTCTTAATACATTTATATTGCAGGATCAGAATGTTGTAGCCATCGATGCATAATTGCTGAATAATACTTCTCTTATAAAACTGATTAAAGTGAAGTGTTTTAAAACAGTTGAGTATATTAATTAATTGGAAAATATGTCGACATTTCTAAGCACATTCTGCACAAACTGTGATTAACATAATTACAAGTAAGTTGGAGCAGAATGTGTTTAGAACAGGCATCGGCAAACATGTGCTCAATGAGGCCTCGCAACTGTGACGTTTCAGGGGCAGCGCTTACTCTGTCTCCCCCTCCCTCCCTCGCAGCCTTAACTGGCACTGCACACACACCGATCACGGGCGAACTGTCCTGTCGTATTTACCTGCACTTCTAAACATGTCTATCAAAGTGTAATTTAAGACTAAGACTTAAAGATAAATGTCTTTATTTAGAACTTTGAAGGATATTACTTTATTTAACTTAAAGTCTTAGTATATTCATAGAACTAGAGTGCATCTAATTATTCCTGGTCTATTAAATTTGATATCTATAATAGAATAGCACTTTGATTAAAAAAAATTATTTTGTTGTTTAACGACGCTGTCAATTGCCAGGATCACATCAGCGTCGCCGGTGTGCCGGAATTTCGTCCCGCAAGGAGTTCTTTTACATGCCAGTAAATCTACTGACATGGAACTGTCGTTTTTAAGCACACTTAAAAACCATCGGCCTGGGCCGGGTTTGAGCCCGCGACCTTGGGATCAGTAGACCAGCGTCCAACCAACTGAGCCACCCAGACTGACATCACTTTGATGATTTCTTCTCTCATCATGTAAGGAGCGTAAGGTGTTTGTTGTGCTCTAAAGTTCAAAAAGGCACTCATCAATGGAACATCAAGCGGCATTATGATACGTCATAAGATCACCATATAATTATAGATAAGCATGTATTCACAAATTTACACCACGATTTAAGGTAGCATAACACTGACGTAGTATCGTTTATTCATTTTTTTCCACGTCTAGATCGGACTAACCAACTGCAACAGCTCAAAGAGCAATATTCAGATAATACACCTAATATTAATTCAGATATTATAACTGATATAAAACTTCACGCCAGCTATGCTGTTGCTTTGGAGATTGCTCAGTTACTCAGCTGCTTTAGTGATGGAGATTTCATAAAAAAATGTGAGAGTAAAGTTGCCAATATAATTTGCCCTGTACAATATGATATTTTTAGTAATATTGCATTATCACCACGAACCATACAGAGAAGGATACATGAAATAGCAGATATAACCGAAAAAAGACTACAAACCGAGGTCCACGATTTTATAGCCGTTTCTCTCGCGTTGGATGAAAGCACTGACAACGTTGACACAGCACAATTGGTAATTTTCATTCATGGAGTCACTAACAACCTCTCGATACAAGAATATATGCTTGAAGCCATTCCACTTAGAGAACATACAACAGGGACACAATTATTTCAAACATTTAAGAAATGTGCAGAAAAAAGAAACTGAATCGAAAAAAATCTTGTACCGCGATTAATAATGATAATTTTCGTGCTATCCTGAGAGTGGCTACTTGTGATATATCACTAGATTTTCATGGTACATGGCAATAGAAGTGAATTTAAATATATTGCTCAAATGTCTAGGCCTACCTAAAGTATCGTAGACCAAACTAGCTGGATTCAAGTATATGTACCATTCCTTAATGTACTCTGTAGCGAGTGAGTCCAGCACCGACTCTGAACGGAGGTGAATGCCACCCCTTGTTCTACATTATGTCATGTGCATTGCGGGTTGCATGTTGAGACGTCATACTGAGACCTCATTGAGTACATGTTTTTCGATGCCTGGTTTAGAAATATCAACATATTTTTCAATTTAATAATTTCATTTTCCAAAAGTAATGTGTTTCAGGAAAAATGCTGAGCAAGTGTTTTTCTCATTAGCAATTTGTACAAGCACAATATTTGATTTTAAAAACTTCAGAAGGCTGTTTAGCTTGATAACTAGCTAAGAAACCAAACATACATTATTTAACTATTCATAATGTGGATTTTGTTGAGTATTATGCCCTCGAACTGTTCAAATGAGGACAGCTTGAAACGTGTGCGCTATGGAGATAGAGTAGGCTGTGTGCTGTCGCACTCGTACTACGGAACTTTAGTGGCAGTTTAGTGCAATGAGTTTTCATTGAGGCACATACACAATTGTTTTATTTATGTAAACACATAGGGTAGGAGCAAAAGCAAGTGATTGCTTTATTTCCTACTTGTTAGAAAATGGACAGTAATATCCTATGCTATCCAGTTGGATTTATTAATGAAGTGAAAAATAAATTTGTACTATCAGGTCATAAACCCTCAATTTTTAATTTGTTTAAAGTTTCTAGTACAATACATTTTGTGGTTAAATATTAACTTACGGACAAGTACAGGCAACAAATGTCACAGTTCTACTTTTTTGTAGTGTTTAACGCCCACTTTTACTACTACGGCACCACAGGCGGTGACACTGATGATAAATGGAATGTAGATGGAGCACCGGTGGAACGAGATGGCAGGGGAAACCTGAGAACCCGGAGGAAACCCGCCCCAGCGCCGCTTCGTCCACCACGAATCCCACATGCGATTGCCTGGGATCGAACCCGGGTCCCTTTCGTGAGAAGCGAATGGTCCAACCAGTCGGGTACGGCTTGGCCTAAACTACTTTTGTTCCTCGTCAGCGCATATATCATGTTATACATATCTGTGTAGTAGCAGCTGCAGGTAAGTAAGTGATGGTATACGTTTCTCGTTTTATATCCGTTTGTATCAGCACGTTATGAGGAATCAGCAACAGTTATTATAATTTATGCCAACAAATATAAACACACAACTCAAGTGTGGGTAATGTTTGAAAGGTACTGAAAAATTCAATACCATACCTGGGATTTGAACCACAGGCCCTCCAATCCTTAATGATGTAAATATCTTCCCACACTGTTAACTCCCAATCGGCTGATGAATTTCGACATACTAATCATGGACGTCTTACGACTGGCCAATAAGATCCCGACATAATGCTTGTTTAGCCGAGGGTGGACGACATTTCCAGCATCTTCTACAAGATAAGAGGGTTATGCATGCTTTATGCGCGGAGTTTATGTAGGGACAAAGCCGGCTGTGGCGCACCCAATCGCGCACAGGTGAAATGCAATGCGCCTGCTAGGTTGTAAATGAAGAACCCTGTACAAACAAAGCGCAATACTTCTAAAATAGTAAGGCAAAAATATGTAGAGTGGTACGAGTTCTAGTGTAATAAAAAATTTAACTCTTTAAGGTGCGAAACAAAATGCTTTGTGACTTCCTCTGCAGCCGTGTGGTCAGCATTCTGGCTTCTCAATCCAAAGCAAAAAGGTTCTATTCCTGGCTGGAATGGGGAGTGCTTCTTTAACCAAAACATTTTCTATCCTAACAGAGTCTGAAAGTGTGCATGTGTTTGAAAACGGAAATGATTAAAATCCAACGTAAAATGATGGTGAAAATGTAGTACATATTGTCATGAGTAGGGTTACGCTATGCATTATCCCATGCTTAAGTTTCCCTACTCAACGACTTGGGAACGTAACTCAGATGAGCTTACCTTGGTGTGGAACAAGGACGAGGGAACACTTGGACGGGTAGCGGGATCTCACCGCGTGAAAAGAAGTTTGTTCACCGTTTAACATCTGTATTCACATTGAGTATATAAAAGAGTACACTGTTTACTGACCTGCTACCACCTGTTACACACCGTACACATCTTCCATGTCCCGGACCTAGAAGCGTGGCGCAGCTATCAACCTTCCACTTTCACTCACTACCAAGAAGAGAGCGAGACCCACAAAACAACCCCTAAGCTGTCCTTGCAGGTTGGCTCCCTTCCCCTCCCCTGCACATCTTTCAAGGCCACCAACCCACTCCCAAGTAAATCCCACGGCATTTGCGAGGTACGCCACACTTCCCCCGGGTCCACAAGAGTTGACGTCCCCGTCAACAGAACAAATTTATGCAGAACAATATCACATCACAAAAGCAAGCATAACAACAGCGGTATTAGACAACTAAAAATCATCGTCCCATATAAACAATAGCACTGTGGGTATTAGGGGTCATCTACAAAACATTGCCATACAGTTTTTTTTTGTTTTTTTGTTTTTGTTTTGTGGACCATCAACCATCCTACAAACACACTGGTACAGTCTTGAAGTTCATGGATATGGCCGCACTAGTCACTCACTGTTTAATACAGAAAACAACTTTAACCATTTGCTACACACTGACCGCTGCTTTATAGTACACTGGCACTACGCAGTCTTGGTCGGTCACCTAGTAGCCTGTGCTGGGGAGGAAATGTTATTCCACTACCACAGCTGATGAGTAGAGTACATCTAGGGTGCACAATTCACTGGGGTTGCCTTCCGACTGCAGGGTACTGGTTGCACCATGGCTGGTACGCATGGGGTGCTGTATATGTGTTGAGTGGGTGCAGTTCTCCATGGCTGTATTGGTGCATTGGACTGCCGTGCCAATATCCAGAGTTGTGTGTGCACTTGGTTTTCACAATGGTGGGTCCACCCGTATCCGGATTCATAGTAGAAAATTGTCCCACAGAGCATGTCTTAACAAACATGGCAAAAATACATATGTATACAGGAGCTTTAATCTACCTAATACTAACTCGAGACAATGCCTATCAGCCACTCATACATCACACAATACATTTAAGCCAATATAAGCTTTCAATGATCACACAATACATATAAGGCAACAAACTTTCAATGATCACACAATATAAATAAGGCAACAAACTTTCAATGATCACACAATACATATAAGGCAACAAACTTTCAATGATCACAATACATATAAGGCAACAAACTTTCAATGCATGACAATATCGAACATAAGGTTAGGTTAGCTTAACAAGGCTGAACAATGATATAAAATTTCATAAAACATGTGCACCTGTAAATTACCATAGCGATTACTCACGATGCATAGCAACTTGTACCTAAATAAAATGAGCTCACAGAAAACAGGGATCCCCACACAAAACATAGGACATAGAACCTAAAGATTAGTAATCCAGCAATCTACATGCACAGACAAAAGTTTGTTAATTACCACACACTAATTACTACTGCCGTCCAGACTTATATCCTCAATTTACAGTCCCCATTCATGCATCTAGCCATGCTCATGTAGAAAATAGCATTAAGAATAAAATTAATTTGTTGTGTTTGGCTATTGACATTGTTTAAATGGTACATAAACAATCCGAGTACTGGTATCCGCAAAACATCCCTAAGTCACATCATCTGCAACATAGTGGAAAGGAAAACAAATTAGGACAAAATGAATGCTTAACTCTAAATTTGGAATGGCAGTGACATATTGAATACAATAAGATTTACAAATACTTTCGTAGCATACCTTTCCATACTTCCATCTCTGGACCTCAATACCTACATAACCGAAGATCCCTTATGAAGTCCAATTAGAAGAAACACGTCTGGGTCAATACGTATGTTGTAGGAACACTATGAAGCCGAGACATATGCTCTTCCTTTACATGTATTCCAACCTTGCCTTAATGCAATGGTGGCTCTTTATTCAGCTAAGCCATTCCACAAAGCTAAAACTCACATGCAATCAAACATAGAAGGCTCATTAGTAACAGTGCTACAAAAGCAAGCATATCGGTGTAACCCACAAAGTCCAAAACAAACTTCATTAAAACAATTTCTATAAGCAAATTGTCAAATGTCAGAAAATCCCCTTTCAAAAAATCAATATTACATACACTAGGGCCAACCATGTATAATTAATGCAAATAAATTTAGTAATAATGGAGTGCCATTAATACAAGCACTTTTATACTCCTGCAAGACCCAAAACATCAGGTCAAAAAAAATAAAACTTGACCAAGTTATAAAACAATGGAAGCATCAAATTGTTTACACAATCTAGGGGTCCAGTAGTAATTAAACCAATCCATTCAGTATGGTCATGATGCTGTGAATCAAGAAATCATTAAAAGCAGAACATGCTGTTACAATACACGAATTCAGTATATAGCCTCATAATGGAGCCACGTAGGGTACATATCAGCAAGTCCAACAAACTGTAAAAAGAGATCCGAATACTTTGCTGTAAAATACGTTTCATCCAGCAAAATTTATCACACGAGCTCTGCATTCAAGGTTACATAACAGCATCTCCCTGAAGCAAACACATAGCACCCTTGGAGCAAATTACATCAGACATCCAAGCTACTACACAAATTTTATTACAACCACTACACATTGAAAGACAAAACAATTCACAGCAGCATAAGCATAAAAGGTTTAGTAATGCTCCAATTATTTATCTTACACTCCATACCCAGTCACTCAATATTACTATTGTATGTCCAACATTCAGAATTACTACTATAATTAGAGCCATTTACAGCAACACGTTAGGTACGACGGCCTGAAAACTCATTAAAAGAATGTTATATTAAACACATCACTTTACACTATAAAAGCTAGATGCCCAACACAATCACTGTGTGGTACTTACATTTTGGATCTTAAAACTTCCAAATATTACACCATTGTTAGCACAGGAAGTTCTTAATGATGGTAATAAATTTCATTGATTTTTAATACCCTGAAAGAGATCAGAGCACATGATACAAATTTCCATCTCAAAGGCGGTATGGGCCTGTGGGATCATAATAAGGATGAATGCGTGACACATGAACTGACTGCTGTTTAGCTCTAGGAGCGTTGGGGCGCCGCACTGCATATGTCACTGGTGTAATCTGCTTCACAATTTCAAAAGGACCCAAATACCTGTGGAGGAGTTTAGTACATTTGCCCTTTTTCCTGATGGGTGTGAAAATTTTAACTAACTGACCCACATTGAACTGGACATCTCTATGTTTTTGATCATACCTAGCCTTTTGTTTTTGCTGTTCCCGATTAATATTGTGAATGGCAAGTTCACGTGCCTTCTGCAGATCTTCAAGAGTTTTCCTAACAAACACATCATTAGAAGTGGCTTGAAGTTGTACCTGATGTGGCAATGCTGGTTCTCTTCCATACATGAGGAAGAATGGGGAATATTTTGTGGTAGCCTGCACAGAAGAATTATGTGAAAAAATTACATATGGGAGAATAGTGTCCCAATTTTTCTGGTTTTCATCCACAAAGTGACTTAGCATATTTAACAGCGTTTGATTAAACCTCTCTGTGAGGCCATTACAAGCCGGATGATATGCACTAGTGAAATGTGGGGAAATAGACAAAGATTTCATTAATTCCTGGGTGACATCACTTAGAAAAACTGAACCCCTATCAGACAACAATGTGGCCGGGGCACCATGTTGACAAATAATTCTGTGAAGGATAAATTTAGCTACATGAGGTATAGTAGCAGCTGGCAAAGGGGCAGCTTCTACCCAACGGGTGGCATACTCTGTTGCCACTATGATATGTTTGTTACCCGAACTGGATCTAGGGAATGGGCCAAGAAGGTCAATGCCCCAGCGTTCTCCAATATTTGTCACTGGTAAGGGCTGTAATAGGCCAGGAGGTTTTTGGTTCTTGGGGCCTTTACGGGACTGACAACTGGGACATGTTTTAATAAAATTTTCAATGTCTTTTTTCATACCAATCCAGTAGTATCTGGAATGAATTTTATTGAAGGTTTTAGAAAAGCCAAGGTGTCCAGACAACGGATCATCATGACAAGAGGACAGAATTTCATGTTTCAAGGACTCTGGGATAACGAGTAAATGGAGGGACCCTGTAGAACCAGCATTTTTTCTATATAATACATTGGATTTCAAAATATACGTAGCAGCTTGTCTTCGCAATTTAGGCGAGGCCTGAGTATCGTCAACCAGAGCATTAATAATGGGTTGTAAAAGCCAGTCGGCCTTTTGTTTCTCTGCAACTTCAACAGGGGATAATAAACATGTTATTAGTTCATCCAGCTGCTCAACCTGATGCTCTTGGGGATGCCAAACTGGGAAGCGAGACAACGTGTCTGCATCATGGTGTTTCTTTCCTGATTTGTAGCAAATTGTATAATCGAACTCTTGTAGTTTTAAACTCCATCGAGCCAAACGTCCAGTGAGGTCTTTTAGGTTATTTAAATAGCACAATGAGTGGTGATCAGAAACAATATGAACCTTGTAGCCATACACAAAAGTTCTAAAATGTGTTAGGCCAAACACAATAGCCAACAATTCTAACTCCGGAACACTGTAATTTCTTTCACATTTTGACAGTGTTCTGGAAGCATAAGCAACAGGTTTGAGCACATTATCAATTTTCTGCAATAAAATGCACCCCACGCCCACACCACTAGCATCTGTATGGAGTTCCGTATAAGCACCTGGGGTATAATGTGCAAGAACTGGTGCAGATGATAAGGAATCTTTTAATTTTTGAAAAGCCTGTTGCTGCTCTAGACCCCACAGGAATGTTTGACTTTTTCTAGTGAGCTGTATTAATGGCTGAGCAATGTTGGCGTAGTTTTGGACAAAACGCCTATAGAAATTGAACAGGCCTAAAACTTTCCTTACATCCCTAACATTGTTAGGTTGAGGCAAATTCTGAATCACTGTAACTTTGTCTGCATCTGGGGAAATTCCTTCTTTGGAAACCTCAAAGCCAAGGAGCTTAATTCTGGTCATGCCAAAGAAGCATTTTGCAGGTTTCAACTTAAAATTAAAATGTTCCAATCTTTGAAATACAGCCTCCAGATGTTCCAACAATTCATCAAATGATTTAGCATACACCACAATATCATCAAGGTATGCAAAAGCCTTTTTAAGGTTAAGATCACCTAGCAATTTATCTGCACAGTAACTAAAAAATCGTGGAGCATTAGCCAATCCAAATGAGAGACGTTGAAATTCAAATTGACCTTGAGGTGTCACAAAACTTGTGTACTTCTTGGAGTCCTCTTCCACTGGGACCTGAAAGTAGGCCGAGAGCAGGTCCAGTGAGCAAAACCAAGTGGCATTATTTAAGGCACTCAAAAGGTCATCTATAATAGGCAAGGGGAAAGATGATGTGACTGTTACAGCATTTAACTTCCTATAATCGACACAAAATCGCATAGAGCCATCTTTCTTTTTAACCAGCACAACTGGTGAAGCCCATGGGGACTGTGATTCTCTAATAATTCCTGCATCTTGCATTTCTTGTACTTGTTGTGCAATGATTTCCTTCTGTTTATAAGGGACCCTATAGGGTCTTTGCTTAATTGGTTTGGGGTCAGAGACCTTTATTTCAAATTCCGCTACATTGGTTGTGCCTAAATCCTGTAAAGAGGTAGCAAAAGTATGAGAATATTTAAGTAACAATTCATGAAGCAGGTTCTTTTGTAGATCTGAAAGAGCATTGTTTACATTGAAATCAAAGTTAGGGGCTTTCAAAGTTGTGACATCCTGAGGTGATATAGAGCTGCCTTGCACGAAGGCAATATCTTGCACTTGGGCCAAAACTGTTTTAGCAAATAATGTTTTAGGTTCTGCTGACGAGTTATGAACTGGGACAAAATACTCATCACTAGGTTTAGCCACCATTGAAGGGATTGAAATTTGCTTTTTGTGCATGATACTTGAGGAGGGCTGGAACATAACATCATGGTGAACAGGTTGTGACAACTGGACAGCTACATTACAGACTGAAAATGGCTGTATTTGGACATCCTCTTTAACAAAAACTTTGTTAACTAGTTGTGACATATCATCATCAGGTAAAGGGTGGAGAGCGATATCTGAACCTGGTAACATTTGATGTGTTACGATTGGCATTGTGCAAACTTCATCATCTTTAACATTAATTGTAATGTTGCCCTTAGCATAATCAATAATGACATTATGAGCACTCAAAAAATCATTCCCTAAAATAAAATCATGTGCAAGGTCCTTGATAACCAAAACATCCTCCTGGAAATGAAAATCATTAATAGTGAATTCAAGCAACATATGATAAGGTGCATCTAAAAGCTTGTTACCCGCAGTGCGAAGCAGAACTTCTACGGGCTTCAGTTTAGAGATGTCCTTTACATGTGCAGCATTTACAATGCTGACTGCGCTGCCAGTGTCCAATAAAACCTGGACGTCGCTGTCATCCACCACACCTGGAGCTTGCAATACCTGGCCTAAAGGACGAAAAGTAGCAGAAACATTTGATGTCTGTGAAGATTCTTTGGAGGTTATGGGGGGCCGTTGTAGGCTGGGCGCCGGTAGTTTTTTGACTGCCGAGGGGGTTGTTGTTGCCAGCAATTGCGTGCAATATGCCCTGGTTGGTTGCATCTGTAGCAGACAGTTTGTGCTGTATTAGTATCTGCAGCATAGTTATGTGGTGGCCTAGGCATCTGGGAATGCTGCGCCTGAGTCGCCTGTAATCTAGCAAGTTGGTTAGTTCACATGTCTACTTTATTGTACAAAGTGGTAACTAAATCCTGTGTAGGTGGTGGTGGAAGAGAATGGTGAGGCATAAGCGGTGGCAGAGATGGAACTGCAGCAATATCTGTCGGCTGGAACGTCTGTGATTGTGCAAACATAAAGTTATGTCTATGCTGTACATAGAAGTCTGCTTTATCTACTCTTTTAATTGCTTGGAGGACCTCCTCAACAGTTTGTAGATTCATTTAACATAAAATTTTAACATACTGTGGTTTAATACCTTTAAACAAATTCTTAATTTGCTCTAATTGGGACATGTGTGGGTTAACCTTATCACACAAAGCCAACACATCATAGACATAACTAAGGACGTGTTCTGAGTCAAGTTGTACTCGTTGGCGGAGTTTAATTTCCAAAAGTTCTTCCTGGTGGGCAAGCTGAAAAGCTGTAATAAAAGCTGCTTTTAAAGTATGCCAATCGTATCTGGGGTTTCTGTGGCAAAATGTTTGGTACCAATTTAATGGAGTGCCTTTCAAATAACAAGGCAAAAATTCTAGCTTCTGTGCGTCTGTCCACGAATTAGCATTTGCGACCATCTCAAAATTTGCTAAAAAATCATGCACCGACTCAGTGCTATCAGTACCATATGTAGGTGGTTCCATGATAGGTTTGGAAACTACAGGTGCCAAAGTACTCATCGTATTTGTTACTGCTGTCTGTACTAATGCCAAAATATCTGTACTTGTGCTTTCAATACCAGTTGAACTAGAACTGGTAGATTCTGTCTCAGAATTAGGTACTGCAGGAGGGTCAGACCGTTGACTAACTTGGTTTCTTAAAATCATACTCAATCCCAACTATGTAATTAAGTATTTAAAAAAAATAAGCGCCAAGTATTTTAAGTATTACAAGACGGATAAAAAGCAACTGTTGAGCACCATAAAATATCGATAATAGAGCACCTAGGGGAAAGTTAAACAGTAATTTTCTCAGTATCACACAACCAATACTTAAAAAAAAAAAAATAAAAACGCACTATCACAACACTTGATCTAAAAGTTAATTCCGAACCTTCTAAACAAATCCCTCAGAAAACAGACAATATCAAAGACAATATTCAACATAATTTTCACTTAACATATTTGAAACAAAACCCACTAAATTACGATATCGCTTTCATCATGGTATGAACACACGCGGTCCTAAAAGGTTCGAAGATGGCGGTTAGCCGAGACACAGAAAGCACATGGCAAGAACAGGTTTCTTTTTCATTATTATTTTGTTTTTTTTTAATAAATTTTAGGCGCCTCCACCAATTGTCATGAGTAGGGTTACGCTATGCATTATCCCATGCTTAAGTTTCCCTACTCAACGACTTGGGAACGTAACTCAGATGAGCTTACCTTGGTGTGGAACAAGGACGAGGGAAAACTTGGACGGGTAGCGGGATCTCACCGCGTGAAAAGAAGTTTGTTCACCGTTTAACATCTGTATTCACATTGAGTATATAAAAGAGTACACTGTTTACTGACCTGCTACCACCTGTTACACACCGTACACATCTTCCATGTCCCGGGCCTAGAAGCGTGGCGCAGCTATCAACCTTCCACTTTCACTCACTACCAAGAAGAGAGCGAGACCCACAAAACAACCCCTAAGCTGTCCTTGCAGGTTGGCTCCCTTCCCCTCCCCTGCACATCTTTCAAGGCCACCAACCCACTCCCAAGTAAATCCCACGGCATTTGCGAGGTACGCCACAATATCAACAAAATATTAAACGCATCTGTTAATGAATTTTAAAATTAATAACACACAGAAGAGATAAGTATATATTTTGTACTCTTAGGCTGAATGGTATGGTCAGGGGACAAAGAGCATTCACTGCTGCCACGGCCTTGGGTCTACCTTTCACTCTTGTTTACCTCAAGTGTGTTTCTTATTTCGGCAAGAGTATAGCTTAGCATGAGCTGAAAAACATGAGGTAAATGTTCTCAAAATATGCACTCATGTAAATGAACATTAATATGCCTGAGCTTTTCTACTGTATACCATGATTCAGTTTTTAGTTGCCTAATTAAAATAACGGGCAATTATATTCCTCCTGGCTATTGCTCCTGAAGGTTGCGGAGGTAGCTGATGAGCAATGATATTATCTTCTATAGCATCAGGTTTCTCCAGAAGTTCCCGGTCTGCTGCAATATTGTGCAATCCCACAGTGGCCACAATTGGCGCTGGAATATTGTTCAGCTTTAGTGTGATTTTTGTGTTTAAGCACTGGAACTTTTTCTTCCAGCACCCAAATGCTCACTCAACCACATTTGTGGCCTGTATGTGTGCAGCATTATATGCTGCTTCTGCTGGTGTTGTGGGGTTCAACACAGGAGTCATCAAAAATGGCCTGCAACCACACCCAGTCACCAACAAGAATGCCTTGCCTCATACCCTGTTCAAATTGCAAGCAGATCCTGCTAAATAACTTAACTGTGTATCACAGCCTGGACTCCGACCATCTTCCTGTGCATTTCGACATATAGAGTGGAATTACAGCCAGTGCCTCTGGCCCTCGAAGGAGGGCTGAGACTGACTGGGATATATTCACCATGGAAATGCATAGGATGGCGCAACCTAGGTTGTCATACTACAGCGAGACAGACATAGATGTCGCCATTGAAAACTTTACTGCCTCGCTACACACAGCCAAGAGAAATGCTACCACATACACCACAAGGCCACCCGGTACTTGCACGTACCCCGAGGTATAGCAACTCATTGCGTGGAGACGAGGCTTGATAAAACTGTGGCGGTACACCCGTTAGCCTGAATATAAAGTGCTAGCAAAATGGCTACGCAACATCATTTGGCAAGTTAAAATCAACAAAACTGAACAGTGAGAAAACAAAATGCTGAGTACCACCCATTCGGAATCTTCTTGGTGGAAATTACTAAGGGCTTTCAAAGTTTCCACGAGCGTCAACTCCGCAACTGAGGCGCTGCGCACTCAAGGTGGCTTGCACTTCTGCGCAGAGGAGAAAGCCGAGGTCTATGCGAAAGCCCAGTGACCAACAGTGAAATAGAACGGGAGGTCCAGACATGGGTACAAACCTGGGTGGCGCAGAAGCAAGAGCAACTTGCATCATAACACCGCAGAAAGTTTTCAAGCTCATTAGGAAACTATCTAATCGGAAAGCTGCCGGCCCAGACAAAGTGACTAATGAGGAACTTAAGCATCTCCCGAGAAAAGCTCTGGTGCAACTAACAAAGATATTTAACGCCTGCTTACAGCACAGCTATTTCCCCTCTACTTGGAAGCGAGCCAAGGTTATCATGCTTCCAAAGCAAGGAAAATGCACCAGACAACCGCACTAGTAGTTTTTGTCTACTATTGATAAATTGCTCGAAAAATGTATCCTTTCTCGACCTCAAAAACAAATCTCGGAAACACACGAACTCTTAGATTCACAGTTTGGTTTTAGAAAAAGGACATTCCACAGAACTACAGCTTCTCAGACTAACTAATGACGTAACAGAGCAACTTAACAATTAGGCTTCAACGTTGGTGCTATTTTCGGACGTAGAAGCTGCTGTGCCGGTGCTGGCACAATGGCCTCATTAACAAACTGCACGACAATTTCCCGGCCACTTGTATTCCTTGCCTCAGAAGAGGAAAAATCTGTAAAGGACGACGAGACTGCCTCACTTACAAGATCTACTGGGAACGTCTGATAGCAAAAACTGATTATGGCGTTTAAGCTCCAAAGATGGAATCAAAACATTCTTAAAATAGGACAAACTAATGCTCAGAATAGCCGTTTAGTGATGGCAGAGATTAGAAAAGTCACCGAAGAAATGCTAATCTACAAGTGACTAGGATCCATCAAGTCTGTGATGAACATACTTCATGTGTTGAAGTATGTTATAAAAGAGGAACGCTTATCTTAGTGAGCATGTATTTTCAATACAGTCATCCGATAGAACCATTCATAAATAAGATGCGCATAATAAACAACATGTATCCCCATACTCCAGTCGTATATGCTGCGGATTGTAACAGCAAATCCCCCTGGTGGTAGAGTACCACTAGAGATGCAAGAGGTGAACTAATGGAAGAAGCCATAGCAGTATTAGAGCTGCACATTCTAAATGAGCCGCTTAATCCTCCAACATTCCAAAATGGTGCTGGTTCAACCAGTAATATTGATATTACGTTAGCAAACCACAAAGCTGCTGAGAATATTTCGAATTGGATGGTAGGTCAGGATCTTACTACCAGTGACCATAATCTCATCTATTTCCAATATAGGCAACAACAGAACACTATAGCAACTGTTGTATCTAAAAGACGAACTTTTAACATCAAAAAGGCAAATTGGGAAGCCCTGAAAGAAAATCTACTAATGCCACCCCCAATTAATCTGGGTGACGATATTGACTACAAAGCTTCTGAGCTTACTAAGGCCATTCAGAAAGCTGTGATTGAGACAATTCCAAGAAGTAAGCCACGTCCTTTTAGTAATAATATCTGGAACGAAAAATTGCTGAAACTTCGGATTAAAATGAGGAAAGCACGCCGAGCATATCAGACTTATATCTTAAACACGGAGAGGCAAACACACCTTAGGAAATACCAACTATTGAAAGAGGAATTTAGAACTTCTTTAAAAGATCTGAGGGAAAGATCATGGGATAATTTTGTTGAGAATGCTTTAACCATCAATATATGGGGCATCCCATACAAGATAGCCACTGAAAAAATAAAGTCTCCAGAAGTCCTCTCTACATTACTTAAACCAAACGGTGAACTAACTAAAGGATGGATTGAATCTATACAAACTCTGCTAACTACTGTCCTTCCCTCAGATAACCATGAGTCAGATACAATCCAGCACAGACAACTTAGAAAGGATTTCACCTCCGACGAGCCAACAGCTGGAGTCGTCTATCCCTTTGACAGATCTGAAGTTCTGCATGCATTACAAATCCTCAAAAAGAAGAAGGCTCCAGGACCTGATCAAATACATGCAGAAATACTCATACATATTGCACCAGAAATAACTCCATATCTAACAGATCTCTTTAATGAATGTCTATGGCAAGGCCGTATTCCCTATTGCTGGAAAGAAGCCAGTATCACGATCTTACATAAAGGTGGCGATAAGGATCCTGCGTTGCCAAAATCTTATAGACCGATTTGCCTACTTAACCTTTTGGGTAAAGTACAAGAAAAACTCCTATGTAAACGCATACAAGAGTTTAGGATCCTGAAAGGCCTTCATCCTACTAAATATGGTTTTAGATCTGGAAAGTCAACCACGGATGCAATAACTAAAGCCATAATTGCAGCTAAGAACTTTAAAAAGAACTATGTGATGGGTCTCTTCTTTGATATAGTTGGAGCTTTCGATAACCTCTGGTGGCCTGCACTTTTTGAACGCATGCGCCAACAAGAACACCCAAAAAGCCTTTATAGAATTCTGAAGAACTATTGTGTAGACCGCCGAGTCAACATCACAGGGGCAAATAGTACCGTTACACGTGATATTACGAAAGGATGCCCGCAAGGTTCTATATTGGGTCCAATATTCTGGGATATAGGTTTGGAGCCTCTGCTTAGTGAGTTAGTAGTTGACACAGAAATATGTACCACTATAGCATATGCGGATGATCTGCTTTTATTAATAGAAGGAAACACCCGCGTGGAACTGGAAATAAAATCTTCTGATGTGACCCAGAAGGTATATAGATGGTGCAACTCTGTTAAACTACAAATTGCAGCTAACAAATCTGCGTATTTGCTATTTAAAGGTAAATTATTAAGAAACCCAGTTATACGAATACACGAAGAACGTATTCAACGCCACAAGTATACTAAATACCTTGGAATAACGCTTGATGACAAAGGCAACTTCAAGACACATGTCACTCAGGTCTGCAACAAAGCCAGTAAAATTATGATGAAGATTGCCAGTATTGCCCAACGTCAATATAAACTACCTCTGACTACCATTAGAGCATATCATAATTGTATATTTACTGCCATCATTATATATGGTGCAGGAGCATGGACACAGTGTATGCAAAAATTAAACCTCGTCGCAGATCTCAGAAAATGCCAGAGGAAAATTCTTCTCCGTTTTACTGGAGCAGCAAGAACGACCTCTACTATGGCTCTTCTTGTGGCCACTGGTACCTGGCCAATAGATCTACAGGTTGCCTATATGGTGCTTACTATTGGCTAAAGAAAAGCAATCAACGAAAGATAGGAGATATAATAGGAAAACGATGTTATATGAAAAGACAAATAAGGGCTGAGTTAATATCCTTATGGCAGTCAGAATGGGATAACCTGCAAACTGGGAGACGCACCTATATGTTTTACCCTAATATACGAGAAAGGTTACGACTAAAGCACCTAAATCGCTTACAAGCTGCATTACACTATATTACGGGACATGGGCCATATGGCACTTACTTAAAACGTTTTAGTATCATCAACTCTGAAATGTGCACCAGATGCAATACAGAAGATACTCCTGAGCATGTAATGTTTATCTGTCAGAAATACAGTGAAATAGCACAACCTAACAGGGAAAAGCTCATGCACCTCACTTTATCGGAAATGGTCAGGAATAAGGAAAATCTAAATACTTTAAATATTTAGCGACTCAAATCAGTATAGCAGAAATATCTTTAAGACAAACTGAACAAGAAAGAAATCTAAGAAAATTTTATACACCTCCAGCGACTGTTGTAGCACCATCCCGTCGATCGTTAAGATTGTCAAACCAACTGTAAGCAGAAAGGAGAAGAACGAGGCCAAAACGACAGCCTGATGAGACTTGGACAGCCTACCAGAGACGAATAGCAGCGGCTAGGGAACAATAAACTGCATGAATACTATGAGATCACATATAACTTTACAATAACACTAATTTTCCTTATTGTTATTTAGTTTAATTTAGGTTAGTAACTTCTGCACATTCTATTGTGAACAAATTATGTTAAATAAGTTTAAATAAATCAAAATATCCGCACACTACGTCCAGATATAAGAAATTAGGTATCTGGACATAGCTGGCAGATATTATTTTATTTTATTTTTTTTTAAACGTCCAAGTGGGCCGCTCCTCCTCTCAGGAGAGAGTGATGAGGGCTGGCGTTCCACAAGGGGCAATCGTGTCTCCTTTTTTGTACATATTATTCACCAATGATTTCCCAGTGGACGCCAGATGCAAGGTCGCCATGTTTGCTGACGACACTACAATATACAACCACCATAGATATCCCCGTTTCGGCCTTCCAGAAATGCAACGTTATGTGAATAACTCCCTCTCATGGCAACATGACTGGAAAATCAAAATTAATCCCAACAAATGCCAGCTGACCCAATTCTCCAAGCGGCATCACACTTTGGCAATGGACCTAACGGTCGGTGGTCAAATATTGCACTGCCGTCAGCAGGTTAAATACTTAGGTGTCACCTTGGACCGCACAATGTGCTGGTCCACCCACATAAAAAATAGCGCCAACAAAGGCAGACAGTGGCTAAAGTTGTGCACCCCCATCTTCCGAAGCAAACTGCTGCAACTCAAGTTGAAACTCATACTATACAGGTCATTTATTTTTTCAGTGGTCCTGTATGCATGTGTGGCCTGGGCTAGTGCAAGGCCATCTCTAAGTAACAGGCCTGGATATGCGATTCGTGACGTCACAACGCGAGGCCGTTGTTCGAAGCAATTCATACGGAATGAATACCTGTTTTACAGCATTTCTACGCTGAAAGAAGCATGCATTCATTTATATGCTCACATTTCGTATTAAAAGTCAATGTGTGTTAGTAGAAAACATGCTTTGCATAGTTGTTAATGGCAGAGCATGCTCTTTACCTTCTCAATGCGAATATATCTCCAGTTTTTTTCCCTGTAGATAATACAATACTGTCTTGTTTAATAATGCACTAGTTTTTGAAGAGGATGTTGGTTATTACCTTTATTATTTTCCTTGTCAAAATAGCACCCGGTAACTCGCAATCACTAGCATTATAGTCAGCACCGATATTGTCACATGTCTCAGCACCTAAATGTAGAATTAAGTTTCTCTAGTTTTCTACTTTAATAAATTGTTGTTAATATGTCTCAACAAATTTACTACTTTTTCTTGACCACCAAGTATTTTCACCTTTTCTGATAAATATTTTAAATGCAAGAGTTTCTATCAGGTTGCGAAAGTTATCTGAGGTAATCAGGATGGGGTAAAGAAAGAACATTGGAATCATGTAACTCTCTGCAAGCTGCTGGGTGAGAAAAATAAATTGAGCACCTCCATAGCAGGGTATCGGGCGTATATTTAGTTGACTTTTGACTGACAAATTTTACCTGCTCTTCTAGGAGTCTAGTTTTTAGATGTTCTGTTGGGTCTTCATTCATGTCCTCTCAACATTCCTTTAAAATGTTGGCGGCCTGAAGTAGTTGATGTTCTGTTTGTTCACTTGCTATTGTGAACCAAAAGAGCATCAAATTTAGACCATTTATACAGTATCATTTGTTTACCGAGAATCCATTTAAACTTAGTATTGGGTATTACAATTTTACCCTGTAGAACCTAAATAATAAAATTGGAATTAATTCTTAATGCTGCTACAGTTTTAGGAATTTCTCAAGTATCAATTTTCACAAACATAACATCGTTTTCTTTTATGATGACGGTGAATCCCTCTAGTTTTATGTCACTAATTCTATTTTTAAAGCTCTGAAAACCAACAATTTTGCCATCTTTGAGCTATTTACGAAATGCTGCTGCATCCCTTTCCAATATTTCCCCTCTTCATTCTTCTGAATCCCTACGTTTGGATGCTGGTTCGGAAGGCAGGTAGGATGGTAAATAAGGAAACAGTGGATGGGCACGCATTTTCAGTAAGTTTAGGAGTGGTTCTGGGTACTACAAATCTCTTCCATCGTTTCGCGTAGCAGTAAATTCCTTCCCTATGTGCTGTTCAGAAAAATGTCTAATACATACCACACCTGGTTCATAATTATCCCTGTGAATAACACGTACCCACTGCTCTCTCCTGTGTGGATTCTTTGGAAACGAAAACACTCTAACATACTTTTCTGCACTTGTTTTATAGTTTGAGGTATAACCCGGCACACAACACTTCCTAGGCATTTTGCATTAAAAACTACACCACTTTGTAATTCAATTTTTGGTTCACTTTATTGTTTACTGACGCGTTGTAATACACAAGCAACTTCTTAGCATTCCAACCACGGACTAATATGTTGCATTCCCGTATTAAACAAGCAGGAGGTAAATATGAGCCCCCCGTGATGAAGTCATTAACGTAATCTCTTTCCGTCTTCAGACCTGTTTAGATAAAGAAGGCCTTGGCTAATGCCTCGAAAACTGCCCTTAAAAAATCCAAACCCTCCTAAACCTTTCCCTCTCTGCTCCACCCCTCACTATTAACCAAACCCTTCACCTCGAAACTCAGATCCCGTCCATTCCAGAGGCAATAGAAAAAAGAGCAATGGTGACATGGCCGCGCATTAGAAACCACGAAAATGGCGTGATCGCCAATATTTGTAAAGGCGAGCCGAAGCACCGCAAGCATACTAGAATAAAAATGTTCTGGACGCGGCACGGCTCGCCGACTAATGCGCGTCCACCCAACCTCGGTCCTAGGCCACACACGTGTTCCGGCAGAGGCCCTTGCCTCGGAAAATATTCATGAGCTGCCCCCTGCAGGAAAACAGCGGGAAAGTGAATAGTATATAGTGTAGTGTAAATTGTGCAGTGCGCGAGCTGGGACGCATATTTCTGTTGTGCCCAGTGAAGGTGTGAGTATGTGTGTGGGTGAATGCGTGCGTGTATGTCTGCGTGTATATAAAATTGTAAATATGCACATATGTATATATGTATAAAACGAAAAGGAATAAGACAACAAAAGGACAAAGAAAACTTATTCTCGGTGACCAACAGAAGGTCACCGTATAGGGTTTTTGCACAAACCGAAAACTATAATTATAAGAAAGCAAATTGTATATAAATGTAACATATAGCCTGTAAGCCGGGCCCCATGCACCGGCACCAGGCCGATACTATATAATAAGCCAAACTGAAACTGAATTGTTGAACATCCTATTGTCATGTGTAGAGCCTGGCCAACCAGTTACAAAATCTATGGACTTTCAACGTTTACTATAGTCTAAGAAAAACCTGCATTTTACACATTTTCAACATCATCACTACCTAGCAATTGAAACTGTAGATACCTTTCCGATTGCGGAAAACTTCAGCATGGTCACCTCCAGGATTCAGTATAGGGACGTGGGTACCATCAATTGCACCCACTACTCCAGGAAATCGTGACTTCATACACTTGGCGAGCATTGTTTCGACATTCTGCTCTGCCTGGAAATTTTACAACCTGTGGCATTTTCCGCACAATTAAGTTAGATATTCTTTTGATGATTACGCTCACTTTGACTGACTTACTCCTTGTAAGTCATCAGAAACCAACTGAAAAATACCTGAAATCAATACACAAATTACAATATCATGCACATTCTTTAAAGAAAAAGTTTGTCTAACAAACTGTTCAAGCATGACCCTGCATATTGCAAATTCTGTAGGCGGTTGGTAAATTTGTTTCCTGTGTGTCCTAGCAAAATGAAATGCATTTTCCACATTGTAGCTATGTTATATATTCAGACATATGTATGCATCCTGATCAGTCAGTATTTAGTTTTATGAAACTAATTACTTGTGAATTTTTTGCTGCATAACACTTTTTATACAGGAGAAAAGCTCTTGGTAATAGAGGAACTGTATGGTCCCTGCACCTCACTTAACATTTCGCCTCTTTGCAATCTCCCATCGTGACTACCCCCTGGAATGACGTAATTTGCCCCAATGTCTTCGTTCTTCAATATCCAATTCATATAATTTTTATGTGACTAAATATGATTTTCTGTAATTACATATTTAGTTTTATACATATATGCAGTTATAAGAAAATCCTAAATGTAGACGGATTACACATAAGGACCCTAATTTCAAAGCTGTAAATTACATATTTTGGGGTATAATACATATTTCACACCATATACCACGCACTTTTACATATTTTAATATTATTGTTGAGTTACTACACATTTTCCTTACACAGAAAGAAAGGAAAAACAGTGAAAGCAACTACATTATTCCAAAGGACGGTCATGGTGGGTGGTTTCAAGGAGGGGAAATGTGATATGAGGTACAGGGACTATACAATTCTTCTATTACCAAGCTCCTTCCTGTTATACAGCAAAGAAAGTGTTAGCTTTTCTTTCATAGCATCTAATTTATAAGTACGCAAATAGGTTTTGTATGTACCTTTATTGAAAAAACAAATAATGTTGATTCTTTGAGTGTAAACACACACAAGCGGAGTATCAACATTGGGAGCTGCTTGAAAAATCGAGTTTCTGACAAAACATTTTATCACAATTACGGTCACACTTTCCTAACTTACTGTTCTTATAAAATATGGATGATTTTTACCTCTATCATTTCATTATGTCAAAAAAGTAATTTCAAACGGGAACATATTCCCTAAGAATATTTTTACAATACCACTGATATTTCCTTCTGCTAAATGAATTAAAATCTTTCTTATTTCAAGTGTTTTCAGTGCTTAATCCCATTTTCAAGATTTAAAATGGTAAAGTTGCCATAACTGTCCTTCAGTATTTTGTTTACATGGATGCCATTTCTCCCAGCACCAACACCGCCCTTACCATAGTATTACTCTATGCAGCACATAAGTGAACGTTGCTTGTAATTCAAAAATGTTGATGGTGTGCGAACTTGGCATCCTCTGGTGCAGTACCTATAATTAGACACATTTTAAATAAATATCTCATCGGTCTTGCTCTAAATATAGATGTGCTTTGGCAGCAATAGGTAGAAATTATTTATCTCTGGAACATATTTGATGCAAACAGCAGATTTTGCTATTCAGCACAATGAGAACAATTCTGCCTTATTGGTATGAATAGACTGAATTACCGTTTCATTTCATCATAATGAAAATTATTTTAGTCGTTCGAGTTTAACTGTAAATCCCCACTTTGTATGGGATCAAGACCAATGCAACAGAAACGTGCCTCAAATTACAAATGCGCACCATAAACTAAACGTCATTTTAACCAAGGGTGGTTAGCGGTTAGCGCGCTCGCCTACCATCTAGGCGGCCCGTGTTCGATCCCAGGGACCCGCATGTAGTACTCGTGGTGGACGAAGCGGCGACAGGGCGGGTTTTCTCCGGGTGCTCCGGTTTCCCTCGCCATCTCATTCCACCGGTGCTCCATCTTCATTCCATGTATCATCAGTGTCACCGCCTGCGGTGCCGTAGTAGTAAAAGCGGGCGTTAAACACGACAACAACAACCAAGGGTGATTAGTCTTTGTTTGAAACTATTAGAAGGTTAAATAATTCTTACCTCTAGCATAATATCGCAGTGCAATTAATAACTGTATCACGGGCGGTACAGGTAATACTCATGCAGTTTCTTTAACGATGTTGTGAATAAACATCGCCAGTATACCTATCACGGTACGCTTATCGAATCTATACCTGCACTTGAATTCATTGTCCCTATAAAATTCAATCAGGCTTTGTGCGTCTCTTATAATGCACCGAGGAACATGAACATCGCCAACACGGTGTTGGGTTTGTTCATTATTTATAAGATTTAAAACTTTCGCCGCGAATGTTACTAATACTTGATTCTCAGGTGATCAGCCGCGTCAAATTTATAAAACTCAAGCTTTCGATTATTTGATTCTCCATGGTCTTCATCAGGAACAAATGGAGAATCAAATGGTTGAAAGCTTGTGTTTTATAAATTTGACGGGGCTGACCACCTGAGAATCAATTATTTGTTCATTATTCTCGGCAAAATCTACTACTGCTAGAATGTCAGCCTTTACGCAAAGTCAAGCAGAGCATGAAAGTCGAGAAAATCGGCGACTTCGAAGGTAAGTCCCGATCGAGACTATCACTCTCATTCTTGAATAAGAAATTGACAATTCTGTATTTTCAAATCTCTACTTTCATCCAAAGTCTCGTTCATGAGAACAAGCCTTAGCACCTCGACCGAAAGACGATCTTTTGTGCCCATGCCCCTGACGGGGCACCCGTCGGGAGGATCGAAGAGGCGAATGGACCTTAAGTACGCCCGAAACGTTGCCACAATCTAACAGAAGGCAGGGTCCCAACGTTTTCCCAATTAGAAGCAGCCTGATGGAGGCTGGCTTAGGTACTCTACCCCCGTCGGACTTTTACCATCCCATGGAGGCCCCTGAAACCAATAAAATGATTAATGTAATGAAATGGAAGGACAGGAAATCCTTCCCAGCATTACCCTGGCGAAACGGGGAAACCTCGAAAAAAACCCATGGGTCAGGAAGGTCGGCTACGGGGAACAAACCGACGATCTCCCAAATGCAAGCCTGAGAGCATTTTAAATAAATTTGACGAAAGTGATCCATCTTCAATAAAAAATGTACAATTAATTGTTTTTAATCACCATGTCAACAAGTTTAGCTATATAAAAGTAAATTTCTACGTAATACTGAAGTCCATCGCTCGCCTTGAAACTGTGGACATTTTGTGGTGCATTGAGCCTTATGAATGAAAATGAAAGCGAGTTATAGACTGTACAGGGCGAAGTAGCTGACAAGGTTAGGGAGAAGTTGCGTCCTGTGCTGCATGAAAGAAACCCTGCATATACAACATTGTGTAAAATTGGTGACGTTCTTTGTGACAAAGAAGCAGAAGTTGATGAAAATGAACTACAACTTTCTGCTAACGATTTTCCTTATTTCATGTTCACCCTCATTACATCATGTGATATAGAAAAAAAATATCTCCAAGTATAAGACTCTATTTGCTGACAACCAAAAATGATTCAAATTTGACCATCTAGACCTATACACGTTATCCAGAGCAATTCCGTAGAAAATGAAGGCTAAGTGAGGTAGTTACATCTGTAACTATTAAAACTAAACGCATTTTTTGGTTTTGTTTTAATGTTAGATCCTTTTTCGGGATTTTAAGTCATATTTTGATAATTTTACAGCACAAACGTGTGCATATTTCCAGAGTTTTCAGGTCATCAAGTTCCGAGCCTTAGTGATTACTAACCTCAGCTCTATACTCGAGTATAACATTATATCAACTTTATATCACTTTAAATATTTCAGCTTTAAACTATTTACGAGCACAGCTTTGCATAAGACTGACAACATTACGTTATCTATACTGATATTATAAAGAAAGAAAATTTGTGTATGTAGGCTAGTTTCAAAAAGCACTCAACCGATTTTGATAATTTTTTCACCATTGCAAAGCTCAATTTATTCTACGCAGCTATAGTAGTTGGAGAGATACGGAGGGGGTTCGGCACTGAAGTCAGGCTTATTGTACCTATACCCCCAAGGAGGCATCCCCGGGAGGAAGGACGTAAGAGAAGACACCGGGTGGCCAGATCCGAACTAACGGCACAGACATTGATAGAGATTCCTAGCATTTCCCAAGCTGAATGACACTGAACTCTTTAGATCTTCCGTGGCCTGCTTAGGGGGACCCCGGCGGAGTCCAAGGTCACCATGTCACCCTTCTTCCCCGATCCCACGGACAACGAGGGATGAAAAGAATTCCTGTGCACATATCATCCCCTGCCAAGCTGTACCTAACGCCTTCGCTGACGCTTGCGACCCTGAAAGAACCAACAGCATGAAGGATGAATGAACTGATGAATGAAGCGAAATGGAGTGACAGGGAGTTAATATCTTACCAGCATTCACCCAGCTTCCCGGGGAAACCCTCGAAAGAACACATGAGTCTGGAAGTTCGGTTACAGGAATTTGAGCCTCGCACGTTAACGTGGAGCCATCTCGCTCGGTTATATAGCTATAAAGCACCTTCTAATTTAATTTCGTAAATTACTAAACTATTTTATGGGATTTACAAAGCGCTTCTGCTTGAATACGAACACATTGGAGCTGCAAAAGGACATGCACACGAAGAAGGCCGTAGATTTAAGTTGAGATGCCACGGAGTAGAAACATTAGTTGTTATTCCACAAACAAAAGTCAGTTACATTTTATTGCACGGTATGCATGTACCTAACTGGACATGATGTAACACTTGAGCAAACAGACATCAGAGTTCAAATAGGGACAATGGATCTCCTGTTATATTGGTTTTTAACTGACTTTGTCAAATACTGCAGATGTGTATGTCACGAAACAGGGCCCAAAACTTTTGATAAGCTTTATTAAAATTCTATAGATGGATGCACTGATGTTTATGAATGTCAATAACCTCGTAATCCGCAAGGTTGGTTTATTGGTTTGGTCTAAGAGCGCTCAACTTTGAGGTCATCAGCGTCCTTAAACGATTCATGATAATAGCCAGATATAAAATTTTCACTCAAAAACAAAAATACTAGCAAAAAGGTAAAAAACACTGGCAACAGCCAGATGTGAAACAAGGTGATAAAAATATCAAAAAGCATAAAAAGAAAAATCTAAAATATTAAATCCTCAAATTGATGCTATACTCAGCTAAAAACACTCTATCATCCGCTGTTTTGTCATCCACCAAGACCTCTGCAAGGCTGGCAGGCAGCTGCAGAGAATCTCGAAGGTACGCTAGAGAGGAACTCTCTAGCAGTACCTGACGAATAGTCAAAAGGTTTTTACACAGCGGACATAGAGGGGCAAGGTCACTTTTAAATAGGTAACCACGAGAAAAATTGCAGTGCCCTATTCATAAACGAGCCAAATTAACCTCCTCACGGCGAGACATGCGACAGTAAGTTACCCAGTTTATTCGTATTCCTTTAATTTCTCTAAGCGTATTACCCCGAAGAGCTGACCAGTCTTTGTGCCAGGACGACACCACCGCTCTCCGCACTTCAAGACTACAGTCTTCCGAAGTAACACGTGAGATAGTAATACTGGGTTCTGTAGTTGCCGTCTTTGCTGCCAAATCTGCCATTTCATTCCCTACATACACCTACGTGAACAGGAAGCCATGCAAACACCACGTCAACGCCAGAAACGTGTAAAACGTGGAGGACATCTTGGATACGTTGTAAAATAGGGTGGGGGTTGTGCAACTAACAAAGGCTCTGAAGTGCACTAAAGGAATCGCTCAAAATCAGGCACTCACCTAATTTATGACGGCGCACATACAAAACAGCTCAGAATATTGCATAAAGCTGTGCAGTAAAAGTGGAAGTGCTATTTGGAAAACCGAATGTATGTGATTCGGTTCAATAAACGCAAGCACATCCAACACCATTGGTGCTCTTTGACCCATCGGTGTAAATACATCGACGGTCAGTGTAGCCTGAGAAAAATCCTAAAAATACACGTGCGGATACTTGAAATAGGCATCGTGGACTTCCGGTGTACGATCATCCCAAGGTCTATATGGGGCGTGCCAAGGGAGGTAAAGCCTCTCGTCCTTGGCGAACATCCTAGGCAGTTCCACTCCAAGCTTCTCTAGAAGATCTTGGATACGAAACCCCGCAGGCTTAGGACTAAGGGTGCTATTCCTGTATCGTTCTCTTAGCGTGGTGGTGAAAAAAGAAGCAAATGCTTGGTGCTTAGGCATACATCTAACCGCACAACGATAATTTGCCAAGAGAATCTCACGCCGATATTGCAGAGGATGCGGACTCGGCGTAAAGGCTCACGACTGGGCTCCTATTGCAATGCGTATGCCCCTATTGTGGACCTCATCTAATCTTCTCAGAACAGATCGTCGTGCTGACGAATTAAACAATGCATTCATAGTCTAGTTAGGATCGGATCAATGCGCGATACATTCGCAACAAAACTGTCTGATCCACTCCCCACGATTTGCCATTTAGTACTCGCATGATATTTAGGGAACGGTCACATCGTGCTCTTAGCTATGCAATATGCGACGACCAACTAAGCCTCATGTCCAAGACCAACCCTACGAAGCGCGTCTCATCTGCGAAGGGAAGTAAATCTGGACCAAAACGGAGTGAAGGTGGTGATCTTCTCCTACGACGCCAGAAATTAACGCAGATTGGCTTCTCAGTTGACCAACAGAAGCCGTTTTTGGAGCTCCATTCTCTAAGGTTGTTCAAACATTTCCAAAGGCGCCGTTGTAAGAACGCCGTGCGCTGAGAAGTGCAATACACAGCGAAGTCGTCTACGAATAGGTATGACAAAACCCCAGTGGAATACATTTCCAGATGGAATTAATTGCTATAGCAAAGAGCGTGACACTTAGTACCGCACCCTGAGGTACTCCTTCCTCCTGAACAAAAGAACTAGGAAAAAGCGAGCCTACGCTTGCTCGGAAAAGGCGGTCCTTCATAAATTCCTGAATGAACAGCGGTAGACGTCCACGTATGTTCCATATATACAGCGAACGTAAAATCCCTGCTCTCCAGCACGTATCATAAGCCTTCTTGAGATCGAAATATATGCCAGCGGTTTGACATTTCTTCATAAACTGGTGAGGGAAATAGGACGATAGCTGGGGGAAGATGACGGTCCTTTCCAGCCTTCAAAATGGGAATAACGGTGGCCTCCCGGCAATTTTCTGGGAGTATACTGTCAACCCAAGCACGACTATAGACCTCGAGCAGGAATGCCTTATCTTCAGGAGAGGGCTGTCGTAACATTTGTACATGAATACCGTATAATCCCGGTGCTGATAATCTCGAAGATTTAAGAGAATGTTCTAGCTCCACCATGGTGAAAGGGCGATTGTAATCTTCTACGTTTCTAGACGAAACGCGAAGCCTTGAGATTCCACCTGAGTTTTAATTGGAAGGAACTCAGGGGAGTAGTTTTCAGAGCTAGACACTTGAGCGAAAGCACTGTGAAACGTATTGGCCACCTCAAATGAATCAACAACTGCTCCTTTGGCTGTTTTCAGTCCCGCAATTGGTATATGGCTCGATCGATCTGCAACATGCCTTAACCTATCCCACACAACCGAGGAGGGTGTGTGTCGGTTAAATGAAGCTACAAAGTTGTTCCAAGATGACTTTTGCTATCGTTAATGACTTATCTGGATCTGGCGGGCATTTTCTTGTATTGGATTAGGTTATGCAAATTAGGGTGACGTTAGAAAGCGCTAAGGGCACGTCTTAGAGCACGAATGGCATTCCAGCATTCTTCCTCCACCAGGGGACGGGAAATCGACGAGGGTGTAAGGTCGACCGCGGAATAGATTGTTCAGCAGCAGAAAGAATCGTCACCGTGAGATGCTGTGAGAAATCATTCACTGAGTCGTGCTCGTACGTAACGACAGCCAACTGCGTGTAAAGATTCCAGGTGGTATGGTTCAAACGCCATCTGGGCATACGGATGGAGCATGTATCTTGCGTTAGGAGACTAATAAAACATGGAAAGTAGTCACTAGAGTGTAATTAAGAGATGACATTCCATTGTAATGAGACTGCCAGCTGAGGTGAACCAACTGCAAGATCAAAGTGCAAGAAACTATTGAAAGAGTCAGAAATGAATCTAGGCTCTCCTGTGTTGAGGAGAGGTAGGTTGTAACTGTCCAGGTAGTCAGCGAGGATCTTGCCTCTCACACAAGCACGACTTGAGCCCCAAAGTGTGTGGTGTGCATTGAAGTCTCCCACCAACAGAAACGGTGTTGGTAACTGGAAAACTAGATCTTCTAAATCAATGTACGAGAAGTCATGGGACGGAGGCAAATATAAACTGGAGGTCTGGCAATAGGGTTCTTATTGCAACTGCTTGGATATCAAACTGGAATGGTACAGATTGCATATATATGGCATCTCTGACAAGTATCATAGCGCCGCCATGTGCCGGAACACCCTCTTCTGGTATAACATCACACCGTACTGGGGTGTATCGCCTTGGATGGAAGAGGTCTTGAAGATGCAGCTTAGTCTCTTGCAAATATGCGACCAAGGGTTCGTTCTCTTTGAGCAGAAGCTCAAGTTCTGGTCGTTGCGTTCTAGTACCACGTATGTTCCATTGTAGAATAGCCATATTGATATCTGTATGGGACAGATATTTCAAAGTAACTCTCCATTACTCTGGAGAAGGCGGTTGTCGAAATCACTTTGCACTTTTTTTCTATCTTGGGCTGACATTTTCATCCGAGGCTTTCTGGGACCTCCCTTACGCTGAGGCTCTTCCCGTGTGGGCAGATGGAATCTAGCTCCATGTCCTCTGACGACGACGTCCGTGTTCCCATAGTGAGTTTTGGTTCGAGAGCTTCGAACCGATTCGACACGGAGACCGGCGAAGATGACAGTCGCCGGTCTGTAGTCACTACAGAGGATTCCTCTGAAGAAAATCTCCTAGGAGATGTCTTTGGACTTTCTTTTCCTTTGATATCTTGGGTGAAACCTCACTCTCTTTCAGGAAATCGGATCTTTTATATTGGATCTTAAACTTTATCTGTGAAGCACCGTATACTACTGGTCTATTTGTCGAAGCCGAGATATTTGTTGGCGACCTTCCTGATCTACTGGATTGAACTGAAGTGCTTGTAGATGCTGAAACGGACTTAGGCGGTGTCAGAACCTTTAGATGTGGCTTAGCTACGAGAATTTTGTCCGAACCTGTTGCCCCGTTTATGTCGCTAGTTTGAGTTGCGATTTCCCGACGTGGTACCGGTCTAGCTGAAACCGAGTTATATGTACCGGAGCTCGGGATTGCCGGCTGGCGCAAACGTAAGAGCTTTTGGGCTTCTGAGAAGGACACATTCTCTCTAATCCGGATCTCCTGGATAGCTTTTTCCCATCATATAACAGGGGCATTCTCGAGAGTTTGTTGGATGTTCTCGCCTGCAGTTAATACAACTGGGAGCTGATGTGCAGTCATCGTCGTCTGCGATGCCTCCACAGTCGACGCAGATAGCATTACATTAGTCGCTTGGTTGACCGAAGCGCTGACATTTGTAGCATCTCAGAGGATTCGGGATATATGGTCGAACTTCAATGATTCATACCCAACCTTAATCCTTTGCGGGAGATCTACCCGATTAAAGCTAAGAACAGGGTACGAGTGGCGTTAAGTTGGCCTCCCTCTTTCCTCTGAACCCGGTATACTGCTGTTACACCTTGATCTTAGAGAATCGCCTGAATCTCCTCATTGGACATGTCATCCAATGCCCTGCTGTTCACCATTCCACGGGAGTACTTCAAAGCCCTATGAAATTCTACGCCTACCGGATAGCCGGCTAACATATTAGCCTTAAGTAAAGTAGCCGCCTTGTATGCTGAATTAGCTTCAACCAGGAGCGTGCCGTTGCGAGCACTTGTACGTGTTTTAACTGGGCCAGCTGTTTTATCAAGATCGTTTTGTATAATAAATGGGTTCACCGATGTAAATGTTCTTCCTTCCTCAGTTCTGGTAATAGCGAGGACCACTCGACTCTGCTACTTCCTTTCCACTTACTTTCTGAGTTTTAAAATTTTGTTTGGGATGTACCATGGCGATGATATCCTCCACCATTGCAAATGTATCCGATGGCATGCTCACATCCTGGGCGACACCCCGGCTTAGTTGAGAGTCCGGGACTGGACCTTGCTCACCGTAGGATGTCACCTCCTAATTTATAGACAGGGGGACCCAATCGCCATCAGCAGTGCATCAGCTCATGCAATGACCCCTCCTCGAGACTGACCTTTATCGGCGGATACGAACACAGATCCTACATGATAACCGTAGGTTATCCATTGACTGTGTACAGGGAGGTATCAGGTGGGAGGTCAAACACAAAAGTGAACCAAAGTTGATTGGGCGTTTGGGATATGCCCTCTCACCCCTTAGAGGAACCCAATCGAGAGTATGGCTCGTGGCCCCGGGTATGCCAATCCCGTACCTACCGTAGTAGGATCCCCTAGGGGAGTGTGATTTCGGAGTCCTCTTCTCCTAGATGAGTCGTCGACCAAGACTAACAAGCCTCATCTACCCGTTTTGGAATGTTCTTTGGGTGTTCTTGACACACTTAGTAAGCCGTCTGAATCGGGTACTGCGCCCCTCCACCACATCAGGGCGACATTCCTTCGGAGAGGTAATCCACAAGTAAGAATGTGTTTCTTTATTTCCGTTGCACTTAAGCTGTAATCAAGTTCGTTAGCAGAGCATGCTAAATAATTAAATAAAGCCCCTAATATTAGAAATCAGTGAACCGCTATTTTATACTAACTGAGAAGATTATATTTTCTCGATGGTCGCAGGATGTCTTTTACGAAGTAATTAACTTTGTGGCTTGTGAGTGCAGAATCATATACGAGGTTCGGAAGGGCTTACTGTGGTTCTGGGTAAAGAAGATACAAACAGACAGTTTCAAAGCCTTGCCTTGTGATACCCAGGAGTACTAGCCGCAAGAAATTTTGTTGCACGCTACTGGAATCCGTACAATTGTACCTCGTGTGTGTTTATAAAATACGAACCACAGTTATTTTGAAATCTGTTGACTCCAGTTCACATTAAGCGCTTCTCTTCATACCATATACCCTGGCGCAACTTTGTTCTAATTCCGCACTAACTTTTCTCGTGGTTCACGGCAGGAAACTGCAGATCGTATTATACGTAGATCTCATATGTTAGAGTGCGTCAGTGCCTCACCAGCGTGTACAAGTGCGTGTAATATTCTCTCAGAGTGCGTGTAACGGCGCTTGTAATAGTGTTGTCAGTGTTGTAAGGGTACCTGACCAAAGTACGTGTTCGCTGTTTTATAAGTTCTCCATTTCCCCTGATTCTACCCTTACCTCCTGACCATGTAGTTGCCGTCATTGGTGGAACTTAATATTGTAATCGCGGCACTCGCACTTCCATCTATAGGCATGCCTTGTCGTGGCGAGAGTTTCTGGAGGGGTTTTCGCCTCACTGCACACAGCGTCCCTGTTAGCTTAACAAAAGGCTCAAAATGATTTTTCGCCTTTTGTTCGACATTGTCTTCGTCCTCACACTAATGACTGTTTTTCCCAAGTCGGAGCAAACTTTTAGCTGATACAGCCCTTCTAGCTACATGAAATCAGTCGTTTGACTAACATTTGATTTAACAGCTTGCTTTGTCAATCAATTTGATGTATCCCGTTACAGCCTGAAGTACAGGATACCGTGATGAAAATACTTTCATGGTTGCGCAGTCCCTCTGCATCTGCATAGCAAAGAGAGAGACTAAAAAGATCAGTGATATGTCTACAAAACCTTATTTGTAGACCTTTCAAGTCCTCTTTGCAAAACATTCAAAGGAATTAAGAAGAAAATACTGTCACCACGCACGCCGCGTCTAATTGCCTACACTAGAGAAAGGACCCAGCCAGGCGAATATCTAGCCCGACAACACAATAGAGCATGTGGGGACAATAGCAATTATGTGGTGATACGGCTTCTGGACTGGTCCGCCACAGTGACTCACGAACATTAAACTTCCAGAACTTTTCGTTTGTGTAAAATACCTATATAAGCCGTTGCCGAGAACTGAGGAGCAGAAAAGACGCACACGAAGCGTTCAGTGAATCGTGCCGAGTAGCAGTTAAGTGCGAGTGTAATGTGACAGTTCTTATTTGTGATTCAATTCGACAGTTGCTCTGTGCTCTGAGTTTGTACAAAAGTGAGTTTAGTGTAACGTTAACACTACGCTAATTGACTGGAAGGCAATAACGTGTGATTAGCAGTAACTGGTGTTTTCTCATTTGTTACACTGGTGTGAGGAAGTGCGATTCGTCGAATTGTCGTTTCTTTACATCGTTCTCAGAAGTTGCTATGTAAGAACCATGATGGAGGGAGATTCGGAAACCAGGATGATGCCAATGATGACAGAATTATTCGCCAAAATGGAGACAGCAATGAATTGTAGAAATGGAGAAAATGGAGACAGGAATGAAGACGGAAATGAATTCCAGAATGGACGAAATGAATTCCAGAATGGACAAAATGGAGACGGAAATGAAATCTGGAGAAGATGGACACAACGATGGTATCCGAACTGAAGAACGTGAATACCGGCATGGACAATATGGCAAGAGCAGTCAAGACACTAAATTCAGCAATAGAGAACATCGAGGCGAAGATGGAAGTTTTAAAGGGAAGAAATGGAGACAGAAATGTCTGGGATGAAGACAAAGCTATCGGCAAAGATTGACAAACGCCTATCCGGGGTGAAGGAGGTTGAAGAGCTCGGCGGAAAGTTGGAAGACCTCGGCCAACACGTTAGCACAGAACGCTGGGGAACGGCTTTGCGTTCTTGAAGGAAGGATCGACAGCAGCGCCAAGCAGCTAAACGCCATGATAGAAGAAATGTTCAATGAAGAACTCAAGAATTACAAGACCGAGGCCCAGGACGTGACCTAATATTGGTGCGCTTCAAGTCGCCCAAAAATGACGGGACATCAAGCTTTGGAGTATTCCGCCGGTAATTTGCAGCCGCCGCCACTCACAACCATTGGTCGGAAGAAAAAGAGGCCGCGTAGTTGATAGCCAGCCTGCAGGGTCCAGCAGCAGAAATTTTGAACACGACTCCGGCGCCGGCAGTACCCGGAGACATCTGGAAGGCTCTCGAAACACGGTTTGGGATCCTTCGCCTGACCTCAGCCTATCTGAACCACCTCAAGTGGAGGAGGCAACAGTCGGGGCAGACGCTCCAGGAATCTGGCCTGGCAATTGAACAGTTGGCAGATAGGGCTGTAGAGCCGAGTCTAGTGGCCCCCTTTGGCTGTCTCCTGCTTCACTGACGGGCTACGTGACCGCTAGACACGAAGGCACCTGATGGCCAACGATTACGACACCATCCACGAGTAGCTAGTGGTTGCGATGACGATGGAGGTGCCTGACGTAGTAACTGCTTACAGCTAGCAGACTAGGAGCATCCACCATAACGGAGCATCCACCATGACGGAGCATCAACCCAGGGACGACGACGGAGCTTTCCCAGCGCCGTGTACTGGGGATGTGGCCAGCTAGGACACCTGGTGAAGAACTGTCCGCACCAGCCCAGCGAGCACATGGGAATCGAAGACGTACCAGCGTGACGAGTTTCACGTCGCGGCCGTCATCGCCAACCCCTCGAGCAATGCTGCGCACCCTATGCAGAAGGATGGATGACCGCCTCATAGCGGATGAATGGGTGGGAGGGAAGCGGTACCATATACTCGAGGACACAGGTGCAGCCGTGACGGTGATCAGATCTGACGTGGCAGAATGGTTGCCGTCCAGGAAACCTTGTTAGCCGTACCAGCTAGTAATGGCGTCGGGCTTCCGTGGAAAAAGGAGGCCCTACTGGAGTTGACCTTTGGGTGGAGCGTGGTGAGTCTGTGGGCATTCGTCGCAAGCGTGGCCGAGGACGTAATGCGAGGAGTGAACTCTGATACTCCAGAGCCACGATGCGACGGTTGACATCGGCAGAAGGGCCTTGCGACTCCGCAGAGACTAGGTACCGCTTTGCAGCCCAAACGAGCGTCCAGAAATCTGTACAGTAACCTTGATGGAGGTCGCGGCAGTGCCCGCGAGGAGCGAAGTGGTCGTACGGGTGCGCCTGAAGGGGCAGCGGACGAGGGACCTAGTACCGGATCGGAGGACACCTTTGAACGGATTATGTGTTGCCAGGGCACTTTTGCCTTGTCGGGAGGAAGTGCCTGTGAAGCTATGCAATCCATTGGATAGAGACCAGGGCATAAGGGCCGGAATGGAGTTGGGGAGCTATGAGCCGGCTATGACGTGACACCGTATGATGGGCCTGCGGAGCCAGGACCACCCCATAACCTGGGGTCCTGGTTGGAAGTTTTGTTGAAAAGGGTGGCCGACCATCTAACCGCGGCTCAACTGGAGAGGATTCAGCATCTGCTTCGATGTAATCAGTCAGTCTTCAGCAAGGGGACGGCGATTATGGTCACACCGACCGAGTATTCCACCACATTGTTACCGAGGACGCCCGGCCCATTCGGCAGCCACCACGGCCTGTTCTCGCAAACCAGGTGGAGTTACGGGACATGCTGCAGGACATGAGATCCAGGGGGTACATCTCCGTTGTATGAAGGCCCTTGGTTCTCTCCCGTCGTTCTAGTGAAGAAGAAGAACGGTGAATTACGCTTCTGCGTGGGATATAGGAAGCCCACTCGGAAGGACTGTTTTCCCCTACCCCGGATAGATGACACGCTGGACATCCTGGTTAATGCCCAGTGGTTCTCGACCTTGGATTTGAAATCACGATACTGGCAGCCGGCCCTACATCCCGAAGACAAGGAGAAGACCGCATTCTCGACGGGCCAAGGGCTCTGGCAATTTACGGTTGTGGCCCTTGGTTTCTGCAACGCCTCAGATACCTTCCAGCGTCTAATGTAGTCGGTGATGAGGGGATTGACTTATGACGCCTGCCTGCTGTACCTAGTTGACATCAAAGTAGTTGGAAACAACTTCGTGGATCACTTGGAGAACCTGAGCAAGGTATTGCAGAGACTACAGGCAGCAAATCTGATGCTGAACATGAGGAAGTGTCAGCTCTTCTACAAAGAGGTACACTACTTGGGCCGCATAGTCTCACCTACCATGGATCCGAAAAAGACCCAGGCAGTAAGAAACCGGCCTCGTTCGATGGATAAACGCGAGTTGCGCAGCTTTCTAGGTCTCTGCAGTTGCTGCCACAGGTTCGTCAGAAGCTTTTCCAATATCGCTTGGCCCCTGACCCGTCTGACGAAGGAGCGTTGGCCGTAGCTATGGACAGAAGAGGCTAAGGCCGCCTTCCAAGCACTTAGGTCAGCTCTCTGTGGTGCGCCTGTCCTAGGTTTTCCACAAGTGGGTGCTGATTTCATTGTAGACACTGACGCCAGCAACAGCGGCACTGGAGGCGTATTATTCCAGGTGCAGGACGGACAGGAGTGAGTGATAGTCTGCTACAGTAAGACACTTTCTAAGGCCAAGTACTACTGCGTTACTCGGCGCGAGCTCCTAGCTGTAGTGAAGGCACTGGAACACTTCCACAAATATCTGTACGGTAGGCCATTCCACCTGAGAGCTGACCACTCCGCCCTCACCTGGCTGTTGAGCTTCAAGAATATATAGGGCCAGGCGAAATATTTCACATCAGAACATCGGAAGGGAGGGAGTCACTCCAATGCCGATTTTTTATCAAAAAGGCCCTGTCCCAAGGAGTGCGGCCACTGGACTAGGGTGGAGGAGAAGGAGCGTATCGTAGCTGCCCGTGTGGTATCGACGGTGCCCACGAATGGATGGGATAGTGTGGACATGGGGAGGGAGCAACTGGTGGTGTCGACTTGGGGCCGCTCCTAAGAGAAGTGAAAGCAGAGACTATGCCGAGCTGGGAAGACATCACCCCAAGGAGGAACGAATATAAGTCTATTGAGCCTAGTGGGACTCGCTAAGTGCAAATGATGGAGTATTGTATAGGATCTGGGAATCACCCAATGGCAAGACCCAGAGAGAACAGCTGGCGCTCCCTCTTAGTAAGGTTGTGGAAGTCCTGGAGGAAATACATGCGGGCTCCTCAGGAGGGCACCTTGGATCCAACCGGACGATTGAGAAACTCCGACAACGGTACTACTGGTTGCGGCTGCGGGCGGATGCCGAGAGATGGTGCCGTCAGTGTCATGTATGTGTGGCAAGCCGCGGCCTACAGACAAGGAGAAGTAGCCGCATGCAGCAACATAATGTGCGACCACCCTTCGAGCCCATCACCATGGAGTAGCTGGGCCCTTCCCGGTTTCTGACAGGGGCAACAAATATCTGCTGGTAGTTGTGGATTATTTCACAAGGTGGCCGAAGGTGTACGCCGTACCTAACCAGGAGTTCAAGACGATTGCAGACTGCCTACTGGAGGAAGTGTCCTGCAGCTTTGGAGTGCCGCTGGAACTACACAGTGACCAGGGCAGAAACTTTGGGTCAAACCTAATGAGGGAAATGCTGGAGCGATTCGGAGTACACAAGAAGGGAACGACACCTCTCCACCCGCAGTCGGACGGCATGGTCGAGCGGTACATTAAAACTCATGAGGAACCCCTGAGGAAGATTGTGGCCAACGAGCAGAAGGACTGGGAAGTCAGGGTGCCACTCTTTCTCCTTTTTTTCGTGTCGACCTCCTCCAACGTAATATCATATCGGATGGTACTCTTCCTCCTGTCCTACCACTCATCTATCCACGACACCACCGGGTTGACGACAGCAAGTTTGGTTTTTGGCAGGGAGTTACTTCTTCCTTACGATCTGATGTTTGGAAACCCTCCTGGGGCAGGACTACCAGCAGTTGACTACGTAGAGAAGTTCGTGGAGCATCTTCACGATACACACGAGGTGGCCCGTCAACACACCCAGCTGGGGAGCGATCGGATGAAGACCAGGTACGACCGACAAGGCAAAAGCCAACGGTTCCAGCAGGGAGAACTGGCGAGACTTTATCGCCCTATCCGGACAAAGGGGCGTTGCACTAAACTTCAACAACCATGGCAAGCACCATACCGCGTGGTGACGAGGATCAATGATGTAGTTTAGAGGCTGCCCCGGGGAAGATGCTGGTGGTTCATTCGGATCGCTTGGCCCGCTACAGTAGTGCTGGTCGGGACGACCAGCGCTGAGGAGGGCCCAGTGTCACCACGCCCGCCGCGTCTAATTGCCTGCACTAGGGAAAGGACCCAGCCAAGCGAATACCTGGCCTGAAGACCCGCCGCCGACAACACAATAGAGCATGCGGGGACAATAGCTATTATGCGGTGATGCGGCTTCTGGACTGTTCCGCCACAATGACTCACGAATGTTCTACTTCCAGAACTTTTCTTTTGTCTAAAATACCTATATAAGCCTCTTCCGAGAACCGAGCAGCAAAAAAGACGTATAAGGAGTGTTCAGTGAATCTTGCCGAGTAGCAGTTCAGTGCGAGTATAATCTGACAGTTCTTATTTGTGATTCGATTCGACAGTTGCTCTGTGCCCTGAGTTTGTACAAAAGTAAGCTAAGTGTAACGTTAGCACCACGCTAAGTGACTGAAAGGCAATAAATTGTGATTAGCAGTAACTGGTGTTTTCCCATTTGTTACAATACCATAAATATGGAGTAGAGAATGACGCACAGAACCATATCAATGTTTACACTGGAGAAAAGCTGTAGTGATTTAAGTATCAGCTACTCTCAACTATGACTAGGGAAGGTGTGCAATGTGATAATAGACTTCAGAGGCATGTTATATTTGCAGTATTTTTCTCAGGAACTTGAATGTGGAAACAAAGAGTAAGGAAAGTACTTCAGGAAATATTTCTGCATAATCTTTCGATATTTCACCTTTACACGCGTTGACTAGACCTTCGAATGCCTTTTCCATAAAACTATGAACGGCTAAACGATAAATAAGCGAGGAAAGTGGTAAACTGAAATGTGAAATCCTCAAGGAGTAAACTCAAACTACGTCCAAGAAAGAAATACAACCTTTAGCTGATTGTCCAGTACGAGTACCTGCCAGTGGAACGAGTAACTGCGGCAACACAGCCAAAGGTTATTCTAGAATAGCAAAAGCTTCCAGTAAAAGAACTCGAATCAATGAAAAGGACTAACCACAATTCTTTGGCACTCCAGAAAACTATGATGTGATTACAATACCGTTTATGAGTTGCTGCATTACACCATAAAAACAAGAGTTTAAAATGTTATTCCTGCTATTTCGGGGTGCATGGTTTTGTCAGGATTAAACCTGAGTTGTCCTGATTGGACAACTCTTTACCCTTTCATGCCTGAATTATTTTGCTACTTATGCCGTTCTTACTCTAATTCGAAACCGGTTTAGATTAGGTGGTCTGGGACACCTTCAGCCTGCTGGCTTGAATAGCCATGATCGTTGAGGCAACACGTACTGCACTGGCCATGCACCCAAAACCTGAGGTCGTGAGTTCGAGTCTCGGCAACCGCAGTCAAATGTGCCTGTAGTAAAGGACAGGGAGGGCCCACGTAAAATAATCGGTGTGATGGCACGCGTGGATGATGACGGGGTATCATTTGACTTCGTTTGCATGGATTTTGCTTCTTTTCTTATAAAAAATACTACAATATAAATTGTAAATTGTAATTCTCAGTTTTCAAATTGCTGCTCTAATATGACGCATTGTTCGACCTTTAGAAGTACCTAGCACAAACTTTGTCAAAAAACCTATAGGTCGCGACTGCTCAGTGTGTCATAAAATAAATTCTCTGCTCCCAATAATTATTTATAAAGACCTGCTGCAGGTTCAGCTGAACCATTTTAAATAGCAATCTGGCACCAGCTAGAAGAGCATGCTTAACTACATCAAGAATCTTGCTTTTATCTTTGTCACACTATATCACTAAATTGCACATTGTTAGCTAAATTGATTATCCGTATGTAATGACTCCAACTGTAATCTAACTTTCTAAAACACGAAATGGCAACAATTATTACATCCGAAATACATGTGAAAGAATAGGAAGATATGGGGGACCTTGCCAGAAACATTGCACCTTTATTAACATAATTGCTTTTAGTACATTCCTAATTTTAAACGTGTGAGCGGATAATGCTTCCCACTGTTACTGCAATGCTACTGCTATATCTGGTAAATTTATTACTAAGGTCCGAAACTTTACCTATACAGCTATCGCCAAATGAGGTGATCACAAGTTACTTCCACAACGCCGGAGCGTGACGTCATTGTGCGGGTATAGTGCCAGCACAAAACACGCTGCCTACAGCGCATAGCGTCTCTAGAATGTGTTCATTAGTTCCATACAGTAAAATGCCTGGAGTACGAACATCGAAATATACACATATTGCTGAACTTGTATAAGTAAATATTTTACTGCAAATGTTAAATGTAAGTTATGTAGGTTATGCAAAAGTTTTAAAACGTACCTACGTCGGCTGTACCTTGTCTCCTCTATGTTATGATCATGTGACAGACTGACCCCTCTCACTTCTTATAGTCCAAACCCCGCTATGTTTTGTTTCCTGTATGAAGGTTGGGACCCATTATCTCAGAAACTATTTAAGATACCAGAGTGAAAGTTTTACGGGATGTAGAAGCATGCCTTCTCAGTTAACCCATTTAATTTTTCACAGTAAAAACAAAACAACCCCTAGCGCAACAGCCCTATGCGTGCCAAGGCTTATCGCCCGGCTTACCACATCCCCATCTCTTCCCACTGCAGTGTCATTAGTGGGGTGCAGGACTGGAGGGTGGGAAGTGGTCAGTACCCCGAGACCCCTGCCGGTTGTGCTGCCTTCGGAATCTGGGGTCGCTAATTCTTTATCAAGTAGCTCCTCAATTGGCGCTTCAAGGACCCAACGAGGCTGAGTGCACTCCAGATATCCTAATAGGGGAAAATCTCCACGTCAGTACTGGGGATTGAACCCGGGTCCTGCGCACCAGAGGCAGGTCTGCTACCACTGGAATACGGAAGGGGTCACTTTTCACAATGCAGTTACATGTTCAGATTAAAACGCGTCAGTAATACTTTTTTCTAACAACTAACTTTGGTATATAACCGAAGTATATCCACAACATGTAGAAGTTGATCTTATTAACTTAAAATGTAATGTAGCTGACTGGTTTATGATAAGACATGTCATGTGTGCCAGAAAATATAATTCACATAAACAACCGTCCAAAGAAACAATACGACAAATGTACCTAGTACATAATTACAAAGAAGGAAGCCGCATGGCTTGAGTACATAGGAGCAGTCATGCTTAACAGTAGTACACATTTGTAGAGCGAAACTTCCCTAGGATTTAACTCTCTACTCCAAAATGTGTAGCAATTACGACTCTTTTGTGTGAAGCGGACCAGAATTCTCAGTGCCAATGACAGTTACAGTACCATTTTTAGATATACCATTTTTTTTTCTTTTTTATTTGGCGTCCTCCAGCATTGTGTCATATCGGACGAATGAATGAAATGAAATGGATGAAATGATGCTCAAATGAGCCCGAGGTCCATGGAGCTTTAAGTTACCCGACATTCCTCTTCACAGCGTTGGGAAAACCTCGGAAGAAAACCTCCCCGGATAACTTACCCTAAGCGAGATTCGAACTCGCGACCTCTTGAACGTGAGGCAGACACGCTAACCATCACGCTACCGAGGCGGGCTTTAGACATACCTGATGGTTCATCTCATCCGGCATTGGGGTATGAAGATATCCCTTCTGGCCTTAAAGCAGTTGCAGAATTCAACGGGGAAATACCAGTCATAGAGGCGATAGTGGTGTGTGTTAACATTTCTCTCCTTGCTACAGGTTGCGCGTTAGTTCTTGACTAATGAAAATTTTAAATGAGAGGTTAGATGCGAGTCACTTATTCACCTTTATGGGAACACTGGCACACAGAAGCAGAAAGCAGAAATGACAATCACATGACGTGACGTTGCTCGCATGTTTCTGCGCTCATGAAGTACAGTAACTAAAATGCAAGTTATAACACTTCCACTGATGTCACCACGTGTATTACAACATCAATATCTGTAACTATTTACACTAAAGTTGCTTGCATTTCTTCTATAGTGAATATTACTCCTTCCCCTTCTTGGTCTAAATCGCTGTCATTTTCATTCTCTCTCGTTAAAACACTGGCAATGACATGAACCCGTACCACACAAACCTTGCAGTGAATTGTATCCTGCTGTTTCTTCCAAACAGAACACAGGGAAGCAGTGTGTCGTATGTTTTCGTAACAAACTACTACTTGGCAAAGCCATGAGTCCTATCGGAAAGAATATGAAACTGGCCAGCTGTTTACGTGACCTTATCTCACAAACAAGGCGGGACATCGTATGTACACTCTTTTCAGATGCAATCATATCTTCAGGACAGCAACATCTCATATCGGCAGGAGCGGAGGATCATCTATTTGTGTTTTATCACTGACAATACCCCAAGTTATTATTTCACTGTTCTAGTAAACAAGACAAGAAGCGATCGGAGCGCTCGACTAGCAAGGTCAATACGCCTCGTCGCTTTGCCAAGTAGTATTATTTGCTGACTTGTTTATTAAGGGTAGGCTAACTGGATCTACGGTGAAGGTTATTCGTCAAGAACTAATGCGCAACCTATACTGATGTTTTATTCACATAGTCTCGTAGTAGTTGTGAAATAATTGGTTGTTGCTTTTAGTATGCACATTTGATGCATATATAACTACAACACATTCAGAATTCCCATTTTGAAGATAATTGTTCATTTGTATGCTCGAGAGTATGAAATAGCCGTAAATTATTGTTTATTACTGTTCGCACTCTAGCCTTTGCTGGTTGTATTATTCACTTTCTACGCCAGAATAGAAAAACATACACTTCCTAGTTTCCATGATACTCTGTCCTTCATTTTTGTTTGTGTGGGAATTGTTATGTGTGTTTTGCTATGTAAAAATTTTTTCATCACTTTTAAATGTTATTCTATTCTTTAACAGTCTGTGTAGCAGGTGTCATATTTACAATATTGGTTGTTCCTTTATGTGCTGTCGTCAACATGCGGATCCCGAAGAATAGCTTATGTTTTAGCTCTCTGCATTCTGTGTTCTTGTTATGTTCCAGGCCTAGCATTCATCTTTTTAACCTGCATAGGCACGGAATAGCAACGCCTCTTTAGACTTTGCCTACCTAGCAGTCTGAGAAGTATATCTTAGCTGTACATACGTTATCTCGAAGGCGCTCTGCTATTTAATGGCATGCAATCCTTACAATGACAATTTCAAACACCATTTCCCTAGATTACGCGTGGTCGCCATCTTGTGCAAAATGGGTGCACTCGAATCCTCCTAAATGCCAAATTTACCCGGCATTCATCTTCTGAAAATTCCGGAAAGAACCTTACCGGAGAAACCCACCTTGAGTTTCAAACTTGGGACCTTTGAATTTGAGTTACACACGCTACCCCCACACACAGAGGCTTGTACTCGTTTTTATCGGTCATATCTCTTAAACACATTATAAGCCTATAACGACGTGTTAGAAGTGCGGATAGGAAGCAATAGCATATACGTATGCGAGAGAGCTTGTCTAGTGGGTATTTTTGGGATCGACTCATATTAAAATTATTCTAACAATGATAATTTCGTGTATGTTATTAGTACACCATACATAACAAAGGCAATTTCGCGTTTCTAGGTACATGACTGACATCCAGATTGAGATGTTGTGAAATTTATTCATGAATATGTATATAAAAATCAGGCAAGACACACTGTCCCCGTAGAATCCAAAGCGGAAGACTTTCACAAGCTCATGTTCCATATATAGCGTGTCTGACCAAATTAACATAATACGAGGCTAACCATCAGCGTGATGAACAAGATGCGTAATCTCGCAATCTAAGCAATAGTTACATATGAGCTTATTTCCAATGAGTCTTAAGTCCTACATAGAGCAATCTCCAAAAATTCAATTTTTTATTTTCTGATAAAAATTTCAAGTATACCTATAATTATGAATTGTTTATGTTCTCACTGTTCTCAACATTTTTGATATTGGTCCACACTTAACAAAAGCTTCAGTATTAGAATCATAGTCTATTCACACGTTTTGGAGTTAAAATAATGTATGCATTATTAGTTCTCGATATTTACAACCATTTAAATAGAGGATGTAAACCACTTGTGTCTGTCACGGTAGGGATTCCGACACGCGAGCCGATAGCTTATTGTGCATCAGACCCCGGGAGGAGCGTTGATATGAAAGTGCCCTACAGTTGGCCAGAACGTATTAGGTAGAACTACAACTACAGTGGGTCCCTAACAGGTACAACACAAGTTCTTCAATGTAAGCCACTTAGAAACTTTGTTGTATTTTATGACATGATACAGGAAACGCATGAGGTACTTGTTGCTATAAAATATAAAAACTCAATAATTTTGGATATAGGATACTTTGCAAATAAACTCATATCCCCATTGCGAAATTGAAATCTAAGTTTATAGACGCTTTACTTCGACTTTTTATTTCTGGTGAATATTTCTTTGCATACTAAATAGCTTGTTTTATTGGTTTCATACGCTAAATCCTCTCCTGGATTTTTAATGGTTCAAGGAATAATCCCAGCCAGCTCTCCAGTAGTTTCGTAGACTCGCCGAAACGTTTAAGTGTAGACTCTTAATTGTTTCAAAATCCTAGGCATCAGCTTTTCCGACATAGTGTAAAAACAAAACTTTCTCAGAAAAAATTAAAATCCCTTAGGTAGTCATTAGTACTCCAATTAGTCTTATCTTTGGGTGCTTATTTCTGAGCTTTCCAAGAAGGTTGACTGAAAACTAAGACAACATACTCAACCTACATATTCACATCAAATAGTATCTATACCTATTCCTGCTGCAAAAATGCTTTGCACTTCACAAAAACAATCCTTCGGTAATGTGCACTGCACTTAGGTATGCCATTATACCACATTTATATTCAGTCTTAAGTAAATAAACAAATAGACATACGGCACACTAATATGTGTATTCCATTTATATTCCCCAAACTTTAGTCCTTAAATTAGAACTACTGTTAGTATAGAAAGTTATAAATGCTTTAAATATGTTTTGAAACATCATTTAAATATCAGTCAGCATCTAAAACGATTGCGAGCTTCTGCAACTTTGAAATTATCTTAAAGTGTTTTTCTATATGAATATTATGCCGATGACACGAACTGCACTACTCGGTATACTTTAGTTTCACTCAATTCTGTAACTATCGTAAAAAGTTGATTTCTTTTTATTGTTTTCTTTACTTTTTGTTAAACATAAATGCTTTCCGAAGTGGTTTCGCTGTAGCTACAGCAGTGGTCTACGTATAGTGGGATTAATATTGCATATATTGTGTTAAGGTTCACGATAGCTAATGCTGTGACAAAAATGACAGTCAGTTCGGTTGCTTTTTTATCACTTTATTGAGTTCCAAACTTTTGCACAAATGCACGGTTAACAGTGTCTACAGTCTTTCGTGACAGCACAACTGACAAATGTTTACTTTTCGTAATCTTGACTTAGTCCTTTCACTGTCGTTCTTCACTTTCTCTGTCTCTCATACACTAACTCCGACGATACAATTGCTCGACGCTAATCAAATGTTTTTCACATCGATCATGCTACTGACAGACTCAAAACTGTAACTCTCTCTCTGCTTTTTTCTCGCTTCCTTATATAGCGGGATGACATGACACGGACCTTTCGCGAACTTCTTCAAACATGCTGGCGATTACGCAGCCAGAACATTCTCGAAGGGTCTGCAGAACAGCCAACTGGTAGCCATGGTAGCTTAATGGTTAGAGCAGCCGCTTGATAAGCGGAAGATCCGTGGTTCAAATCCCGGCTATGGCACTGAATTTTTCAGTTTTTGATTCAACCTCTTAAACATTGCCCACACACAGCTTGTGTGTTTAAAAACACCAGCAGTAAGCTTGTTGGCATAAATAAACAATAATTTATATCTCCTGTTTTCAACGTTAGCATGACAGAGGCATCTAAATCTTATTTCAAGTCATCATCAGTAGAACGATTCTTGCTCCTATCGTTTCCTTAATATTGCCGCCTCAATTTATACTCTCTAAGGGCTTATTATAACCTAGAAATTTGAATTTCTTACATATGTGATGTTATATTTAATCAGAATGTTAATATCCCCCGCCCACCCTTTCCCGTGTTGACACGAACATTCACAAATAATATACCATGCAGCTTTTTATTTTCCTTGTGCTTATGCACAATATATCGTCTGTTTTAAATTAAGAGTAATAGTCCTAGAAACTCTTTCGGAGCTCTAAATCACACATAATGAAAACACGGAAGTTCAAGGGATCCACAGTAAAGCAATAAAAAGAAAATGTTATTCCCTAAACACGGGTTATGGCTTGGCTTGACAGATCATACTAATTAAGTTGTTTGCATGTTGTTGAGATACTCTATTATTTTATTTTGCCCTAATACATTTTTAAGTCTGGGTTTGTTTACCCAACATTTTAATGTCTTGCACTTTCAAATAATTTCAATTATACTTTTGGTTATATACATAGCGATCAAACTTCCGCTCTAATTTTTTGGAGTAGCATAAGTGCTTAGTACATACAGTTTCACAAATACTTGCTCAGAGATACGATAAACATATATGAACCTACTCTTAATAAGAATGAAACTGATAGGCTAGCGTAGTTTTCATTAAATAATTGGTGGGCGAACGTCAACCAAACACAGAGGAGGTTTCACTAAGTATCCTCTCATCAAATATTTGGCGTATAACAATGCTTTCTTTGGTATCACTGGTAACAAGTATTGGTTTTTATAGAACTATGGCTGTTGAGCTATCTGTTTCTGTGTTATTCATCACTGGGTTAAATATAAGTGCAAGTAATATTTCTCTGCAGAACCACCAGATCTTTCTGTTGTAACGCGAAGAATACTTTGTCCCCTTTGTAATTATCAATTTGGTATATTAATTTTGTTTATCGTAGGAATATTTTCCTACAACTCAATCGTTATGTGATTTCATAGTATCCCATTATCCTTATATTTCAACTATGTCTGTTGAGTTTATTTAATTTCAAATACTACAAATAACATAACTAAGTAGTACTTTTTTAAAAAGCTTAGGCTATTCATCTATTTCTGAATCATACTTTGGTGTTAATTAAGCTCCAGAAATTCAGCTAACTTTTAATTAACGTTAATTTCCTATAACACGATTCATATCATAATTGTGAATTACGTGGTACAGAAATTGTCAAAAATGATCTATACATAAATTAATTACCAAAACATAATAGAACGCAAACCTACAACGTAACACAAATAAGAACTATAGTAACGACCAAGAAAGAAAAACACACGCACAGACACACACATATTCAGTTTTATTGTTTTTGCGAACTTTCTGTGCATAAGACTATGTAATTTTTCCCCCTCTTGGAGAATAATTTGCTGAACCTAAAGGAAAGTGACAAATGAACGACATACTAAAACGAATACACAAAAGGTGACTTTCCAAATACTGCATTACTATCCTACATTGTTAACTTAATCATCTCCTTATTAACAGTTCACTGCAGATCTTGCTGAACATATGAGTAGTTTTTAGTTTAATCTTACTGTAATTACATCACTTGTCGATTCCTATTTATTCTAACAGTTTAAAATTACGAGCAACTTCATACATCAATTACTAGAATTTATGTATGAAATATAGGCTATATCAATGAAAAGTATTTTACAATTGTTATAATTATCACTTTTCTTTAGAAAAAAATACATCAGCGTGCTTAATTTTAAATACTCTCCATAGCATAAAATGAGCCAAATCTCGAACAAAAAAAAATTGTTTTTTTTGCTTGCCATTTATAAGGAGATAAATAATTGAATTTATTTTACTTTAGGATAATAGAAATGATTTTTCTTCCAAAGTAGATAAATTATTGTCGCCTAATGTACACGTGCTTCTGCACCTGGAACCTACACATATAAATTTGAACACTTTGACTGTACCGAAATATCATACAAATTAACTACATTAATGGTACTCTCGATACCTAATGTTCGCTACCCCTTTCAATTACTTTTAGGATGCATTACTAACGGCTAATAACCTAATGTGTTGTACTGGTACTTTTCATGAATTACATCTGTTTCTAAAACTATTTACGTTGTTCGTCTGTTTTTCGAATTATGACGAATTATGACGCTTATGACGAATTAATTAACATAAAGGGAAAATGTCTGCAATGGCAATGAAAGTTATGCAACAAATACTTAAAAGCTTAAAAAGATACACGCTACATTGCATTGTTTTCATTGTTTAAGTTGCAGGCGTACTATAAGAGTATGATGGCTTCACTAACGATAATTGCACATTACTATATACAATGGTGAAACATTTATTCAGTTTATCAACAGTGAACTGAGATAATTTTATTTTAACGTTCCATTAGGATTTCCCTTAGATTTCTAATAGACTGCGGTAATCTGTCACACAATTTTGAGATTTAAGTGACATTTATTTTGGAGTTACAAATTTTGAAAGTTAAAGCCACTACGGTGACGAGAATTATATGCATCAATATTCGGTTTCAGTTTGAAAGTATGTAGCACACTAAGTATTAAATTGTCAGATATATGTGGAATTATAAGATTATGTTACACATCTGTTAGTTTCCATATTAGTAATTCTGATTTTTCTATTTACTTTTTTGAAGATTTCGTGCGAACACGATGCGTTTATACAAGTATTGACTACACAAAACACCATTGAGTCAAAATTAACCTGCCTCTTTTTCTTTCTAAAATAATACATTTACAGAAAACAAAATATTAAATCCTGCCTTGGATTAAAAAAATGTGCATTTACATTAGAACATCTTAATTTCCTCCTTACATAAACCTTGTATTCTAAACACTATCTGTATAACTCGACCACAATATTATCTCCTTCCGGTGATGTAGCTTCCGGAAGTATGCAAATGCAGATTCCTGCAAAGTCAAGTACAAAGGATAGGCGTGATAGAGTAGTCATTTTAATGAGTCATCTTACTCCACCGGGTCCTAATGACCTAGTTGTCGACGGGCCCTTAAACCCAACTCACTCACTCACTTACTCACTCTTCCTCCACTATTTCCGCAAAACACTTACATACGCGATAATATGATAGCGTGACATTAAAATGTATTTTTCAGATCAGACTATGACAAAACTTTCATTTGATACTATTTTCTTCTGCACTTACGTAACAGACATTGGTATTAAAGCGATATTTGTACTAATATAAGATAACATTGAGGTTTTTATTGTGATGTTTTGATGCCAAAGGTTCAAAACTTGTTACGTGTATAATTTACCCCACTTAGACAATTTCGAAATAACTTCGTTCTATTATATGACTGAACCAAAATATGTACATAAACTTTTCGTCATGCTCTGATTACCAAGTTAGTTGCCTAGATTGTATTTTCGATACCATCACTTATGTACTCATAATTAAAATATTTTAATTTGCTATGTTGGTTACCCAGTTCACCTTACGCTCTCTCATGGTTAACTTTTGACATCTTTACGTTGTACTCGTATTTCACCTTCTCAAAAATTCAACTTACCTCGAACATGTGTTTTTTCCTCTCCGTTGTCACAGCATTGCATATATCTTGGCGCACATTGAACACTAGTGCGTTTGTATTATTCCTTGTTACCTGTGCACTTAGTTTCTTGTTAAGCAAAATACATGTTACGCCTCCTCTTGCGCTTTCTTGTCACCTACTTCTTTAATCTAAACTTTGGTGGCTCTATGATTTTGTTACTTAATCTTCCCCTTTACTAACAAATTTCGTCTCAGACGTTTCGTTAGTACATGGGTAAACTCATCTAAAAGTACTTTACATTTCCCCTGCTGTTGCGGTGATAAATGTCCCAGGCCAATTTCTATGTTTAACCATTCTTCTTCCACATTAGAAATAACTGTCTGTTTTAACCAAGTTTGCAATGGAATATGAGTATTCCGTTGAAAACCAAAATCAGCTTTAGCTCTCTTTAAATCCACTGCCATTTGTGTATATCTAACCAAATCCGCTCCTAGAATCAGTTGCAAAAATAATTCCTGTATCATATCAACTTTATACTTCCAATGAAACTCTCCAATTTTCAATGGAATTAATAAAGATCCTATAATCTTCAATGGATCGTAATAAATCGTGTTTCCTCAACCATTACATCTCTACGCTTATCCGTAACATATTGTGCATTAATTAATGTTACCACACTGCCCGTGTCAATCAACGCAAATGACAGTATCTTATTCACCTTTACCTTTATAAAAGGCAATTCTTTATGCACTAGACCCTGTATGCATTTATTCTCTGACCCAGCCTTTTCCTTAATTGTCAGGAGTTTCTCCCAAAAGACGAGTTTTGAAATATCTGCTCTCCCTTAAGACGTTTAGCAGTAAAGAGTAACCGAGATCAGGTCGTACAGGTTCTCCTGTACGGTATGTCGTGTTTGCACAGCACCTAGCTGCTGATGCGACTTTATCTGTGCGGTATTGGAGATTGTCTTTGTGTTGTCATGCTTTTGTGTCCTGGGCAATGGTTTGTTTCTGTATACCTAATTTAGGATACAGAAAGGGGGCAGGAATAGGTGTTGGGGTAATGATGTGTTAGAAGATGGGAGTGGCATTACCCTTATCCAAGGGCGTCCTTGGGTAGGCGGTAACTTTTCCTTCTTCGAGGTGCTGTGTGGTCGTATTGACCTAATGCCCGTACCAGCTGATTGGCGTGGGAGTTAAGTTTGGAGTGCATGGTTCGGGATCGCTCCCTTACCAAGTCCCTTACCTTCCATGTAGGGAAGTCCTGATTGGTTGTGAAGGATGTGAGACGGGAATTTACGTCCGGTATTGTATATCATTCTTAACGCCCTGTTCTGCACTGACTGCAGTTTGCATAAGGTAGATGGTGCTGCTGATCCCCAGGCTTCGCAGCCGTATAGGAACAATGGCGGAATGATTGCCCGATAAATCCTTAATTTTAGGTGGTTGGGCATGGTAGATCTGAGGATAGGGTAGAGCTGTCTGAGCGCAGCGTGACCAAGTTTGGCCTTTGCGCGGACGTGTGGGGCGTATGTTAGCCCGCGATCGAGGAGAACGCCTAAATATTTGGCGGAGGTTACCCATGGGATATTTCTCCGCCTAAGCCGAAGTAACCGTTCCGGCCGCCAATGGCGAACCTTACCAAGAAGGAGAGCGGAGCTTTTCCCCGGACTAATAGCCATTTTCCACTTTTCACTCCAACGGTCGACGGTGTCAACTTGTCATTGAAGGGGAGGGAGGCAATATCTCACGTTTCTATTTTGTGCCATGATGAGGACGTCGTCCGCATACTGGCATGTCGCAGTATGTTGTTCCGTGGGGAAGTCGGACATGTAAGCTGCGAAGAGTAGCGGGGAGAGTACACTGCCCTCTGGGACTTCTGCCGCTATTTGTATTATTGTAGAGTTTTCCTTCCACTTTCACTCTGAAAGTGCGGTCCTGAAGGAAACTGCTAATCATAGTGAGATGTGGAGGAGGGATATTTGCCTGCTTTAGTTTGTACAGTAGGCCTTGGTGCCAAGTTGTGGCGAAAGCCTTTTCCTCATCCAGCAGCACCGCTATGGTCATGATGTTTCCCTGGAAACCCAGAGATACCATCTCGGCAATACGCAGCAACTGCATGGTCGTGGAATGACCCCGACGAAAACCAAACTGATGATCCGGTAGGAGTTGCCTCTCCTCAAAAAGAGGTATTAGGCGGGTAAGGAGCAAGCGCTCAAAAACTTTTGAGACGATTGGGAGAATGCTGATGGAACGGTAGTTGTTAGGAAAGACTGGGTTCTTGCTCGGTTTTAATATACACACCACCCTCGCCTCCTTCCAGAAAACCGGAAAGTAACGAAGACGGAGGCATGCATTGAAGATCCGGGTCAAGCGGACCACAGCCTTTTTGGGTAGGTGCTGGAGCATGAGCGCCGTGACGCCGTCATGCCCAGGGGATTTGTTGGGATTCAGGCTTTAGATTTCGGAAATCACCGCTTTCGGGGTGATTATGGGAAGTTGGATCACCTCGTGTAGCCGCCGCGGTTCCTCATAGAGGTAACCCACGGTTGCATCCACGGGTTCAGTAAAGTCTTCGTCTTGCGGGTCCTCCCGGGTTTCGAACTGTACCTCAAGATGGTCCGCGAACACAGTGGCTTTCTCGTTTGGCTCAAAAGCGAGCCGCCCACGAGTGCCGTGTAAGGGACGCTGGTATTGGGCCTTGTTCTTCCTCAAGGCCCTTATAATCCGCCAGGGTTTCTTTTCTTGAAGGTTTACAGTTCTTAATGTGTTTTCCCAAGCTGATGTTCTATGCGCACGGAGCAGTCGCCTTGCCAGGGATTTGAACCTCTGGTAAGCTGCTCCTATCCTGGGATAGCGGAAACGCTGCCATAGCTTCCGAACAGTTGCCCTGGCTTTTATCAACTGTCGGAGTTCTATAGGTAAGGTTCTAGGATCTGGGGTGTTGGTGAGAATGCGGTGAGTATGTGCGCGTACCGCATTTAGGATCTGGTGGGAAAAGTCCGAAGCTGCCTCTTCCAACGCCTCGATATCATCGATGCGAGGTCGAGGGTCGACGGAACGGTTAAGTTCTAGGACTGCTGCATCCCAGTCGGTCTCAAATGCCCATTCTGAGTTTAACTGAGCTGGCATTGCTACTGTGGAATCTACCACGACAGGGCCGTGGTCAGAATCCAGCTCATTTACTGCCGAGAGGTCAAAGTGTAATGGCATGTTCTTGGTGATCATGATGTCTAAGACGTCAGGCCTGCCGCGGGCTGGATGGAATGTAGGACCTCTCGGCCCGTGCGCGACAAGGTTTGGGTCTCCACTGATGAGGCGGTAGAGCCCGCGCCCCCTCTGGTTGCTAGTGCGACTGTACCAGAGCCCATGCTTCGCATTGAGATCTCCAGCGATGCAGACTACTGGGTGTAGGTTGAGGAGAGTGGTGTAATGTGCTTCATAGAAGCGATGATCTGGAGGGTCATAAGCCGCAATCACCAATGTGTCCATACCACCAATGGCAAGCCTAATGGCAGTAGCCTCCACATGTTGAAGGGCAGGAAGAGGAAAAGGTGTATGGGTGATGATGCTTTTGATGAAGATAGCTGTACCACCGCCCTGTCGGCCGACCCGATCAGACCAATGGGTGACGTAACTAGGAAGCGAGAAGTTTATATCAGCATGCAGGTGTGTCTTGGTCACCAAGAGGATGTCGATCCCGTAGGACTGTACAAATTCTAGAATGCCTGGACGTTGTTCCCTTACGCCATTAGCATTCCAGAAAGCGGTGCGTAATGGTCTACGCACAACACGGTAGGCCATTACTGGGAGGATCTAGGGAACAGCTGCTCTAGTGTTTGCAGCAGGATTTGATGTTTTTGTAGGACGTCAACATTGGCGTCCGTTATTGTCTGCATACACCTCCTCAAAATGGTAAGTGTCCTTTTAATCATATACCCGAACCAGTTGGACAGGGTTCTGAATTCCGAGGTCTGCCGAGGCTATGCCACTTCCGAGTGGGGCCAATGAGGCCAACGGAGTGGTGCGTGCCGGTTGGGCACGTTGGTTTGGGGCCGGGGTGGGTACCTCAGCAGATATGGAATGTGCATCAGACGCAGTCATTTGCTCAAGTAGAGCTGACTACTGTCTTTCAGCCTTTCTCTGTTTCCTTTCTCGCTTTTCGCGAGAGGGGCGTGGAGGTGGAGCTACGCTCTCCTCCACGCTGGTGGCTGGTGCAGTTTGCACAGTTTGTGCTTGTGCCGGTGCAGTTTGTGCAGTTTCAGTCTGCTGCACAGTTTTCTCAGCCTCATTAAGGGCGGCGGCGAAGCTCACCCCTGCGCGGACTGGTGCCACATTTTTAGGACCGCGGCGGCGGCTATCAATGATTTTTTGCCGCACTTCACACCCCTTGTAAACACTTACATGGGGTTTGTGGCAATTGGCACACTCTTTTTCTTCCGTGCCTTTGTCGCAATTTGCGACAAGGTGTTCTCCTGCACAGCGTAAGCATGCGAGCTTTCGTTCACATGCTTGGCTGGAGGGGTGAAAACCCATGCATATGCGGCATTGGGCTGGGCCATCTTGCCCATAAAACCACGTCTTCCCACTGCCGAGGTCGAGGGCCTCCATACGGAGGTCCGAAGCCTCGACAGACGCCTGGGCAAGATAGAAGACGCCCTCCACCAACTCACCACCGCCGTCACCACATTCATCGACACCGCCGCCAACACCATTACACAGCTTGACAACACTGCGACCGAAGACATAGTCCGGAACATCAAGAGAAACATCCACACCTCAAGGCGGGCAACCAGCAAGAAGCTGTCCGCCATCACCCGTCAGCTCATCCATCATACAACAGGATTCAACGCCGCAGCGAGACTTCTACATGAGCTTCGCGCGGCAACCATAGACAACACCGACATTCTCGAATCCTGCCAGCGCAAGCTGGCACGGATCGAGAACGAGGACACACCCACCCGCCACGAAGTTGGATGTCACACGAACGTCCGCCTCACACCAGCAGAGTTTAAGGCAATCTTCCCTATGCCACCTCTCCGTGACACAGACCTTGTACTGGTGCAACTCTCTCAGTATGCACCAGCGAACCACCATTTGCCTCTTCCACCATCCCAGACTAGTCAACAGTATGCAGCCTCAACCCCCGCCACTACTAGAAGACCACGCTAGCCCAGAGCGCCGTTGATACACTGCGTGCTACACCCAGGGCCTAGCCATGGGTGTAGCCGAGAATCAAGACCTTCAAGTCGCTCCCTTCTCACGAAGGCAGCGCATCAATTACCGCAATCAACGCAGGTGCTTATGCGGTACTGCGCCAAACCCCCGAATGTCAATCAAATAAAGAATCGACAAAACTTGTTCCCTCACCCTTGTTCCCTTCCTGGCGAAATAAGCCAATCTTTTCCCTCCAACTCTTCTTCTGTGTCCCCTTTCACGAAAAAAAAAAAAAAAAAGAAAAAGAAAAAAAAAAACAGTGTGGAACAAGGTGCGCACAGCGTCTATTGGCTGTATTTGTTGGTCCAGGACTTTGCCACGTTTAGCGTAACAATTTTTTACCATATGACCTAGCTTATTACAGTAATAACACGCAAACTCTTGTTTACTCTCTTGTTTCGTTAGCTCGGCATTCGATAGTAGTTGTTTACCCATTTGATTCTGAGGCACGCCCCTATATAAACTACGTAATTGTGTACATTTCAAAGCCATTTCCTCCAACTCTTTAAAGGTAGTTGGCTTTAATTTACTCAAAAATAATGACCGGAGTTCCATATGAGCTGCGTTCGATAATATATGGCTTACAATCTCTTCTTCCGAAAATACTACTTTTAGTGCTAAGGCTACCAGCTTCTGCTGATTAATATAATCTAAAATACTTTCAGAAGTCCGTTGTAGACTAAAAAATGTCGATATAGGAGCTCATGAATTTGCGCTGATGACAAACATATGTAAAACCTTACTATGAAAACTAATAAGCCATCCTCTGCAATTATCTGTAACAACACCGACTGTACATTCAAGCCTACAAACGGTTGTAACATTGGCAACACAGCAGCTTGTGGTGTCCGGAAATCTTCAGCTTGCATTTTAGCTTTCACTAAACAAATGAGGAAATCAAAAATATCGTCTGGCGATTTTACCTCAAATATTTTTAGTGACGCTAAGAATGCTTGCCATGGGTTCGACACAACAATTTTCGCAAATTTAACGTAAAGTAACTCCTGATTGATATTCTGATCATTTACCGAATCAATTGCTCCTTTATTTGCAATTCCAGTAACATCTAATTGTGTTGCTAATGACGACAAGCATTTCCCCAACTTATTAAGCTGTTCACCGTTTTCTCCTTCTGATAATCGTGAATTTTCCTTTATTCGAAAACTCTAATACCGGGTCAACTGGGGCTCCTTGGGATGCTGGGGTAACTTGGGACACTTTGCACCATATTTTTCAATTGCTCCGTGTGGCATCCCTGTGTAAGCTAGGTTGTTTCAAAACGTGCTGGCGTGCTGTGCGAGAACTGGCTATTATTACCGTAATTGTTAGTTACAGGGAAGCGGTGGCCAATCAGTGACACCTTGTAGTAAAAAAAAAACCTTATTTTTTGCATGAAATAACTTTCTCTGGGTATCAAATACTATTAGGGCTAAATAGATCAAAATACCTTAACTCATAACTTCAAACCATGCATTCAAGCATGGTTTTATAGTGTAATACCGCATTAAAAGTAGCCCAAGTTATACTCAAAGGGTTCAATTTGAGATCGTGGTGGGTTTTAGACTGTCGTCCCAAGTTACCCCATACATGGGTCTAACTTGGGACACACAATATTACAATTATCATATGTAAAAGTAACTGTAACAATAATGGTTAACTATATTTAAATGGTACAAGTATAGACCCAAGTTTCAAAGCAGTTAAGTTACCACAACTATCATTCCTATGTAAAAGGCAAGCATTTGAATACTCAAAGTGTCCCAAGTAGCCCCAGTTTACGGTACTTTAGCCTTCAAAATATTCTTCGTTTCTGACTCGGTGTGATTTCCGACAAACTAAGTTCTTTTAACATTTCGTCAAATAAATTAACATTCAACTCACAAAGTCCTTTTTCCTGTACCGGGTCCAAACTCGCTCCGAGTTTAATTGGGCATGGTTGGTTTAATGCTTCTCGTCAAGTTCTTGCCAATTCAACTACTGTACTTTTGAATCATATATTATCTGTCTTATTTTAAGTTCTCTTTCCAACTCTGTACGATGGAGGAATTCGGGTGAAATACAATTTCCATTATCACACTCACAATAGTACTGACCTAAAATAGTATTTGGTTTACTTTGTACTATCCTGTTAAATCTTCCTACTGACACTAAAACGTGTATGTAGAACAAAGATGGCTCTGCTACCAGTGTTACGCCTCCTCTTGCGCTTTCTTGTCACCTACTTCTTTACTCTAAACTTTGGGGCTCTATGATTTTGTTACTTAATCTTCCCCTTTACTAACAAATTTCTTTCGTAGGATCGAGACAGGGTAGTAACAAGTAACACCAAGAAATACAATGTAACACATTTATTATAAAAGGAACACTATGCAATTTAAACATGTAAGTATTAAAGGAACACAAAATTTAACCATAATTCTCAAATAAAAACTGACAGGTTAAGAAAATTCAATATAACGGGAAATACATTGCTTTCTATAATCGGGCACTGCAGATCTATCCTCGCCCTCAACTGTTTTCACTAAACAAACAAGCCCCTGCCTCATGTACAAATGTTCCTTGACGTCTGTTACAATCTACACAAACACTTCACTTTACCAAGTTGCTTCCCGGTTAAATGGTGAAAGGTACCTCATAATGTGAAACTCAGATAGTTAACCGTTCTTTTAGAATTTCCCTACTTCCACAAAGAACTAATATTAATTTTAATTTGGTACTCATCCCTATGTTGTAACTCGGAATCACATGGCGGACGAAACACTCAGCCTGGAAGGTCAACGCACTCACTGCCAGTGGACAGCTGACCACTCTGGTTTCATGGCCTCTAAGCAAATTCGCCATTCCATTAAAGCGCCAACGTTGCTACTTGCAAAGCCAGGCTTACACGCCTGCCTAGGTTCACGAACGGCCCCTCGCCTTTTAAGCAACTTGCTATGGTCCCCCGTTCGGCTCCGGGCTGCTCGGGACCAACCCACTCCCGGGCACAACTGACGTCGACTCATTCCCACACTGCTCGCAGAACGTCCCACGCAGTCAACCAGCCTTTGTCTCTGACGTAACACACACGGCTGTTCCATCTTTGAGCCGGCCACCCCCGCCTTCTGGCTCTTCCAACGACCCTTCATACCGCCAACCAAATTACTCTGTTACAGCAGATATCTTGGCGCACATTGAACACTAGTGCGTTTGTATTATTCCTTGTTACTTGTGCACTTAGTTTCTTGTTAAGCAAAATACACTTTTACAATAACCAGCCAGCCACGGTTCACCTCATTAAAATGTTTATGGATACATTTTGCCACTTTCATGGTATTTGTTGTTTTTGCCCCTTTTTCCTCTTAACTGCAGTCATATTTACGTACGTTTTTCTGTTTTAGCATTCATAATTATTTTGGGATAGCGAATTAGTTACGTTACTACTTCTTCACAATTCTGCTAGACGCTGTGTCCTTCATTGGCAATATTACTTTAATAATTACACAGCCAGAGTAATTGTTTACACAATTTTCTTATTCCTCATTTATGTTAGTTATTATTGTACTTTACATTAATATTACAGGTGTAATTCCACCTAATGTTACAGTTTGAACCTTCATGTTTGCTAGTAGTAGGTGCATACGATAATTCTTTTCTTGATATTCATTAATGGAAGTGGAGCACTTTGAAATACAATCGCTATGCTGTATTTGTTCCCTGATGAGTACATTATTTGTCTTAATAATTGTATTACTGCATATATTTTACTATAAAATAGCTTACATTTGTCACACTTACAAACATTCACGCAAGTATCTTTCTGCCATGTGTTATGTTGATTCCTAATGAAATCAGAGAATATACTGAATGACTAAAACACAGTATTGCAACTGTGTTTTTAACTTTTTTGTTTCATGGAATCTCATTGTGTTTTTTTAGCTCTGATTGGAGACATATTGTTCAATTGCTAACAGCGAAATAAACGTTGTTCTTCTGTTGACTATGCCGTCAAGAGCCATCTGTTCGAAGTACTTCGCACCTTCGTAACAATACCGCCTTCATTTTATTTCAATAGGTACTATCTTTTTTTTTTTCATACTTACATAAGCAGTCACTAAAACGCAACAGTTGAGTGTATGGTATTTATCTGGATGTGGTTCAGCCCCGTTTACTAATTTTGTAATTAAAATAAACTAGGTGTCATCAACTAGGGTCTTATTTATTTTTTCTCTTCTTTTGTAAACAGAGATATGAATATTGTGATTATATTGTTAGTACATAGGGGATGTCAGAGTACCTTTTATTTGTTGTTTTATGATTATCAGATTTATGAGGTACAACGTTTTCAGCGGGAGTGCCGCAGGACCCCCGAAGAATGGAGTTGGTGACTCGATATTTTGGGAAGTATTGCATTCTTTCATGGATATATCGCGAGATTCCATGAAATGTGGTTATTGAAGAATATAATGAGGCGATGAAACAAAATAGTTCAATTAGAACACTAACCCGGCGAGACCAGGTACTAATAACCCGATTATGCATTGGCCACACTGCGCTTACTCACTCCTACATTCTGTCCCGTGAACTTCCTCCTAAATGTAGTCTGTGTGATTCTACTCTTACCGTTCAGCATCTGCTCACTGTTTGCCCAAGATACACTCACCAGCGACTTCAGTATGGAGCTCCTGAGAACCTTCAGCTAGCTTTGGGTGATCAACAATATCATAAGAAAATCATCAAGTTCATCAAAGCATGCAAAGTTAATATTTAAATTCATTGTAAACTTCATGATATGTTTCCTCCTTTTTTCCCTCAATGTTTAGTCGCGATATGACTTTTATGTTGAAGCGACTTCAAATAATAAATAAATTAAAAAAAAATAGTTCTTGTATTTGGCAGGTAAACCGCGAGGTCCTGACAGACTAAAACCCTGAGAGATAATTGATGAAATATAAATATTATTTTATTTTGGCGGGTAAGCCGCGAGGCCCCACCAAACGGTAATTTCGGGAGATTATAGTTAAAGGAATTATTGAGAGTTAATTCTTCCTGTGCACAGAAACCGATGAATTTTGTTTTATTTAGTTGATAAGTGGGTCTCTCCCATAGAGATATTGTTGAGAGATATTAATTAATATGTGAATTTACGGAAGGGTACCGCATCTGTCATAATATGCATTATATGGACTCCGACAACAGTAGGTAGGGTAGGACAGAGCTGGGCCACTTTTTTATGCGCAAGATGGCCGCCACGCGTAATCTAAGGATTACTAGGTAAGGTGGTAGGGGAAGCAGGACGTTGTAGGTGTTTGAAGGAATCTCTAGGGATAACTTTTGAAGCCTATAGCAGTGTATGTATGTTTGTGAGCATTCATGGTAGTTGAATATGCCGTTCACTATATCGATGTATGTCTCCTAACACAGGAGCTTTCTATCTTGATTGAATATATTACCCCAACATAATGTTACCTCGCCCCACACAGCCACGCTAACCAAACCTACCCTAGCCTAAGCCTCCATACTTCTACTCGTCTAACCTATCTTAACCTAACCTAAGCTTCATACTTCTACATGGCTAACCTGACCTAACCCAGCTCCCACTATTTACTCCCGTCTTTGATAATTTAACCTAAGCCCCATACTTCTACTCGTCTAACCTATCCTTACCTAACCTAACCTATCCTAATCTAACATGGCCTAGCCTAACCTAAGATAGATCCCCTTATTATTATTTATTCTATTCTACTAACATGATACGTTTCTAGACATTCATTCTATCCTCTTATCATCTATCCTATTCCCTCCTCTGCTTATCTATTCTATCCTGTCATACGCTACCCTGATCTCCCTCTAGGAATTTCATAAGCATTTTGATACTTTTTTGAGTCCTCTGATAGATCTTTTTAAGCACTTTTAGCATATTCTTGATGCTTTTACAACATATTTAAGAATTTTTCAGACAATTTTCAGAGTTATTCAGTCATTTTCATACATTTTTAAGACGTTTCACCCCATTTTGCTGCAATTTTGCACCCTCTGGTAGATCTTTTAGACGCTTTTAGTATATTCAGGGCGCTTTTACAACATATTTAACATCTTTTCAGACAATTTTCAGAGTTATTCAGTCATTTTCATACATTTTTAAGACGTTTCACCCCATTTTGTTGCAATTTTTCACCCTCTGCTAGATCTTTTAGACGCTTTTGGTATATTCAGGACGCTTTTACAACATATTTAACAACTTTTCAAGCAATTTTGAATGATTTAGACGCCATATTATATATTTTCAGCGTGTATTGAGACCCGTTTAGACTCGTTGATAGATATTTCAGCCTGTTTCCAGATATTCTGAAGACTTTTACGTCCAGTTTAAACATTTTTCAGAGTATTTTAGACGAATTTGACATTATTTAAGGCAATCCGACAGTTATTCTGGACGCCCCTGTCCATTATTGTTTGCTTTAAGCACTTTGAAGGGTAATGGAAGATAATTTTCACGATATTAGGAATACTGAACCGTCTATTTCAAGGCTGTTAGACGTATCTCTACCAGTTAAATATCGTTTCAGCCATTTTAGAGACATCTTAAGCACAATAGGAGTATTTTAGACTTTGTCACCAACATTTTGCATGGTTTTTCAGAATCCTTGAAACACTTTTATAGGCGTTAGACGCTTTTAATGGTATTTTTGAGCGCTAATTAAGACATTTTAGCTCCTTCACAGGTATTTTGAGGATTTTCAGGGCATCTTAGACACGTGAGAAGCATTTTTCCGCCAGTTTGAAGATGTTTTAAGACACTCAAGTAGACATTTTTAACGCTGCTAGAGTTATTTTAATTGATTTAAAGACATTTCACTAAGTTTTCTTCAGTAATAGCTTTGTTTTATAGTAGTTGAAGAGCAGTCTAACTTATCCAGTCATTTATTGCATTTCTCGCATTATTATTTTGATTACATTTCACGAATAACCTAACTCGCCAACAATCATCATCATTACCAACTCCTCTATCTTATAGTCTGACCAAGCTAACCCAACCTAGCCTAGCCTAGCCTAGCCTAGCCTAGCCTAGCCTAGCCTAGCCTAGCCTAACCTGCCCTAACCAAAACTAACATAGCCCAACCCAAGCTAGCCTAGCCTAACCATACTCTCTCCACCTAAGCATACCCACCTGACCTAAGCATACTAATCAAGCCAACATAGCCCATACCAAGCTATCCTAGCCTAACCATACTCTCATCACCTAAGCATACTCACCTGACCTAAGCATACTAATCAAGCTAACATAGCCCAACCCAAGCCAGCCTAGCCTAACCATACTCTCACCACCTAAGCATACTCACCTGACCTAAGCATACTAATCAAGCTAACATAGCCCAACCCAAGCTATCCTAGCCTAACCATACTCTCACCACCTAAGCATACTCACCTGACCTAAGCATACTAATCAAGCTAACATAGCCCAACCCAAGCTATCCTAACCTAACCATACTCTCACCACCTAAGCATACTCACCTGACCTAAGCATACTAATCAAGCTAACATAGCCCAACCCAAGCTATCCTAACCTAACCATACTCTCACCACCTAAGCATACTCACCTGACCTAAGCATACTAATCAAGCTAACATAGCCCAACCCAAGCTTGCATAACCTAACCATACTCTCACCACCTAAGCATACTCACCTGACCTAAGCATACTAATCAAGCTAAATTAGCCCAACCCAAGCTTGCATAACCTAACCATACTCTCACCACCTAAGCATACTCACCTGACCTAAGCATACTAATCAAACTAACATAGCCCAACCCAAGCTATCCTAACCTAACCATACTCTCACCACCTAAGCATACTCACATGACCTAAGCATACTAATCAAGCTAAATTAGCCCAACCCAAGCCTGCATAACCTAACCATACTCTCACCACCTAAGCATACTCACCTGACCTAAGCATACTAATCAGGCTAACATAGCCCAACCCAAGCTATCCTAACCTAACCATACTCTCACCACCTAAGCATACTCACCTGACCTAAGCATACTAATCAAGCTAACATAGCCCAACCCAAGCTATCCTAACCTAACCATACTCTCACCACCTAAGCATACTCGCCTGACCTAAGCATACTAATCAAGCTAACATAGCCCAACCCAAGCTATCCTAACTTAACCATACTCTCACCACCTAAGCATACTCACCTGACCTAAGCATACTAATCAAGCTAACATAGCCCAACCCAAGCTATCCTAACTTAACCATACTCTCACCACCTAAGCATACTCACCTGACCTAAGCATACTAATCAAGCTGACATAGTCCCTTTCTAGCTTTTTGATGCCTTTGTGACCTTTAGAAGGATGTTCATGGTACATCTAGTGAATTTCGGAGTCTTTTAATAGGCTTTACAACCAATCTCTCACAGTTTTACTGTCTCACTGGCTTCTATTATAGTTACAGATCGTTCCACGTTCGTTACATGGCATTATCTTATATGCTATACTTTCATATTTTCCCCTAACCTAGCCTAACCTAATCTGTTCACTTAATCTGGTCACCTATTCTGGCCACTTTCACAACGTTACAGAACTTGGCTTCTAACATGTTTGTCACTGATAGAAGTATTGAGAATCTTTATGAGAGCTTTTAAATGGTTTTTTCACTAATTTCTTCAGCTTATAGAAGTTAAAGCTGGTTAATGTCAATGCTTTTTTTTTTTCAATGATCTCTTCTTATATTCTCAGCCCTCCCCCCACCCCATTTCAACTTTTTTTCAAGATTCCTGGTGGCAACTTAATATGGCTAGGGTAATTTTTCTAAGGCATACACACTTAAACCTAAATTAACCTCAAGAGATATTTCTTCATTGTTAACGAGCATTCTTGGTTTTTTTTTTTTTTTTTTTAATTCCTCCTTTTTCTTGAACTAACACCAGATCTTTTAGCCTTGATGTTGAAGAAGCCGTTAAGAGCATTTCCTCGCCCTTGCCGGTATGTTATGCATGTTAATCCCGGTTATTATTCTTTAGAGTAGTTCAGCATTTTCTAATGGGATCACCTAGGGCATTGCTTATGCGTTTTAGTGTCTAACCTTGCAAGCCTTGTATTCCTTTAAAGAATTTCGAAGGCCATATTCGTCAGTGCTGGCTTCTGCAGCTCTTTTATAGAGCAGCAGTCTAGAAAATAAAGTTTTCTCATGGTATTTGAAGTATCACGTAGCACCACTATTTCTACGTCACGTGCCCGCAGATTATGTGAAAGCGACTGTTGAGTTTTGCATCGCTATAACGACACCACCAACACCATTTCCTTTACAACCATCATAACTAGCATTATCACCTGCACCACCATCACCAGCGCAACCATAACCTACATCGACACCATCACCAACGACCCCATATCCAGCAATACCATAAACTTTTATTCAGGTGTATGATCCTTTCGCATAGCTCTATATTATGTTTTGGTGCTAACATCTCGAACACAGCATGCAGTTTTCTAAGGCTAACCCCGCCACCTATCCTGATCTGACCTGCTTCTTTTAAAGTATTTTTCTCAGCTTTATCCAACATTGTTTTCTAGCTCTTTATAGAGCTTTAAACTATCAGTAAAATATGTTCTAACCTATTACGTTGAAGTCGAAGTTATTGGACCCCATAACATGTGAATCCTAAGCATTTTCTAAACATTTCACGGTTTGTTAATGATATTTTAGAGGTTTGCTTGATATTTTAGCCGTTTGTGCAGTATTCTGAAGGTTTTCGGAATTTTTAAAGCTTCCTCGCAATTTTTCTAAGTTTTCACATCTTTAGTATGTTATGATACTTTTAATGAGCATGTAGACCCTTTTTAGCGATTTGTTTTGCTTTCACGATCAAATTTCTCCTTTTGTAAATTTATAATGTTCTTGTCTAGAGCATTGCTTGCAGTCTTTCTAGACTAACCTAACTTAACCATAAGCCTCTTTAGAGATATATCGTCATTGTTATTTGACATTATACATGTTTCTTCTTCTCCTCCCTATCTCTCTTTTTAAAACTAACATTAGAAGACGTAACCTTATTGTTTAAATAGCTATTGTCTTCGATTTTGTTCAGTGCTCCAGTATACCACACATGCTGATCTCATTTTAACGATTCTTTTAGATAGTTCAGTATGTTCTAATGGTAACACGTCAGAAGTCGCTTACATTCCTTCTAAGACTATCATAACCTAACATAACTAACCATCATCACCAGCGCCCCCCCCATATCTAGCAACACTATAAATTTTTATTCAGCTGTATGATCCTTTAGCTTAGTTTTACATGTTCTGGAGTTAACATCTCGAACACCCCTAGCAATTTTTCTAAGGTTAACCCCTGCCTATCCTGATCTGGGCTGCTTCTTTTAAAGTATGTTTCTCGACTTTATCCAGCATTATTGCTTTCTAGCTCTCTTTAAACTATCTCTAAAAGATGTAGAAGCTGAAGGTATTAGACCTGACATGCGAATCCTAAGCATTCTCTAAACATTTCACGGTATGTTAATGCTATTTTAGAGGTTTGCTAGGTATTTTAGCCATTTGTGCGGTATTATGATTTTTTTAGAATTTTTAAAGCTTCCTCGTGATTTTTCTAAGTTTTCACATCTTTAGTATGTTTTAATGCTTTTAATTAGACACCACCACCACCACCACCACCACCACCACCACCACCATCACCACCACCACCACCACCACCACCACCGCCATACGACCACCACCACCAACACCATACGACCACCACCACCACCATACGACCACCACCACCACCACCACCAGAACAGATATCACCATAAGCAACATCACCACGACTATCACCAATACCCACCACCACCATCTCCACAAACACACACACCCGCAAACAAACACACAAACACACACTCTCCATCACACATACACACACGCACACATGCAAACACACACCCAACCCACACACATACACACATACATGCACAAACACACATACACACACACAAACATACACATACAATCACACATACAAACTCGCAGACACACACTCTCATACACACCCCAACCCACACACACGCGCGCATACATGCACACACACATACACATCCGCAAACACGCACACACACTCACAATCACACACACACACACCAGCATACATTCACACACACTCATACACATGCACAATTTTCAGAAAAGACACACCCAACCCACACACATACACACATACATGCACAAACACACATACACACGCATGCACACGCACAAACATACACATACAATCACACATACAAACTCGCAGACACACACTCTCACACACACCCCAACCCACACACACGCGCGCATACATGCACACACACATACACATCCGCAAACACGCACACACACTCACAATCACACACACACACACCAGCATACATTCACACACACTCATACACATGCACAATTTTCAGAAAACACACATACATGCACAAACATACACACACACAAACACATACACACACCCCAACCCACACACATACACACGCATACACGCATACCCACACACACATACATGCACACATACGCACACAGACATACATGCACACAAACACCAGCAAACACGCACACATACACACGCCCGTAAACACACACATACATACACAAACACATACACACACTCTTCCACACACACATACACACAAACACATACACACACCCCAACCCACAGACACATAAACACCCACACATGCAAACCTACACCTTCACACATGCACGCAAACACGCACACATACACACAAACACACACACATACACCTACACGCACACTCACACATGCACAAACACATACACATACACATACACGCACACTCACACATGCACAAACACATACACACTCTCCCACACACATACACACAAAAAACACACACACACCCCAACCCACACACACATACACACATGCACACACGCACACATCCGAAAACACACACGCAAACACCCACATTCACATACGCACAAATATGCATAGCACACACACATACACACATGCACACAAACACACACACATACACCTACACGCACACTCACACATGCACAAACACATACACACTCTCCCACACACACACACACACACTCACAGCCACACACACACACATGCACCCAAACACACACGCGCATGCACATACACTCACGCTCACACGCACACACATACACATACATGCACACACGCAAACACGCACACATGCAAACACACACACGCATAAAGATGCATAGCACACACATACACAAACAGACACACACGCACGCTCACACACACGCAAACACACTCAGGCACACACGCACAAAGATGTATAGCACACCCACAGACACATACACACCCACGCCCGCAAACACGCACACACACGCCCGTAAACACACACACATACACATACACACACAGACATACACACCTACACGCACACACAGACGGACATACATGCACACATGGACCTTTTTTCTAAAAATACTTTTTACGGATTCAGGGGGTCTCAAAACATATATTTCGGGTGAAATCTCGACATCGATTTTTTGGATGGAATACAATACTTTCCCTACTTACAATTCGTAATAGAGAAATCGTTTGTCTCATATAAACGTCTTTATTAGAAAGAACATGAAAAGTTTCGAGAACACAAAAATGCATTTTAAATTCTCACAAGTATATAAATTAATTCAATAATACTTTTTCCATACGTTTATCACAGTCAGTTTGAGCAATATTAACACGATAAGTTTTACCGCGTACAGGGTTCGTTCTGCAAACCTACGGACAAAGTAAAACACATCGTAATAACTCATACATAGAGAAAACGGGGTTCTTTCCACATTCCAAGAAGTTATTTGGCCTAAGAGTAAACTCATTTAAAGATGTGTTCCTTAACCCACTCTTGCATTAAATGGAGTAGAGAGAAGAGGAGCTTTCACCACCAATTTGCATAAATATCCCATTAATCAAATCCTGTCACGCCCCTCCCCTCCCCCCCACCTCCCCTCCCCCTCCCCCCCCCCCCTCTCCACCCCCCACATGTGGGGAATTTCCAAAAAGGTATGAGCTTTCTGCCCCACTTAGCATAAATGTCCCATTAATCAAATCCTGTCACGCCCCCCCCCCCTTCCCCCTCCCCGCCTCCCCTCCCCCTCCCCCCCCCCCTCCCCTCTCCACCCCCACATGTGGGAATTTCCAAAAAGGTATGAGCTTTCTGCCCCACTTAGCATAAATGTCCCATTAATCAAATCCTGTCACGCCCCCCTCCCCCCCCCCTCCCCCTCCCCCCTGAACCTCTGCCTGTTGTCAGATTCTCAAGACCAGCGCAGGTGGTCTTCGCCCTCTCCCGCCACCCTGTGGCCAAATTCTGAAGGTCAGTGGGGGGTGGTCTTCGCACCCTTCCAAGTGAGGATGGAAAAGATCGTTATCTGAATGGATCCTTTGAGAAACTGACATATTTATGGAGGGTTTGAAAAAAAAAGTATGTGACACTTGGAAATGTTACCCCCTGTCAGTTTTGAAAAAAATAAGAGAAACCAATATGAAGCTCGGAGAATTAGTAAAAACCGTTTTCATACGATACAATTACTACAACCCTTTGATATTTAAACTGAGTCTATGAGGTGAAAGCTCCTCTTCTCTCTACTCCATTTAATGCAAGAGTGGGTTAAGGAACACATCTTTAAATGAGTTTACTCTTAGGCCAAATAACTTCTTGGAATGTGGAAAGAACCCCGTTTTCTCTATGTATGAGTTATTACGATGTGTTTTACTTTGTCCGTAGGTTTGCAGAACGAACCCTGTACGCGGTAAAACTTATCGTGTTAATATTGCTCAAACTGACTGTGATAAACGTATGGAAAAAGTATTATTGAATTAATTTATATACTTGTGAGAATTTAAAATGCATTTTTGTGTTCTCGAAACTTTTCATGTTCTTTCTAATAAAGACGTTTATATGAGACAAACGATTTCTCTATTACGAATTGTAAGTAGGGAAAGTATTGTATTCCATCCAAAAAATCGATGTCGAGATTTCACCCGAAATATATGTTTTGAGACCCCCTGAATCCGTAAAAAGTATTTTTAGAAAAAAGGTCCATGTGTGCATGTATGTCCGTCTGTGTGTGCGTGTAGGTGTGTATGTCTGTGTGTGTATGTGTATGTGTGTGTGTTTACGGGCGTGTGTGTGCGTGTTTGCGGGCGTGGGTGTGTATGTGTCTGTGGGTGTGCTATACATCTTTGTGCGTGTGTGCCTGAGTGTGTTTGCGTGTGTGTGAGCGTGCGTGTGTGTCTGTTTGTGTATGTGTGTGCTATGCATCTTTATGCGTGTGTGTGTTTGCATGTGTGCGTGTTTGCGTGTGTGCATGTATGTGTATGTGTGTGCGTGTGAGCGTGAGTGTATGTGCATGCGCGTGTGTGTTTGGGTGCATGTGTGTGTGTGTGGCTGTGAGTGTGTGTGTGTGTGTGTGGGAGAGTGTGTATGTGTTTGTGCATGTGTGAGTGTGCGTGTAGGTGTATGTGTGTGTGTTTGTGTGCATGTGTGTATGTGTGTGTGCTATGCATATTTGTGCGTATGTGAATGTGGGTGTTTGCGTGTGTGTTTTCGGATGTGTGCGTGTGTGCATGTGTGTATGTGTGTGTGGGTTGGGGTGTGTGTGTGTTTTTTGTGTGTATGTGTGTGGGAGAGTGTGTATGTGTTTGTGCATGTGTGAGTGTGCGTGTATGTGTATGTGTATGTGTTTGTGCATGTGTGAGTGTGCGTGTAGGTGTATGTGTGTGTGTTTGTGTGTATGTGTGCGTGTTTGCGTGCATGTGTGAAGGTGTAGGTTTGCATGTGTGGGTGTTTATGTGTCTGTGGGTTGGGGTGTGTGTATGTGTTTGTGTGTATGTGTGTGTGGAAGAGTGTGTGTATGTGTTTGTGTATGTATGTGTGTGTTTACGGGCGTGTGTATGTGTGCGTGTTTGCTGGTGTTTGTGTGCATGTATGTCTGTGTGCGTATGTGTGCATGTATGTGTGTGTGGGTATGCGTGTATGCGTGTGTATGTGTGTGGGTTGGGGTGTGTGTATGTGTTTGTGTGTGTGTATGTTTGTGCATGTATGTGTGTTTTCTGAAAATTGTGCATGTGTATGAGTGTGTGTGAATGTATGCTGGTGTGTGTGTGTGTGATTGTGAGTGTGTGTGCGTGTTTGCGGATGTGTATGTGTGTGTGCATGTATGCGCGCGTGTGTGTGGGTTGGGGTGTGTGTGAGAGTGTGTGTCTGCGAGTTTGTATGTGTGATTGTATGTGTATGTTTGTGCGTGTGCATGCGTGTGTATGTGTGTTTGTGCATGTATGTGTGTATGTGTGTGGGTTGGGTGTGTCTTTTCTGAAAATTGTGCATGTGTATGAGTGTGTGTGAATGTATGCTGGTGTGTGTGTGTGTGATTGTGAGTGTGTGTGCGTGTTTGCGGATGTGTATGTGTGTGTGCATGTATGCGCGCGTGTGTGTGGGTTGGGGTGTGTATGAGAGTGTGTGTCTGCGAGTTTGTATGTGTGATTGTATGTGTATGTTTGTGTGTGTGTATGTGTGTTTGTGCATGTATGTGTGTATGTGTGTGGGTTGGGTGTGTGTTTGCATGTGTGCGTGTGTGTATGTGTGATGGAGAGTGTGTGTTTGTGTGTTTGTTTGCGGGTGTGTGTGTTTGTGGAGATGGTGGTGGTGGGTATTGGTGATAGTCGTGGTGATGTTGCTTATGGTGATATCTGTTCTGGTGGTGGTGGTGGTGGTGGTCGTATGGTGGTGGTGGTGGTCGTATGGTGTTGGTGGTGGTGGTCGTATGGCGGTGGTGGTGGTGGTGGTGGTGGTGGTGATGGTGGTGGTGGTGGTGGTGGTGGTGGTGGTGTCTAATTAAAAGCATTAAAACATACTAAAGATGTGAAAACTTAGAAAAATCACGAGGAAGCTTTAAAAATTCTAAAAAAATCATAATACCGCACAAATGGCTAAAATACCTAGCAAACCTCTAAAATAGCATTAACATACCGTGAAATGTTTAGAGAATGCTTAGGATTCGCATGTCAGGTCTAATACCTTCAGCTTCTACATCTTTTAGAGATAGTTTAAAGAGAGCTAGAAAGCAATAATGCTGGATAAAGTCGAGAAACATACTTTAAAAGAAGCAGCCCAGATCAGGATAGGCAGGGGTTAACCTTAGAAAAATTGCTAGGGGTGTTCGAGATGTTAACTCCAGAACATGTAAAACTAAGCTAAAGGATCATACAGCTGAATAAAAATTTATAGTGTTGCTAGATATGGGGGGGCGCTGGTGATGATGGTTAGTTATGTTAGGTTATGATAGTCTTAGAAGGAATGTAAGCGACTTCTGACGTGTTACCATTAGAACATACTGAACTATCTAAAAGAATCGTTAAAATGAGATCAGCATGTGTGGTATACTGGAGCACTGAACAAAATCGAAGACAATAGCTATTTAAACAATAAGGTTACGTCTTCTAATGTTAGTTTTAAAAAGAGAGATAGGGAGGAGAAGAAGAAACATGTATAATGTCAAATAACAATGACGATATATCTCTAAAGAGGCTTATGGTTAAGTTAGGTTAGTCTAGAAAGACTGCAAGCAATGCTCTAGACAAGAACATTATAAATTTACAAAAGGAGAAATTTGATCGTGAAAGCAAAACAAATCGCTAAAAAGGGTCTACATGCTCATTAAAAGTATCATAACATACTAAAGATGTGAAAACTTAGAAAAATTGCGAGGAAGCTTTAAAAATTCCGAAAACCTTCAGAATACTGCACAAACGGCTAAAATATCAAGCAAACCTCTAAAATATCATTAACAAACCGTGAAATGTTTAGAAAATGCTTAGGATTCACATGTTATGGGGTCCAATAACTTCGACTTCAACGTAATAGGTTAGAACATATTTTACTGATAGTTTAAAGCTCTATAAAGAGCTAGAAAACAATGTTGGATAAAGCTGAGAAAAATACTTTAAAAGAAGCAGGTCAGATCAGGATAGGTGGCGGGGTTAACCTTAGAAAACTGCATGCTGTGTTCGAGATGTTAGCACCAAAACATAATATAGAGCTATGCGAAAGGATCATACACCTGAATAAAAGTTTATGGTATTGCTGGATATGGGGTCGTTGGTGATGGTGTCGATGTAGGTTATGGTTGCGCTGGTGATGGTGGTGCAGGTGATAATGCTAGTTATGATGGTTGTAAAGGAAATGGTGTTGGTGGTGTCGTTATAGCGATGCAAAACTCAACAGTCGCTTTCACATAATCTGCGGGCACGTGACGTAGAAATAGTGGTGCTACGTGATACTTCAAATACCATGAGAAAACTTTATTTTCTAGACTGCTGCTCTATAAAAGAGCTGCAGAAGCCAGCACTGACGAATATGGCCTTCGAAATTCTTTAAAGGAATACAAGGCTTGCAAGGTTAGACACTAAAACGCATAAGCAATGCCCTAGGTGATCCCATTAGAAAATGCTGAACTACTCTAAAGAATAATAACCGGGATTAACATGCATAACATACCGGCAAGGGCGAGGAAATGCTCTTAACGGCTTCTTCAACATCAAGGCTAAAAGATCTGGTGTTAGTTCAAGAAAAAGGAGGAATTAAAAAAAAAAAAAAAAAACCAAGAATGCTCGTTAACAATGAAGAAATATCTCTTGAGGTTAATTTAGGTTTAAGTGTGTATGCCTTAGAAAAATTACCCTAGCCATATTAAGTTGCCACCAGGAATCTTGAAAAAAAGTTGAAATGGGGTGGGGGGAGGGCTGAGAATATAAGAAGAGATCATTGAAAAAAAAAAAGCATTGACATTAACCAGCTTTAACTTCTATAAGCTGAAGAAATTAGTGAAAAAACCATTTAAAAGCTCTCATAAAGATTCTCAATACTTCTATCAGTGACAAACATGTTAGAAGCCAAGTTCTGTAACGTTGTGAAAGTGGCCAGAATAGGTGACCAGATTAAGTGAACAGATTAGGTTAGGCTAGGTTAGGGGAAAATATGAAAGTATAGCATATAAGATAATGCCATGTAACGAACGTGGAACGATCTGTAACTATAATAGAAGCCAGTGAGACAGTAAAACTGTGAGAGATTGGTTGTAAAGCCTATTAAAAGACTCCGAAATTCACTAGATGTACCATGAACATCCTTCTAAAGGTCACAAAGGCATCAAAAAGCTAGAAAGGGACTATGTCAGCTTGATTAGTATGCTTAGGTCAGGTGAGTATGCTTAGGTGGTGAGAGTATGGTTAAGTTAGGATAGCTTGGGTTGGGCTATGTTAGCTTGATTAGTATGCTTAGGTCAGGTGAGTATGCTTAGGTGGTGAGAGTATGGTTAAGTTAGGATAGCTTGGGTTGGGCTATGTTAGCTTGATTAGTATGCTTAGGTCAGGCGAGTATGCTTAGGTGGTGAGAGTATGGTTAGGTTAGGATAGCTTGGGTTGGGCTATGTTAGCTTGATTAGTATGCTTAGGTCAGGTGAGTATGCTTAGGTGGTGAGAGTATGGTTAGGTTAGGATAGCTTGGGTTGGGCTATGTTAGCCTGATTAGTATGCTTAGGTCAGGTGAGTATGCTTAGGTGGTGAGAGTATGGTTAGGTTATGCAGGCTTGGGTTGGGCTAATTTAGCTTGATTAGTATGCTTAGGTCATGTGAGTATGCTTAGGTGGTGAGAGTATGGTTAGGTTAGGATAGCTTGGGTTGGGCTATGTTAGTTTGATTAGTATGCTTAGGTCAGGTGAGTATGCTTAGGTGGTGAGAGTATGGTTAGGTTATGCAAGCTTGGGTTGGGCTAATTTAGCTTGATTAGTATGCTTAGGTCAGGTGAGTATGCTTAGGTGGTGAGAGTATGGTTAGGTTATGCAAGCTTGGGTTGGGCTATGTTAGCTTGATTAGTATGCTTAGGTCAGGTGAGTATGCTTAGGTGGTGAGAGTATGGTTAGGTTAGGATAGCTTGGGTTGGGCTATGTTAGCTTGATTAGTATGCTTAGGTCAGGTGAGTATGCTTAGGTGGTGAGAGTATGGTTAGGTTAGGATAGCTTGGGTTGGGCTATGTTAGCTTGATTAGTATGCTTAGGTCAGGTGAGTATGCTTAGGTGGTGAGAGTATGGTTAGGCTAGGATAGCTTGGGTTGGGCTATGTTAGCTTGATTAGTATGCTTAGGTCAGGTGAGTATGCTTAGGTGGTGAGAGTATGGTTAGGCTAGGCTGGCTTGGGTTGGGCTATGTTAGCTTGATTAGTATGCTTAGGTCAGGTGAGTATGCTTAGGTGATGAGAGTATGGTTAGGCTAGGATAGCTTGGTATGGGCTATGTTGGCTTGATTAGTATGCTTAGGTCAGGTGGGTATGCTTAGGTGGAGAGAGTATGGTTAGGCTAGGCTAGCTTGGGTTGGGCTATGTTAGTTTTGGTTAGGGCAGGTTAGGCTAGGCTAGGCTAGGCTAGGCTAGGCTAGGCTAGGCTAGGCTAGGCTAGGTTGGGTTAGCTTGGTCAGACTATAAGATAGAGGAGTTGGTAATGATGATGATTGTTGGCGAGTTAGGTTATTCGTGAAATGTAATCAAAATAATAATGCGAGAAATGCAATAAATGACTGGATAAGTTAGACTGCTCTTCAACTACTATAAAACAAAGCTATTACTGAAGAAAACTTAGTGAAATGTCTTTAAATCAATTAAAATAACTCTAGCAGCGTTAAAAATGTCTACTTGAGTGTCTTAAAACATCTTCAAACTGGCGGAAAAATGCTTCTCACGTGTCTAAGATGCCCTGAAAATCCTCAAAATACCTGTGAAGGAGCTAAAATGTCTTAATTAGCGCTCAAAAATACCATTAAAAGCGTCTAACGCCTATAAAAGTGTTTCAAGGATTCTGAAAAACCATGCAAAATGTTGGTGACAAAGTCTAAAATACTCCTATTGTGCTTAAGATGTCTCTAAAATGGCTGAAACGATATTTAACTGGTAGAGATACGTCTAACAGCCTTGAAATAGACGGTTCAGTATTCCTAATATCGTGAAAATTATCTTCCATTACCCTTCAAAGTGCTTAAAGCAAACAATAATGGACAGGGGCGTCCAGAATAACTGTCGGATTGCCTTAAATAATGTCAAATTCGTCTAAAATACTCTGAAAAATGTTTAAACTGGACGTAAAAGTCTTCAGAATATCTGGAAACAGGCTGAAATATCTATCAACGAGTCTAAACGGGTCTCAATACACGCTGAAAATATATAATATGGCGTCTAAATCATTCAAAATTGCTTGAAAAGTTGTTAAATATGTTGTAAAAGCGTCCTGAATATACCAAAAGCGTCTAAAAGATCTAGCAGAGGGTGAAAAATTGCAACAAAATGGGGTGAAACGTCTTAAAAATGTATGAAAATGACTGAATAACTCTGAAAATTGTCTGAAAAGATGTTAAATATGTTGTAAAAGCGCCCTGAATATACTAAAAGCGTCTAAAAGATCTACCAGAGGGTGCAAAATTGCAGCAAAATGGGGTGAAACGTCTTAAAAATGTATGAAAATGACTGAATAACTCTGAAAATTGTCTGAAAAATTCTTAAATATGTTGTAAAAGCATCAAGAATATGCTAAAAGTGCTTAAAAAGATCTATCAGAGGACTCAAAAAAGTATCAAAATGCTTATGAAATTCCTAGAGGGAGATCAGGGTAGCGTATGACAGGATAGAATAGATAAGCAGAGGAGGGAATAGGATAGATGATAAGAGGATAGAATGAATGTCTAGAAACGTATCATGTTAGTAGAATAGAATAAATAATAATAAGGGGATCTATCTTAGGTTAGGCTAGGCCATGTTAGATTAGGATAGGTTAGGTTAGGTTAGGATAGGTTAGACGAGTAGAAGTATGGGGCTTAGGTTAAATTATCAAAGACGGGAGTAAATAGTGGGAGCTGGGTTAGGTCAGGTTAGCCATGTAGAAGTATGAAGCTTAGGTTAGGTTAAGATAGGTTAGACGAGTAGAAGTATGGAGGCTTAGGCTAGGGTAGGTTTGGTTAGCGTGGCTGTGTGGGGCGAGGTAACATTATGTTGGGGTAATATATTCAATCAAGATAGAAAGCTCCTGTGTTAGGAGACATACATCGATATAGTGAACGGCATATTCAACTACCATGAATGCTCACAAACATACATACACTGCTATAGGCTTCAAAAGTTATCCCTAGAGATTCCTTCAAACACCTACAACGTCCTGCTTCCCCTACCACCTTACCTAGTAATCCTTAGATTACGCGTGGCGGCCATCTTGCGCATAAAAAAGTGGCCCAGCTCTGTCCTACCCTACCTACTGACAACTCCTATTATATTTTAAGATTCCTTAAAATCATTAAATGTGATGACAGCCCATGAATGTGTTATATGCTACTTATTATGACTTATTATGAACTCAGCTCAAATATGTATTCCTACCCCTGTTGCTGTTTATGGTGAGTTTTACGAGCTTCTGCTTATTTTTGTAACTCATTTATACTTGATACCACATTGCATAATGTATTTTAGAAAGCTCGTCAAATTGTTCAGTCTGTTCTGATCAATTATATAATTTCATTAGGGATTCAGTCTGTAATCTTAAGGATGCCATAATTCACTATTAGTTCGTCGATAAGACCTTCTCTAAATGTTAGATATTAGACCCACATACTACTCGCGCTCATAGGAGCGAGTGCTGTGATGCACGAATCTCCTATAATTCATGCTGAATATATACAACAAATAGGGAATGTTACAATACCCATGTAAGCATTGTTTAGCTGACTTGGAGGAACGACCCTCTGACAATATAGCCAACTAGGACTGCGCAGGCTACTTATTGGTGAAGGTTTTAGGTTTAGCGGTATGCTTTCATTTCAACATATTTATGCCACCATTGGGCCATGTTTCTCTTTTTCTCCTCCGACGCGTACAAGTTCTTCTTCGTATTTTTTTTTTTTTTTTTTTTTTTTTTTTTAAACATTATGGTCACCTGGGCATGCTGTATTCCTATCACTGGTAAAATTCTTACTTACACCAGCTGGTTGTTTTAACCTTATTAGTTACATTCCTATGAAGCTGGAGTAGAATTCTTTATTCTCTTGTTTATTTTTTATTATAACACCATAATGTTAACAAGAGGAAACTCCATTTTATAATCGAACCGAAAGCTTCAATTGTAATTTATTTCACTATATTCTTGTGTAGCATACATCTATCTTATTCATGTTGATTGTTCGTTATGTACTTAATATTTTGTAATTTCGGTGAAACATCTGTGTAAACTATAATGTGTACTAGTAATGAGCAGACTGGTTTGAAGCCTTCCCTATGTGACTTAATATACAAGTTACAAGTATCAATTTTGATGTGGAACTTTATTTTTTTTTTTTTTTTTATTGTTTGATTCCATTTCCTATATGTTTCACTTAATGTGTATCATAACTCATTACGTACATTATATTTGCATTGTTTCATTAAGCTTAGTTGTAGCACTTTACTGCAACATTTTTCTCTTTTTTTTATCTCCCTCCATATTACTTTAAGTACCTTTTCTTCCCACTTATACTTTCTCTGTCTCTCTCTTTCGCACATTATATTCTTTGATTCCCTCTGCCTTTCTATAACCTACATAGATATTGTGTCCCCTTATATTGTTTATCTTCCTAATTCCTTTCCATTTTTGTGTTGTTTTGTCACCCGCAGGCCCTACGCCTACATGTCTGCGACACACCACTCTGCAATGACGACTTTGGAGGCACCTCACCAATACGCACATACTTCGTCGTCTCCGCTTCCTCTTGGATGAACAATGACACTGCGTTTCCCAGGTGGAATATTGAACTTCGAGTATTGAGCATGTATTTAAAAGCCTGTAAGCTACTCTAAAAATCTCTGTGTTTAACGCCGGATTTCCTGCAAGGAACGCATTCTCTGGACACTGTGAGATGGCGCAAGAAATAAGTGTACTTATCGTGACTGATTAGCAGACTATGTACCAAAGATTATCCTCATGATCTGCGCTCAGCGGTACAGACTTGCATGGCCGTCTACAGTGTGTTCTAAAGGTGTCCCAAAACTCGAAATTGTTTCCATACTGCTGTTACAGCGTGTTTATAAGGACTTTGACCTCGTTCAAAGTGGGGTCAACGATATAACTTCTATTTTCTCTTCCCTGTCAGTTTTTTCCACTCTCCCCTCCTGTAAATCCCCCTTACTCTCTTATTTTGCAGGTGCTACACCTTTTTGTTGTTTTTATTTCTATGTATATAAGGAAATACTTCAGTTTGATACTTGCTCTTTGATTTTGCTCTTTGATTTTACACCTCGTAGGTATGTTTGACCGCCTCCGTAGCGCAGTTGGTAGCGCGCTTGCCTCTGCCGTGGAGGACCCGGGTTCGATCCCGGTACCAGCATGGGGATTTTATGCCCTTTGGGAGGTCTGGCACGGGGTGCACTCAGCCTCGTTAGGTCCCGGGGGGACCAATTGAGGAGCTACTTGATGGAGAAGTAGCGGCCCCAGGTCGAGAAGACCGCATAACGGGCCGGGAGGGCTCGGGGCGCTGACCACGTCCCACCCTCCAGTACTGCACCTCACCAGTGACGCCTGTAGTGGGAAGAGGTGGGGGACGCAGCGGCTAGGTGGTAGGCCTTAGCCCTTCATGGGCTGTTGCGCCGGGGTTTAGTTTTAGGTATGCTTGATTGCCTATGTACGCACACAGTAATATTTGTAATTAGGCTAGTTTGCAGTGTTTGGTCCCTCCCTTTTCATTATATAGGAGTATCATTTTATGTTACCTTCTTATTTGTTTGTTGGTTTGTTTGTTTGTTTTTTTTTTTTTTCAGCCGGTGCCAGGGGTCGCCTTTTTAAACGTTGCGGGATATGTCACACATGTGATTGAGAAGTACCTATTTTATATTAAGTTATAACACTTTATTAAGCTTCTAAATTTGTGATAAATCACATTTTACAATTGGTTTAACCTGCTGCATGTTTGTGAAGATGTATACGTAACGGAACATAAATGGTTTACCACTTCCTATGGTAGTCCCTATAGACTTTTCTCTGACGTCATCCTTCCGCATGCCCTAATGACCTAGTTGTCGACGGGCCCTTAAACCCAACTCACTCACTCACTCACTCACTCACTCACTCACTCACTCACTCACTCACTCTCTCACTCCTTCCTCATAGCAACTGGTGGAAACATGCTGCATCATGCAACATGAGAGAAGTCACGTGTCTTAAGAATGTTCTAGAACATCCTGTTCATACTGAATGTGGCAAAAGCCTCCATTACAATTATTGCAAGACCTCGTAGAAAACAGCACCCGATATAACCGGGCTCCCCGCTCGGGGGAGTCAGATTCAGGAACTGTTGACGCCGCTTGGGTTGCCGTCCGACGGTTAACCCCGGCGTTGACCGGTCTCGGCTAGACATGTGTACTTCAAGTCAACCTGACACCACACGTAACGTAAGCCTCTTCAGCTCTATATTATGTAAATCTTAAAGATAGTTGATAGCACCCCCTTTAGTGTAAACCAACGCTTCCTTGCTGTTATAAAATTGGTAATAATAAATATGATGTTTCAAGCCAAACAGTGCCTTCTGCTCTACCATCTGATTACCAAAGTCACGTAGTACCCCAGTCGCCAACCTCGATTGTGACATGTGTATCAAGGCTAGTAATGACGTTGAGGCGCAATTTGTAGCAGTTTTAAATATTGGCCTCGACTTAGGTTTAGTCACGGAGCTAGACAACTCTTCTTATAACTCGGGCGCGGCACTGGCTTGATGTTAGTTTTTGGCTAAATTATTCGCCTTATATAGTTTTTGATATGCTTTATTTCATGTTATTTCAGTTTAACACTCAAGATACAACACATAATCACAATTTCATAAGCAAAATTGTCTGTCCTTTCTTGTTGATTGAACAAGTCTGTGAAAACACAATATGCACTGTGCATTATTTCTCGCACGGCTGCTTTTGTAATTACACATACTTTATATTCGGACTACATTTTAATCTTATCTTTAATTACCACAACATATCTATAATATTATCAATCGTTGCGCTCTAAATAAAAGTCCATTTCACATTATACTTGTCATTGATTAAGCAAGTGAAGTCAGCTCATTGATGCCCCACGCGAGCAAGCACGTGACTAAGAACAATCAGGTGGCAACACAAAGGCTTTGCAAGGCATTTGAGGAAGATCTGTCTACGTCATCGCATGTTTGTGGAATTCGAGAAAGTCCAGCATAAACCACCAACAAAAACCCGCCCCCCTCCCCGCCCCTCAAACCCTGTTCCCTCCACCTCAGCAGCCACACCAACAGCCCCGACAACCACAGCAACACAAGACAACCAAAAGCCGCCACGGATAATAATACCCGACACCAAACAAGCAGTGAAGGTCCTCGAAATACTCCGCAACAGACTACAGACTGGCACATACAAAATTCAAACAACGAGGGACTGTCTGAAACTCTTCCTCCAGAGGAAGCAGGACGCCATTCCAACCATGCAGCTCCTGACGAACGCCGGTGTAGAAAGCTACAGCTTCACGCCGAGAAGCGACCAGCCCCTTCGTTTTGTAATTAAACGCCTGCCTGCAGATCTGCAGGTAGCCTACATACAGGAGGACCTGGAGCAGAAGGGATACACCGGCGTTCAGGTACGACAAATGGTGTCCCGCGGCAGGCCTCTTCCAAACTATCAGGTGAGTCTTGAAAGAACTACCGGAAACCAGAAACTTATACAGGAAAGAGAAGTGTGCCATATGATGGTCACCGTGGAGGTCTTAAAAACCTTCCAAAACATAACTCAATGCTTTAACTGTCAACAACTGGGCTATACATTCAAAATGTGTCACATGACCTCCCGGTGTGTCCTTTGCGGTGACCTCCACCGCCTAGCTGACTGCCCTAAAAAGGCCAAGGAAGACGCTGTACCCCACTGTGCGAACTGTGGGGAGGCGCATCCTGCCAGCTACAGGGGGTGCGAGACCTTCAAAATGGAACGTCATCGCCGCCAACTGGCCGCCGCAGCCAGGAACTCCCCTGGTACTCAACCAGGGCCACGCCCCATCCTCAACCCGGCCCTGGTCAAAAAAGGCACCTCTTTTGCAGGAGCCGCCGGAGGGCGAAACGCACCTGAGTAACCTCCGAATGGTCCCCCTCCACAACCCCAGCCCTCAGAGGCACCCACCAGTGACCTGGGAGGTTTGAAAGAAATTTTCAGCCTCTTCAAGGAGTTAAACCTCCCAGTACCATTACCAAAGTTGCGGCCCATAATCGCAAGATTAAAAAGCTGCAACGATACCATGGAGAAGCTGGAAACCATCATATGCTTAGTCACCACTCTCTTCGAGTAAATGGCAACTTCAAGGGGGGCATAACTTTAACTCGCACACTCCTGTGGAATGCAGATGGCATGCACAGGAAGCAACATGAACTTGAAAACTACCTGCGGCGTAACAAAATTGATGTTGCATTCATTTTCGAAACAAAATTACAGCAAGAGCACACTTTTAAGCTCCAGGGGTACCAAATCTTTCGGAACGACAGAATTGGCAGACAGGGGGGAGGGACTGCTATTTTGCTCAGAAACACTGTTGCTCATGCTTCTGTTACGCTACCTGCAATGGCAGCGTTAGAGTGCACAGCACTTAAAACCCGTGTAAATAATCAAACGGTGATGCTGGTAGCGCTCTATTGGCCCCCCAACTCCTTAAATTTTATACCTGACCTCGAACAAATCCTCGCTTTAGAGGAGCACGTTATAATTGCAGGAGATTTCAACGCTCGGCACCCCTGGTGGTTTTCACGCCGGGCAAACGCGGCTGGAAATCTCCTGGTTGAACTTATAAAATATAATGACGACTAAGAGGTACACCTTCCCCCAGACCCTAAATTTTAGCACAGATCGGGGCACTTTGACCCCGAAATTTTGGACTTCGTACTAACAAAAAATGCGACACCTTTAATTAACTTTACAGTGTATCACAGCCTGGACTCTGACCACCTTCCCGTGCATTTCGATATACAGGATGGCATTCCAGCCGGTGCCTCTGGGCCTCGAAGGAGGGCTGAGACCGACTGGAATAAGCTCACCACGGAAATGCACAGGATGGCGCAACCCAGGCTGTCATACTATAGCGAGGCAGACATAGATGTCGCCATTGAAAACTTCACTGCCTCGCTACACACAACCAAGAGAAGCGCTACCACTTACACCATAAGACCACCCGGTTTTTGCACGTACCCCGAGGTAGAGCAACTCATTGCGCGGAGACGACGTTTGACAAGACTATGGCGGTACACCCGTCAGCCTGAATATAAAGTGCTAGCAAAATGGCTACGCAACATCATTCGGCATCAAATTAAAATCAACAAAACTGAACAGTGGGAAAACAAAATGCTGAGTGCCACCCATTCGGACTCTTCCTTGTGGAAATTATTAAAGGCATTTAAAGTCTCCACGAACGTCAACTCCGCAACTGAGGCGCTGCACACTCACGGCGGTCTACACTTCTCCGAAGAGGAGAAAGCCGAGGTCTTCGCTGACTGTCTTGAAGATAGATTCAGCGAAAACCCAGTTACCAACCGCGATATAGAACGGGAGGTATATACATGGGAACAAACCTGGGTGGCGCAGAAGCAAGAGCAACAACTACCCATCATAACACCGCAGGAAGTTTACAAGCTCATTAGGAAATTACCTAATGGGAAAGCTGCCGGCCCAGAAAAAGTGACTAATGAGGAACTTAAGCATCTCCCGAGAAAAGCCCTGGTGCAACTGATTAAAATATTTAACGCCTGTCTGCAGCAAGGCTATTTACCCTCTACCTGGAAACGAGCCAAGGTAATCATGCTCCCAAAGCAAGGAAAAAGCACCAGGCAACCGCAAAACTACCACCCCATTAGTCTTTTGTCTACTATTGGTAAATTGCTCGAAAAATTTATACTTTTTCGACTTCAAAAACAAGTTTCGGAATCTCATGAACTCTCAAATTCACAGTTTGGCTTTCGAAAAGGACATTCTACTGACTTACAGCTTCTCAGACTAACTGATGACGTAACAGAGCAATTTAACAATGGGGCTTCAACGGTGGCGCTATTTCTGGACGTAGAAGCCGCATTCGACCGGTGCTGGCACAATGGCCTTATTTACAAACTGCACCACAATTTCCCGGCTCTTCAAAATTATCTATATTTGCTGCACAATTTTTTAGAAAAACGGAAATTTTACGTCCAAGTGGGCCGCTCCTCCTCACGGGAGAGAGTGAGGCGGGCTGGCGTCCCACAAGGGGCAATCATGTCTCCCTTTTTGTACATATTATTCACCAACGATTTCCCAGTGGACGCCAGATGTAAGGTCGCCATGTATGCCGACGACACTGCAATATACAACCACCATAGAAACCCTCGTTTCGGCCTTGCAGAAATGCAACTTTATGTTAACAACTTCCTTTCATGGCAACATGACTGGAAAATCAAAATTAATCCCAACAAATGCCAGCTGATTCATTTCTCTAAGCGGCATCACACTTTGGCAATGGACCTAACGGTCGGTGGTCCGGTATTGCACTGCCGTCGACAAGTTAAATACTTAGGGGTTACCTTGGACCGCACAATGTGCTGGTCCACCCACATAAAAAATAGCGCCAACAAAGGCAGACAGCGGCTAAAGTTATGCGTCCCCATCTTCCGCAGCAAACAGCTGCAATTGAAGTCCAAACTCGTCCTATATAAAGCTTTCATCCTTTCGGTGGTTCTATACGCGTGTGTGGCCTGGGCAAACGCCTCAAAAACCGCCCTGAAGTCTATACAAACCCTCCAAAACCTCTCCCTCCGGAAAATCCTCTCTGCTCCCATCCTAACCACTAACCGAACCCTTCACCAGGAAACCCAGATCCCTTCCATTCCCGAGGCCATAACAAAAAGAGCCATTGTTGCGTGGGCGCGCATCAGGAATCACCAAAATGACGTGATTGCCAATATTGGCAAGGGCGAGCCAAAGCATCGTAAGCATGCTAAGATTAAAATGTTCTAATCATCGCATGGCTCGCCGACTGATGCGCGTCCATACAAACCAGGCCCTAGGCCACACACTCCGGAAGAGGTCTGTGCCTCGGAAACGCCGCAGGAGCTGCAACCTGGTCCGCACAGGAAAACTGCGGAAAAACTGTACATGGTGAAGTGTATACAGTGCGGTGTGTGTAAATATGTATATACGAGCGTGTGTGTGTGTGTGTGTGTGTGTGTGTGTGTGTGTGTGTGTGTGTGTGTGTGTGTTTGTGTGTGTGTGTGTGCGTGCGTGTGATGGGACATATGTGTGGTATGCCCAGGAGTGAGTGCGTGTATGTTTCCGTGTATATAAGTTTAAAAAACTATCAAAACCGGACAAACACAAAAAAACTGAGAATACGCCCAAAAACTGTTCTCGGTGGGCTAAGGCTGCCCACTGTATGGGTTTTTAAAGAAATAACAGCTAACATGAATTCACATGTAAATATTATAAAGCTTATAATTAATGTTAATTTTAGCCTGTAAACCGGGCCCTTCTGTACCGGCACCAGGCAAATGTTTTTCCTTCAATAAAATAAGTTCAAGTTCAAGAGAGTTAGTTATAGGCATGTGTCGGTCAGTGTATCAATGAATGCGCGACAGCTGTGTGTGTCTGGTACGGTAGTCGCGAAAGATATGTAGCGCCAAAGCGAAAAAGATTTAACGAGCGTCGAATGATTGTATCGTTGGAATTAGGGTACGATAGACAGAGAAAGTGAAGGAAGACAGCGAAAGGACTTAGTCAAGGTTACAAGAAGTAAACAGTTGTGACTTGTACTCGTATCACGGAAGACTGTAGACAGTGTTAACGTCAGTAGAAGAGGACTGTGTTTTTTTGCAAACGTTTAGAAGTAAAATAAAGTGACAGAAAAGTAACTGGAAGCATTTTGTCACTATACAAATAATAAGGAAATGAATAGTAAAGTCTAAAGACAATGCAAAACAGAGGGAATGATATTATCACGAGGGAATGCAAGTAATTTTGTACATGTGATGTGATTGGAACGTAACGAAGGGAGGAGATACTTCACGCGAGACGGAACTATTGTGTATTATACCCCTCCACTAGGGGGAGGGGGGGGAGATATTAGGTGAAGGAATATTACTGGCTGCAGAGATTGGGGACAGAGCAGAGCCGCATATATGTCCGGAAGTTCCTAAGTGTTAGAGAAATAACAATCCGGCGCACCACCGGATCACAACCATTACAGAGAGTTTGACAGAGCAACCTTAGCGGCCTGGGCGCCAGCACGCAGCTTTTTTCAAGTGGGGCCCGTGAAGATGATTTATTGAGCGTAAGCAAACGTACTATCTGCCCGTATCCGCCCGAACCACCACGCTGACAATCAGACCTGAAAGATAACAAAGAAAATGATATGTGGAAGGAAAACTAACCGTGGGTTAGAAGCCACCCCAGTATTCACCTTGCGACAAAAGGAAAACCACACAAAGTACCCAAGTCAGAGTGAACGGCCGAGGGGCCCAAACTCACGATCTCCCGAATGTATTTCGCAGACGTTACCGTGGGGCCACCTCGCTTGTTAATTGTGTACATAATTTATATACCTATATATCCATTTATTTAAGAATTTGAAAACTTAACGTATCATTTTGCAGATCCGTTTTGGCAATAGGCAGGGCTAGCAACGAAGTAAAAAGTAACAATCCTTCAAACCACAGGGAGTAGTCAAATACGACATGACGGGGGAGAGATGTAAGGCAGAGATGAAGAGAGACTGAATAAACCTAAAGGTCAGACCCGGCACAGGAAGCTGGATGAAACGGGAGCGTGAAAAGCTTAGAGGGCCACCTATGTAAAGAAGAGAGAAGGCAATGGAAAGCGAAAGGTCTAGTGGCGTTTGACTTAAGAAAAGTGTCAACTTCTTTTCGTTTAACACTTAACAATACCACGTTCATCGCCAATGTGGAAAGCCGTTATATTTCGGTGTGGAAACCGGCGCCATGTGCAAATCACACATAGAGAAGAAATTTTCCAGGTACGGCATTCCAACATCAGCCTTCATTGGGGCAATTTCACGCTTCTGAGCGAGACGAGGTGCTGGGAGAAAATATTGTGTGTAGTTTGTTTAGATTGTTCTCCCTTTAACACATTTTAAATTGTCGGAATTAACAAACTGCATACCGCATATTTATAGACAAGGACTGCTACCAGGGTCTCTCACAATTATTATTCATTAAATGGTTTACAGTGATTCTAGTAATAAACTGCAGTTATGATTTTTCACATGATCATGATTTCTGTAAGTAGCTTTCTTCCACAAAATACCATGAGGTAGGAACAGCACAGATAAGGCTTAGATTTAAATTTTATCAGAAGGGTGGGTGATATACCAGGCGGGATTCGAATCCGTATGCAGCAGATGACCACAAGAACGACCAACCAGGGCTGTAACTCCCACTACAAAACAAAGTCCATAACTGCAGTAAGATCTTATATGAAGCTTGCTAGAGGAATCTTATAGATGCAGCAAGACATATATAAAGCTTGCTAGAGGAATCTCGTAGAGTAAATAATTGCTATCATGGTAGAAAAGTCGGAAAGGAATTGATGCATGATTCGAACGTTATTCCCGAAGATTTTAGAAATGCCACTACGGGATGGAACGATCTCAATCATGCATTATTATCAGAAGCAAAGTGGTGGTCTTAAGCTGTCAAAACATAATGTTTACATTGATGTCTGATTCTCTCAAGCTTTTGTTATTTTAGGTAACACAACTTCTGAGCTGTATGTATCTGAACCACACTATAGGTGAATAATAATTCGCATTTGCGAAACTCCTTAAATATGGACACAGTCAAAACTTGCTTTAAAGCGAAACTTATTAAAAGTATCACGCAAGCAACTTTAGTTATGTAATGCTTTTTCAAAACATTAAGAGATATATGAGTATTTATACAGGATGTAAGGTCCTGCTTCGGCCGGAATAGCCTGGCTAATTAGATGCAAATGTAACAAATATACAATATCAAGTTTTGTTTCTAACTACTAAACACCGGCGCCACAGCCCATGAAGGCCCAAGGCCTACCGCCCAGCCGCTGCATCCGCAACCTCTGCCCGCTACAGGCGCCATTGCTGAGGTGCAGTACTGGAGGATGGGAAGTGGTCACCGCCCCGAGCCCTCCCGGCCAGATATGCGGTCTTCTCGACCTGGGGCCACTACTTCTCCATCAAGTAGCTCCTCAATTGGTCCCCCCGGGACCTAATGAGGCTGAGTGTACCCCGTACCAGACCTCCCAAAGGGAATAACCAGCATCCCCATGCTGGTACCGGGTATCGAACCGGGGTCCACCGCGCCAGAGGCAAGCGCGCTACCAACTGCGCTACGCAGGCGGTCCAAGTTTTGTTTCAGTAGGTTTAAAATTATCATTCTTTGGCAATGTAAGTGGCAACGCTGAGGTGATGGTATTAGTCCTCGCACACGCCAAGAACCTGTGTTGTACCCGACCGACGTGTGCTTGAGGCCAGCACTGCCTCAGAGAAATCGCAACATTATCCCAGTGCGTTTACGGTACCGCTGAAGCGGCCACTATCTAGAGCAAATCCACACGAATCTAAATGTTATGCCTGACAGGTGTGAATGTTATAGAAATTATACATTTGTTCAAGTAATAATGATGATTCAGGAAGAATCGGACAAATGAAACAATCGAAACCAGGTATTTTAGGTTAAAACAATGCTGACATAAAGAAATACAGATTTTTCCCAATAATGCACATTACACATTACGAGTTAAACCATTGTAACTGATTTTAATACACAAATAAATAGAAGTCTCCTTTATTTTCCTAAAAAAATCTTTTGTGGAGTACCGGGTAAAGTAACAATTTCATAGCATCAAAGCGAATATGGAGGCCCCTTGTGAGAAACACCCAGTCTTGACCTCCGGTTGTTGATCCTCGTGCATATAAGATATTTTATTTCCATTTACAATGAACTTCTGTCCTCAAAAGACCAGCGCTAAGCATTCCCCCAGCGCAAGTATTGTTTGTAACCGCGATACTGCAAAGAAAGAAAAAGGTGTAAATGTCAGAAAGAAGAAGATTATCCAAATAAAAGCTTCCATATTAGAATGTATTCATGGCCTCAGTGCTTTCATTAGTAAAGAAGTTTTAAAACATAATAGAAAACCTAAGCGGGTGCATGTTTTAAAGCACCGCACATAAGTAGAGACATGTTTAATATGAACAGAAATTTTCTGAAATATGAAACTTCTTTTGGGAAGTATCATTATAAACTTCATTCTATGAGAGCATTAAGAAATTGACATGCGTATTTCATTGGAGTATATACCAATTCCTAAAATATTTTGCTGATATATTTTAAAATTTGAGGATTATAGCTTTGGCTATAAAACAAAGCCTGTAGGCCAGAGCATACCGAGGCGGTACACGGGAATACGCAAACATCTACAATGATGTGCGATCTACGTCAGTTAAATTACCTGCGTAGTGACGAGAGTCTCCATTGCGGTTCACTCGGTAACCCAAACCACGTGCGCAACAACATATGCAGAAACATCTGTCGCGAATCTCGGGTAGATTTATTGCTTCATAAATATTTTCAGCATTACGACATGTCGAAAGCTAGTGAGATAATGCAATTTTCTCTTTACCTTGTTCTTACTCTGCTACCGGACTAATTGTAACGATCCACAATAACACAAAGTAATTAGAGACTCACACTTCACTATAATAAATTGAGTTACACTCAATATTTTCCAAAAGGTAACTCAATTTATTATAGTGAAGTGTGAGTCTCTAATTACTTTGTGTTATTTGTGGATCAATAGCATCAAGTGTGTATATTTAATTTGTAACCATATTCAAAGGCAGTAGTAAACAATCTGACGTGTTGCACTCAAATGACTTTCTCTACTCTTGTACAAACTATAGTTACAAACGCCTATTCTGTTATCTACTTCATGTTAATCGAAACAGAAACTTTTAGGGAGTATCCCATTCCTAATTTTCCTGTTGGTGCAAGAGGAATACAATAGGCTTTAAGGGATAGTCATATCTTTTAAGTGATGCCGTTGAAATTCCGACTTCATTGCATAGGCAAGAGAAAAAGAAAACGATTTCGCCTGTTTTAACGGCATCTATGGGAATGGACTGGGATGTTGTCTATCTCTTACATTTTTCCAGTAACTCAAAACCCAGTTAGAAGGAAGAGAACTTCTGAGGCCATTTGAAGCAAATTCAAGATATACGTTTGACATGAAAATGCCTTAAAAATGTGGCGAGTTAATCAAAATAGTTAAAACAATTTTTTTACAAAATCAAATATTTCTAAAAACCTTCCATGTAAACAGTGGTCTGGAATAGAAGGATTTTCTTGAAAATCTTTGTGTCGCATCCTTGGAGGATGCTGAACTTTAATACCAAGTTTGGTATTTAGTAACTGACTTTTATTTTTAAGTAATGTTGTTCACAGAGTCACGTACGCACACACATACACAAACACAGACATATGAACCCTGTTCTAAAAATGCTTTTCTGGATTCAGGGGACTTCAAAATGTACACTTCCAGTGAAATCTGGGTATCGAATTTTTTTTCTACCACCTTACCATTGCAATGGTTTGCTTGATGCTAACGTTTACGCAGCTCATGGTATCTTCACACAGAAAGTGATTTTATGTAGAACAATTGAGTTTTCATATTAAGTAAAAATACAAGTTTTATAGTAAATAAATGAAAATTTACGGTTGCATTTACAAAACCAGAGAAGTTTTGTTGTGTCTTGCTGAATAATAAACATACCTACATTAATCCCTGAGAATGAAGACAGAATATATAAAACATGACAGGGTATTTTATAGTTCAAACTATTTTGATTAATGCTGTAATAAGTGATGCAATATGAGTCATGGACGTTGTAGATTGATTCAAAGAGTAGCACCTTCCAAGTAACTTTATTAACCGCATTACTTAATTATTGATGCAACAATGAGGTTTTCCATACTTTCTGTCATTTAGCCCAGTACCCATCACGTTACTAGAAATACGGTAGCAGAAATCCAAAGTACAGAGTCGGGGAATTTGATAATGCTTCTTGTTTTTGTGGATGTCCAGTGATCGCCTCCAGGGACATTATTAAAGTAGTATGAAGCCTTCTATCTTCATCACAAAGGATTCCGAGAAAGCAGGCGATAGATTGTTCCGATAACCAATTGCAAATTCTACATCTCCATCGCAACTCAACAAGCCAAGTTCCTGATCCTACGACTCTGGAAGCAGACAAAGGAAAGAAATGATGTCGTGTAACGGTGTTTTGCACACACGACTATAGATTTTGGGATTGTAGGTAAGCCCCGAGCCTTAACTCGAGAACAAGGCAGCTCAGCAATTAATAAGGCACAATTCAAAGGTGAGAAGAAGTTTATTAGTAAAACTCGAAGAAATTGGTAAAGTCCTCGTTGAATACTGGCAACAGGTCTGCCAGCGTTACACAGACGACGTTCAGGACATAAGTAACATCAAATAATTTCCAACGGGGTGTCTTATAGCTTTAGGGCCGTTAACTCCCCCGTTGGGATAATTGCTTACGCAGCACAAAAAATAAAACAAGGTCCACACACTTTCTAGGCTGACTCATATAAGAGCGTTAAGTTATTTATGTTTTCCAGTTAAAAATAATTATAAAGTAAACATGGACGAGGGATGGTATCATATTACTTAGGGATGCTTTACGTTGGCATGTCACAGAAGTTGTATTTCTATACGACACCTCCCCCCTTAAGAAAAAGGTTGTTGCTGTCTTATGACAAGCTCAAGCTTTTGAGAACATCCACCCCTTGGAGGCAACATCTTCTTTTGCCTTTAGCCTGGAGGACCTGCGAAATTCTACTGGAGACGGTAGTATAATCTCCTCCTCAGGTGCAGACCCCATTTCAAAATCCTGATCTGACCTTTCAGGCTGTGAAGTTATTACAGGACCTTTGATAACCCTGTCCATCAATCAGTATCTGCGATCTAGCATTTGTCCCGCTGTTCACGTTGACGTTAACTAAGGCTCTCATATGTTCACCTACTGAGTCAGTACACTTCTTCGGTGGACATTGCTTAAGTAACCAGGTGCTACAATCTCTACAACACTTACAATAACAACAACTACATATCCAAATCACCAAAATAATACACATACATAATACATAACTCCAGCCAGAATATACAAAATCTGACCAATCCCTTGGTCTATTGGCTTCCTTTGATTCCTGTTCTTTAATTAATTTCTGCACTTCGTCTATTTTATAACCGGCCAATTTCAAATCCGTCACTGAAGACATTATGTTATGTAGAGGAAGGGTTAAAGGAATTTTATGAATTTCTTCTTGATCAGGAAGTGTTACACAACAATCGGTGTCCAAAGGAGAGAAGGGAATAATGTCTTCCTTGGTATTGTTTGTCTCAAAATGGGCCAGTGGATACAACACACTTCTTGCTGTTAACCCTTTACATAATTTACCTAAGGACACTAGTCCTCTTCCTAAAAGTCTATGAGATTCACTTTTCTCATTACAAATAGTTGTAAACAGTTCAACTTGCGGTGCAACATATAACCATTCATTACTCATATATAATGGTATCCAAAGGGTGTGAGCTAAAGGTAAGTACTTTACATTACAATTTTGAGGTAATTCTTGGGTGTTTGGATGTAGTAATGTGGCTATACAATCCTGACCTGGAACATAAGTCAGAATAGGCATCGCTTCTGAACACACATAGGTTAACTTATTTGGATTATGACACTTTTCCAAGTCCATTACTGTTAAGTATCCATATTGTTGTCGTAGATTGTCCACAAAAATATAGTCTTTCGGATAGTCAATGAACTTTGCAGTCAAATTTGATTGCATAAGCACTGGAAATGGCAATATTTTATACAACTGATATTGTTTCTCATGCAACAATGGTATTTTTGCAACATAAACCAACATTGATCCCTGAGTATAAATTGTTGGCTGGATCAAGGACAAAAGTTGTGAAGAAGGGAAAGGAGGGAACATCGTTAGATCTGGCATGCTTTCCTTATTTAAAAGCTCTCTTATCTTTTGCACTGTGATAATTTGAGGCTGTAAAATTCCTTTTTGTGAATTCAAATATACGTTAATGAGAAGATCGAAAGTGTTTTGACACTCTTCAATCCCTCTTTGAATCTGTTGTATTAATTCATTTATTACCATACTTGTCTCCAGTTCATAACGTAAAGCTGCATTTTGTTGTGTTGTTTCTAATGACAACTTCTCTATTACTTCCTTAATTTTATTTTCATTTAATGCTACTTCTTTAACAGTGGAATTCATAGTGATCAGTGTAGATTTTAAAACAAGCATCTGTTCCGAAGCTATTCGCAAAAAATCCCTATGATCTGATTCTAAATGCCTTATGTGTTTAGCATAATTTTGAAGTTCATCTTTAGTAGCTGTTCCAAAAAGAAGATTTAATGCACTACCAATGAAATTTAGAGGGCTGCGCTTGCGTCTAACATTTTTATTCAACCCTATCAAATCGCCTAAGACATCTTTTAGCCTGTCTATCACTTTACGTTTTGAATGAAGATACGGAATGGAAGGTTTACAATCGGTATACATATACCATGTTTCATTTTTTACCTTTTCACATGTTTGTATCAGAACTGTAATCTGTTGTTTTGTCTTTCTCCACAGCTGTTTTACAGGTTCTAAATCTACATATGTTAAGAAACTCCACTCTGCTGGATAGGAATACAATGTTCCTACATGGTCGAAGTAAACGCCTGCCTGATTGCTAATTACTTTTACCTGAGCTTTTATCTCTTGTTCTTCAACCACTGTTCCTAACGCTTCTCCTTGAAGCTGTTCCTAACGCTTCTCCCTGAAGCTGTTCCCACCACCACAATAAAACGATCACCTTGATCAAATAACTAACCCTCATCTTCCATCGCACCTGCAAAATAAGGTTTGGTCCTATTAAAACGAGTTTCGATTTTCCTTTTACCTGTTATTCGTGCCTTTTTCAACGAAACATTTGGGCCCTTTACCTCGGTCACTTCATAAGGTCCGTTCCATAAACGATCTAGTTTCTTTCTTTGCTCATTATATACTAACACCAAATCTCCTTTGGCATATTTCCTTGCCTTTATAGTTTCATTAAATTTTTTACACTGTTTTTCTTTCCGCTCCTGTAAATTAGACCTTGCTTGTTGCCATGCTACTTGGAATTTCTGTTTAATTTCTCTCACTAAATCATCGTAATTATACAATGGCTGAGGCTCTCTTTGCAATATCCCTGGCAGATTTGCCCTTCTACCAAATAACAATTCATAAGGTGTATACTTGGTTGCAGTATGAGGGGTTGTGTTATATGTGAAGCTTGCAAAATTAACCCATTTATCCCAGTCAGTTTGTAACTTGTTTCCAAAACAACGCAAATATTCTACAATAACCTTATGTGATCTTTCCAAACTTCCATTGGTTTCTGGGTGGTAAACACTTGTGTGCAACTTCTTAATCTTAAGTAATTTGCAACAGTCTTGAAATACCTGACTCATAAACTGAGATCCTTGATCTGTTAAAATCTCATCAGGAATCCCATACCTAAGAATAATTTCATTCACAAATTTATCCGCCACAGTGTTTGCACTCTGATCTATCATGGGAATTACTATCAAATATTTAGTCAAATTGTCCTGACATGTTAATAAATATTTATTTCCTGAATCTGAAGTTGACAATGGACCTACAATATCCAAGTACACCTTATTCCAAGGTTGTGATTGTGTGTCTGTCATTTGCAATTCAGCTTTAGTGTTTGGAAGTGTCTGTTTGTTTAGTTGACAAGTCGAACATAGTTTTATGTAATTCTCTACATCCTTAAACATATTAGGCCAACAAGTGTACAATTTTAACCTTTCATATGTTCTTTGAATACCCTGATGCCCTCCTATAGGACATACGTGCATCTCTTTCAGTAATCTCTGCTTTCTCTCTTTAGAAATTTCTTCCTCTGTTTTTAGAACAGCATTAATTTCTGGAAGGGGATACCTACTAAGCGCATCTGCGTTTACATTTTTGTTACCTGCTTTATGCACTATTTGAAATTCATATTCTTCCAATAACAGTCTCCATCTAAGAAGTCTCGAACTCGGATCCTTAACATTGAAAATCCATAAAAGAGGTTTATGATCTGTTACCACTGTGAAATTTCTACCTAGTAAGTAGGGACGGAAATGCTTACAAGACCATACTATAGCTAGTAACTCTTTCTCCACTGCGCTATAGTTTATTTCCGCGTCATTCAATATCCTACTTGCGAAAGCTATAGGCCTATCGCTACCAATTTTCCCTTGACTTAGAATACTCCCAATTGCATAATTGCTCGCATCAGTTGTCAAAACAAAGGGTTGTGTAAAGTCTGGAAATTGCAATACTGGATATTCCAACAATTTACCCTTTAATTCCTGAAAGCTTTGTTCCTGCCTTTCCGACCATTCCCATTCTGTTCCTTTCTTTAACAAATCATTAAGCGGTTTAGCAATTTTGCTAAATGCTGGAATAAATTTTCTATAATAACCTGCCAAGCCTAAGAATGACTTTATATCTTTGGGTGTCTTAGGTTTTGGAAATTTACTTATTGCTTCAACCTTCTTCGGATCAGGATAAACACCTTCTGCAGTAACTACGTGACCTAAATACTGCAATTCGCTTTTAGGAAATTCACATTTATCTGGTTCTAATTGCATTTGATTTTCTCGCAACTTTTGAAAAACTTGTCTTAACCGAGAATTATGATCCTCCAAAGTTTCACCAAAAATAATTACATCATCTAAGTAAACCAAACATCTAATTCCAATTAATTCAATCAATATAGTGTTCATTAACCTTTGAAAAGTAGCAGGAGATGATTTTAATCCAAAGGGCATTCTAGTAAAATGAAAGTGACCTTGACTGGTGCTGAAGCCAGTTTTTGCTTGGTCCTCTGGTGCTAAGGGTATTTGCCAATAACCACTTGCACAATCTAAAGCCGAAAAGTAACGAGACCTTCCCAATTTATCTAGAATTTCCTGTATGTTGGGTAGAGGATAGCTATCACCTACTGTCACCTCGTTTAATTTCCTAAAGTCAATACAAATCCTCCATTTTCTAGTACCCGAAGCATCCACTTTCTTTGGAACTACCAAAATTGGAAAATTCCATGGGCTCGAACTCGGGACTATAATGTCCTGGTCTAGCATATCTTGCACTTGCTTATTTACCTCCTGTTGGTGCTGTTCTGGTATTCTGTAATTCTTTAACGTGATATATCTACCAGGTGGTAAAGATGGTGTTGGGATGTGATGTGTTATTGCCTTAGTCTCTGTAAGCCTATCCCCTGGTAACCTAAATATATCGTTATATTCCAAACAAATTTCTTTCAACTCTTCTAACCCCTCTTTCACATGTGCAACCCTTAACTTAGAAAGCAATAGTTCGCTTCTCCCTTCCTTATTCTAATTTCTTTCCCTTTTATATCAGACTTTGTCAATTGCGGAGTTACTGCCACTATTCTCTCATCTTCATTTAAATTAACTATTAAACAGCAAAACTTTCCTCCCTTACAGTTTACAATGCTTTCAGCACAAACTAAATTATCACCTACTTCCTGTTTCTTACAGTACCTTACACCTTGCTCTGATGTATTAAACTCTACTAAAACTTCAGTCATCGGTTTTATTTTTATTGCCGCATGCTTCCACGGGACCCTTAATTCACCTTTGTGTGCCTCTAACCAATCCCTTCCTAGTAGCAGGCCTAATTTTTCAGGTAGATGCGAAACTACATAAAATTTATGATTCGGCCCAAACATTACGTTGCTGAAACTTATTTCTGCGCATCCAAAAACCTTGAACCTTTCCCCAGTTATTGTTTGAAAACTAACTTCCTCTTTCTTTATTTTCTTTGACCGCAATGCTTCTTGTCTTACCAGAGAGACTGCTGACCCTGTGTCAATCAGTGCTTCTCCATAACCTTTCTTTAAATCATTACTTAATACAAAAACTACGTAAGGATTTTCCTGTACCCCATTAGTAACATTAAACTTATTTGCTAGGTTCTCTTTCACACCTATTTTGCTTGCTAGGTCCTCTTTCATACCTATTTTGTTTGTTAGGTCCTCTTTCATACCTATTTTGTTTGTTAGGTCCTCTTTCATACCTATTTTGTTAATTAGGTCCTCTTTCATACCTATTTTGTTAATTAGGTCCTCTTTCATACCTATTTTGTTTGTTAGGTCCTCTTTCATACCTATTTTGTTTGCTAGGTCCTCTTTCATACCTATTTTGTTTGTTAGGTCCTCTTTCATACCTATTTTGTTTGTTAGGTCCTCTTTCATACCTATTTTGTTTGTTAGGTCCTCTTTCATACCTATTTTGTTAATTAGGTCCTCTTTCATACCTATTTTGTTTGTCAGGTTCTCTTTCACACCTGGGTTGCAACCTTTACTTTAATTTGGACTTACCACAGGTTTCACAGGTAGCCCTACTGCCTGTTTCCCCTGTGCGAGACATTCCCTCGTCTCATGTCCAACTTTACGGCATGCCTTGCAGTAGGCCTTCCCTCTGCATTCTTTATCAACATGCCCCGGTTTACCGCACCTAAAACACACTATAGGTGCTATCGCGTGAACCCCTGATGGTCCGCGCCTCACGTTCTCAGGCCTGCTCTTCACGCCCATGCGAGCACCCTGGAACTGGTGGGAACTGTTACTTGCCATTGCCCTTCTTTCTCCGTAATAACCCTTAAATTTTTCGCAAGACCTCTGTGCACTTTCCTCTTCTACTGCTAATTCGATTAATTGTTTCATCGACATTTGATCGCATTTCACCCTAACTATAGTCTTAACTTGCCCATCTGCCAAACCTTGTACAAAACATGCTCTACTTAAATGCACTATTATATCTCTGCCTCCCATTTTCCTATCATAATTCCAATTATTCATTATTTTTGAAGTGGATCGTATTAAATCGGAGGTCATCTTTTCTACTCTTGCACCCCACTGAGTTACATTTTCATTGTGTGTCTGCTTGCTAGTAAACAACTTATTAGCATAATAATCTAACGTTCTGTGAACTGCATAGTGCGTTTCTAATTTTTCTTTAACATTTTCCCAGGTAGCCCCCTCAGCGGGCATTTCCTTGAAGTTTAAAGTTACTTTAGCATCTCCAGTAATTCTAGCTAAAACCAATTTCAAAAATGTAGGATGATCTGCTGGAGACAAAATGCTATAAGCATTTTCCACATGTCTATAAATTCCTGCAAATCTTTTGGATTTCCGTCAAATTTTGTTTCCAATAATTTAACTGCAGTAGCTACTGACACGAAACTATTCGTTTCTTCCACCTCATCGTCCGGTTCTGTCGGAAGTTCTACCCTACTCCTACTTGCGAAAGACATGGCAAGGGTTACTTAGCCTGATTGTCTACGATTAACACAATGCCAGATTTAACGATGGTGAGGACTTACTTGGAAAGAATGAAGGGAGTCTCGCCGTCCCTCGGGACTGTCCAGGTGTAGTTGTCACCGCGAAGAAGGATAGCTGCAGGCTTGCTGAGTAGATCTGTGTCCCCTCGAGGACCCCAGCTGACAACCAGAGCCCAGGCTTGTAGACGAGCTCGACACCAGAAGGCGGACGGGCTGCGCCGGCCTCCGGCTAGAGGAAGCAAAGACGTTCGGAGGTTCGTGGGCGCCGTCCCTCCTGAAGTACTGCAGGTCTTCCACCTCGATGAAAGATCTGCGAAGTTCTAGAAGATGAAGATGAAGGTCTGATTCAGCTCTTCAGAAGACACCCTGAATCAGGAAGAAGTTCAGTCGAAGTCGAAGAAGTGCCGTTTTCTTGATTGCTTCGCCTTGTAATCGCCTTGTAATCCCGCCGCTGCCACCAGATGTCGTGTAACGGTGTTTTGCACACACGACTATAGATTTTGGGATTGTAGGTAAGCCCCGAGCCTTAACTCGAGAACAAGGCAGCTCAGCAATTAATAAGGCACAATTCAAAGGTGAGAAGAAGTTTATTAGTAAAACTCGAAGAAATTGGTAAAGTCCTCGTTGAATACTGGCAACAGGTCTGCCAGCGTTACACAGACGACGTTCAGGACATAAGTAACATCAAATAATTTCCAACGGGGTGTCTTATAGCTTTAGGGCCGTTAACTCCCCCGTTGGGATAATTGCTTACGCAGCACAAAAAATAAAACAAGGTCCACACACTTTCTAGGCTGACTCATATAAGAGCGTTAAGTTATTTATGTTTTCCAGTTAAAAATAATTACAAAGTAAACATGGACGAGGGATGGTATCATATTACTTAGGGATGCTTTACGTTGGCATGTCACAGAAGTTGTATTTCTATACGACAATGAGAGTAACTACGGACAAGTGATTATACCGCATCCGAATAATTCCCTCCCAAAAATGAGGTTCTGATTTCTCGAAAAAAAATGTATAGTCATATTCCCCCCCAATTTTCTGTTTTTCGAACGAAGTATTGTCCGATTCCCTCCATGGCTTAACTGCACGATGTACCGTCCTCTGTAGTTGTGGCCAGTGGAGGAATTAACATTTCTTCCCTCACTGTATCGGGCCCTAATGACCTAGTTGTCGACGGGCCCGTAAACCCCACTACTCACTCACTCCCACACTGTACATTCCATTCGTTATGCACAGCACATCCGTCGTAGTAAGGAAACGTAATTGTTTTTGGCTTACCTCTTTGTGAAGGAGTTTCCATGGACATTCACTTATATCTTCAACTGCTTTCCTTTTCTAATGATTTGCCTACTGAATTTTCCATCATTTTTACAATCACGATTATACTGTATATATTGCTTTATGCCCAGTTCATCGTTTGAATCAGTTAATATAAAGCACTTACAGGTTTTGAGCGCGCGCGCGCGCGCGCGCACACACACACACGCACACACACACACTCCCTCTCTCTCTCTCTCTGACAGACATAAATCTTCACTCCGACGCACCGCTATGTTGAACGAACAGGCCTACTGCCAAGGCCAAGAGGATATACTAGGGGACCGACTCGATTGGTGTCTTGACCATCGACTTGGGTAGTAGAGTAGGTATTGTCAACAGATAACTGAGAACAAAATCGGCTTACATGAGGGCATCACGGTATTTAATTTCAGCAGTTCCTTTTCGACAGATTTACAATTATTTACTGTTGCGGAGGGAATCGGGGAAACAAACTGACCGTGGGAGGCGGACGTTACACACGCGAGTATACACCCCAGCTCTCGCCAGCTGAAGCGGTTTGCATATCAGCGTGAAATAGATGAACGCCATTGCAAACCAAAAGAGGTATATATCTGCTTTCAAGAGAAATATGGCCGATCTATACGCCTATGAACAGTATACTTAAAAAACGAAAGGTGGTTAAGGAATTTGATTTCAGGTTTCCAAGTATTCGAAAAGCTTTTAAACTAAATATCCCAATACCAAACTACCTTTTACGAGTGTATGGAGAAACAAATGACAAATTCGATTTGATGGCAGCAATACAGACCAATAGATACATAGATTTAATAATAATAATAATAATAATAATAATAATAATAATAATAATAATAATAATAATAATAATAATAATAATAATAATAATAATAATAATAATAATAATAATAATAATAATAATAATAATAATAATAATAATAATAATAATAATAATAATAATAATAATAATAATAATAATAATAATAATAATAATAATAATAATAATAATAATAATAATAATAATTAATAATCATAATCATAATAATCATAATCATAATCATAATCATAATAATGTATTATTACAGCTTCACGGGTGATCGGCCGTGTGAGGTTTAAAAACATTGAGCTTTCGGCCATTGTAGACTCTATGGCCTTCATCAGAATGAAAAATGACCGTTAACTGACGACTGATAGCAGGCTGAGAACAGCGCGAGGTGTGTAATTCGTGTACCTGCCCTTTTACGGCTTAACCACTATATGACGGGATGTGGGGTTTTGCAGGGTGGCGGATGAAGTTAGGGTAGTGGGTAGTGAGGAGGTAGCAAGATTATGCTCTTCAGCGGCTGCTTTTCAGTGTGCAACTTCCGTTGGGCACTGCTGGTGTAGGAGTCCAAATATGGAGGTTTAGTAATTTTGAATTTAGAGTCCAAGCTTATCTTAGAGGACTATTGTGAAGGTCAGCTTGTGCGTGCCTTCTCTGGGGTCATAGTCCCGAAGAGACCTTACCAGGGCACTCCGATGATGAGGAATCTCGTCGTAAAGTTTTCTTGTCCAGCGCCTAATTTCGTCCTCCACGTACGGAAGAGACGGAGTGTTGTGCAGTAGTCTCGAGGGGACTCTCCGGCATACAGAATGGATTATCCAAGGTCTTCTATTCTGTATACGCTGCAGACGCAGGAGGTGGGAATCTGCTGCCATGCCCCAGATTCCACAGGCGTGTAGGAGAACTGGGATTGCGAGCGCTTGAAAAAGGCGTAGCTTTAAGGGAATTGGCATCCCCGACCGCAGCATGGGGTACAGTGAGGCAGTTGCCCCGCCGGCCCGCGCTGACAGGTCGTTGATGTGTTCCCGAAAAGTAAGACCTTTATCTAGCTTCACTGCCAGGTAGGAGATGGTATTTACCCATTCGATCCTTCTACGTAAGTAGGTGAATGTGGGGAGATTGGCAGGGAATCGGCGCATAGTGAAAAGTATGTCGCGGCTTTTCCCCGGGCTAATGGACAATCGCCAACGCCCGCGCTGTTCTTGGATGAGGCGGAGGTGTCTCTGTATTGGGAGGAAGGTTCTGTGAGGGTGTTTGTTGTGTAGAGCAACACGTCGTCAGCATACTGGGCTATGTTGACGTGCTGCTCGGTTGGTATGTCGGCCACGTAGACGCTGAAGAGCGTGGGGGACAGAACGGAACCTTCGGGGACTCCGCCTCGGATTGGCCTGCGTGTAGATTTATTCCCCACCACTGTGACCACAAAGGATCTGTGTTTCAGGTAAGAGTGCATGAGGTGTATCATACGTGTGGGTGGCTCCAGTTGGATTAGTTTCCGCAGGAGACCGACATGCTAGGTCGTAGAAATGACCTTCTCAACGTCCAGAGAGACCTCGGTGGTGTAGGCCTTGTCCTGGTATTCCAGAGCAGCAGCCTCCACCACACGCAGTAACTGCTGGGGTGTTGAGTGACCAGGCCGGAACCCAAACTGATGGACAGGGATGGCTTGAAAGTCCCCTAGGAGCGAGCATAAGTCTCTCGAGTACTTTCGAGAGTACGGGCAGGAGGCTTATGGAATGGTAGCAGGCAGGATGAACCGGGTCTTTCCCTGGCTTCAATATGCAGATCACCCGGGCCTCATTCCACTCGCGTGGGAAGTGACTTAGGGCGAGGCACATATTGAAAACCTTGGTCAAGTAGAGCACGGCCTTGAATGGAAGGTGGCGGAGCATGACTGGGGTTATCCCATCAGGCCCCGCGGCCTTCTTGTGGTCGAGACGCCGGAGTGCGCCCTGGACTTCACTAGGGTTTATGATAGGAAGCCGATCCGCCTCCTCAGGAGGACGTTGGAGATAACGACGTACCTCCCGACGGAGACACGGTTGGAGAAGTCTAGGTCCTGCGGGTTGTCTCTCGGCCACATGGTCCTCTCCACGTATTCAGCAAACAAATTTGTCTTGGCTTGGGGTTCATAGGCCAGGCCTTAGGTGCCTTGGATTGGGGAGGTGTGTGACCCACCTTTGGTTCCTGAGTCGCTTGGTGGTCTGCCACACGTTGCCGTCCCCCAGGTTCAAACAAGACATCGTGTCTTCCCAAGCACGCACTCTGTGCTCACGTAGTCGGAGACGTACCTTGTGGCGTAAACGCCTTAGTTGCCTAGGTTGTGCGGTGTACGACACTGAGTCCGCGAGCCACTTAAGAGCGACGGATGAGCAGTAGCAGCTCTAGGGCAAAACGTTTTTATGAAGAGGACCTGGGGTGTGTACAGCGAGATTGCCAACGGTTCGCTTCACCACAGAGACCGCAGCCTCAAGGGTTGGGATGTCGGTGATGTTGGGGTTGGCTGGGATGGAGCCATTAAGGCAACTCTTGACACAGTCCCAGTCGACGTTCCGGTGTTGAACCTGGACCTCTTGGTTGGCAACCCGGGTGTTGGTGGTAGCGAACACGGGCTTGAGGTCGGAATGGAGTGCGTTGACTGATGTGAGTGATACGTGAAATGGAAAGTGTTTGATGATAGCGAAGTCTATGACGGATGTCCGTCCTAGGCCTCGCGGGTAGTGGGTGGGTTGGCAGGGGCCCTCAACTCTGAGTTGAGGGTCCGCGTCGACCATGTAGACGATGTCATTGCCTCTTCTGTCCGTACGGGGACCGCAATGCCAACGCGGATGCTTGGCATTTAGGTCCCCGGCCAGAATGACGTGAGGATGAAGAGGTAGTCGTTAGCAAAGAACTGCCTCTGGGGTGGACGATATGCAGACACCATCAGGACTTCAGTACCGCCGAGGAGGACGCAAGTGGCCGTGGCCTCAAGGGTTTGAAGTGGAGGGAGCTGGACGGGTTCCTGGAGCACACTGCTCTTCACGAAGATCGCTGGACCGCCTCCACGGTGGCCCACGAGGTCCGATCGGAGGCAGTGGCAGTCCTGGAGTCGGGATGTGACGTTCTGGTGGAGATGTGTCTCTGATACCAGGATGAGGTCGAGGGCATGCTAGCCAGCAAAGTGGTGAAGCTCGTTCTCTCGACCGGCATGTCCACACGCGTTCCAGAACGCGAACCTGAACGAGGTACTTGCCCTAGTCCGATCCGCCATTCTGGGTCGTGACGATTATGGTGGTGAGAAGGGCAAGCCCCTCCATGGCAACAGCCATTTTGCTGACTTGATCGATGGCATTGAGGAACTTCACTATCAGTTCACAGAGTTTGTGGCCGTGGTTTTGCAGCAGCTGCTGCAACCACGCCATAACGTCTGAGAACTGTGGAGTGGGAGGGGTGGGGGTTTGTTGTGGAGGTGGAACGATGGAAGGGTTGGTTGGCACCGGTCTCTCTTCGACCGCGACCTCCTTCGGCTGGCGGGCGGGCGTGGGGATCTCTGAGCTTCTGAGGCGGTAGTAGGCCCTAGAGAGTAACGGCGCTCACCCTCCCTTTGTGGAAGGGGGGCCATGGGGGTACTGGAGCACGTGTTTGTGCTCTGAGGTGAGAGTGTAGTGTTTTTGCACGCGACCTTGGGGTTTTACCACGCGCTGTGATGGCTACTGCAGCGTACGCTAAACCCGCTGCTGGTCCTGCCGGAGCAGGACGAAACTGGGGATGGCTGACCGCCACTGGGGGTTGAACCACCTGAGGTGGTCTCCTAGCGGCTATGATGGCCTTCCGTGTCGGACAGCCACCATAGTATGCATGCTACATGTGCGCCGATGCAGTTGGCGCACCTGGGGCGTCCTCCCGAGATTTCGAGCAGACCTCTTTCAGGTGTTCGTCACCGCACTTGAGGCAGCGCAGTCTGCGGAGATAGAAGTGGCTAGAGTGGTTAAACCCTAGGTATCTATGGCACTGGGGAGGACCGCCAGAGCCTTTGGACGGTTCTATGTGTACCCGGAGATAACAGAGGGCTGTTGCACCATCAATCTTGGTCTCCGGGTCGTTGGCACGCTCCACCACTACTAAAAATAGGGAAATGGGAGTTCTGGGACCTTGCCCATCTGGAGCGGCCCTGGTCAGCTGCTTGACCAGACGAGGGGTGATGACCTGGTGGGTGAGGTCTGCCACGATGTCATCGATAGGGGTGTCCACAGGAAGCCCGCGGATAACCCTATGAAGGTCACGTGTACGGTCTTACCCGAAGGTGAAGTGAGGAATACCCTTCTCCTTAAGGTGTTGGAGGATGGTGTGGTAGTCCTCGGCTGTTTTAACCTGGAAGATTAAGCGGCTTTTGCTCCACCTCACCGTGAACTCCTGCGCAAGGGTCGGCATCACCAGCTTTAAAAAGCCGACCGACCCTGCGAAGTCGCTCACGATGATCAGTGGAACATGGCGCTTCGGAAGGAGGGATGATTGAGGCTGGGGAGGATTGCGTAGGCATTCTTGGGCCAGACTAGCCAAGGCGGCCAAACGCTTGTTTCGATGTGAGACTACCTCACGGAAACCGTCGTCTTCTTGGCCGGGGTTTTCTTCCTCGGCAAAGGAGAGACCAGATGAGCTGGTTGCCTCGTCTATTGCGAGGGAGGATCTGCAGGAGAACACTGAGGTTCTCTCGCTTCGGTTGGAGTAATCTGTGCAGACATTGGCACAGACATGTGTCTGTTGGTTTTAATTACACTTAAACCACTAGTCTGGGCCGGGGATCTGCAGGCCAGCACCTAACAAAGTGAGTCATCCAGACCACCTGAACATAATATTTACTGTCATATCCTTGAGTATATATAGGAGTAGGAGTAGGACCCCGAAATGTGGCCTGCACGGGGAGTTTCACCGCGTGGGAGGCCCTGGTTGGTGGGTGGTTGCTTGGTTGAGTGGACTTTTCTGCACTTGCCTCTTCCGCTTGCGCGTTGAGTGGCAGAGCGCTTACGTGCCTCGGTGGACGAGGTCTTTTTCGTTGCACCAGTGGAGGTGCTGGCAACGGGAGTTGCAGGCTGGTTGGCAGGCCCCTTTCGGGTCTTGCTGGGAGAGGGAGGTTGGGATGGTATATCTAAAGGTACAAAGAGCAGGTGCAGTACTGCACCCGGGGGTGCAGTACGCTTAAACTACCCTCGGGTGTTCTCACCTGCAGGTAGCAGGTGCTATGAAGCGTGTAGAGCAGAGGGCCGGACACCTTGTTTACAAGATGCGCCGTACCTACCCTAAGGTAGATGGCTATGACCATGCTCTACTCCCGCTACCTGTGGTAGTGAAGATTGGTTTTTTGCTCTGTGGTTTAGCGCAGGCTCGGAAATAGGGGTTAAAATCCCCTCCCAGGAGAGGCGCCCTATAGTGCTGTATTAACAGCTCGACTGCGCAGTCGAGATTTTTTTTTTAACCGTGGAGGCGAAAACCCCGTTACAGGCGAAGGCCGACATGCTGAGGCCAACAGTGTGAGGGTCCCTACGCCCTGAAGGGGGAGGGTTACTCACTAAGAAACCCCTCCACGTGTTAGTTCGTGTAATGCTAATTATATCGTGCATCATCGTGAGTTAGTCGGGTCCTGCATAGCACCCCGATTAATAATTGAAAGCTTTTTAAGCTGGCATGTAGTACATGCGAGCGAGTTAGAGGTTGCTTTTTGGTAATGCCCATGAAACCGGGGCAGGACCAAGAGGATTACATGCGTTGTGTTATCTTGGTGTTAATATGAAGACGCTATTTGTGCTAACTTATGATTAAAGTTGCCCAGGCATAGGCCTGTTAGTCGTGACTACATTGTTAGCTTTGCATTGGTTATTGTATTGTTGCACAGGGATAGCCCTGCAAGTCGTGCTACATGCTAATGTTGATGATTCTCTATGGGAAAAGATGAATTATTCGTGCAAACTTTAAGCTTGCATCTAGTGTTGCACAGGTATATACCTGCAAGTTTTAGGCTACTGGTTAGTAATTATATTGGTGCTTGATGCACGGAGTTGCGGTAGAATTCTAGCTTCGTCTGCCTGAGACCGGCAGGTCTTGTCGTGTCTGCATTAAACCTTGTTGATCGTCTGGTCGTCGGAGTGTCCTACTCCATCATACGGTGGCCCGTTTTCACCGCGCGCGTAGGACACTAGTGGGAGGCCCTAGTTCTCACGGTCTGCCTCGGCAGTCGCCTAGGGCTTGTAGGGCTCTGTGGCAGGCTGCGGTCTGAAACAGGGAAAAGGAAGGTTTAATTGAGTGAGAGAGAAGGGAACAGTCCTGTGTCAATGTCTGATTCAGTCGTGCAGTAGATTGTTCAAGAATTCCTGTACTTCTGTGTTATTTGGAGTTAGATTTCGGTCGAAAAGCGCTAGTGGTCTAGTATGTTTATAAATTTCCATTGTATATTTGCCTAGGTTCGTTACTAAAGGGTTGTGATGTTTATGCAGGTGTTCATACGTGTCGTGTGAGATCTTTTTAATGAATTGTTCTATTGTGTGCATTTTTAATTCGTCGTGTAATAAATCCGCTTGTGCTTTTTTATGGCATAACCCCACACCGGAGCGGGGTATGTGAGTATAAGGCGGATAAGCGTCTTGTATAATGTTAGTCCCACTTTGAGTTTTAGTTGCAAGTTCATGTTTATAAGGGGATAGAGTTTGCCTAATTGGGCGTTCGCTTTTCCCCTTATTTGGAATATATACTGCTTCCATGTGAGTCCCTGGTCCATTTGAAGCCCTAGCCAGGTGACTGTGCTTTTCCACTCAATGTTCTCTCCGAATATGATGAGTGGTGGAAGCTGGTGTTTACCTAGTCTATGGTTGATTCTTTTGGTGAATATGATAGCCTGCGTTTCCTTGGCATTCTCCTTAATTCGACACTTGTTGAACCAATCCTGCAGCTCGTTAAAGGCGTTTTGTAACCTCCTGTGAATGAACTCGGTTTTCCCCGATTGCGCTACAATTGCTGTATCATCTGCGTAAATGAATAAGTTCGTGTTGTGTGTTTTCGGGATATCGTTCATTTTATATTAAAGATAATCGGCCCCAATATACTTCCTTGTGGGACTCCCGCTTTTATAGGGCGGGGGGAGGAGAGATGGTTATTTACTCTGGACTGGAATGTCCGATTGTGGAGGTAGTTGTCGATTAGTTTTCTTAGTGAGTCGTGTATATTAAGTGTTTTCAGTTTCTTGAGCAGGCCCGCGTGCTAAATACTGTCGAAAGCGCGTTCTACATCAAGTAGGAGTGCGCCTGTCGATTTTCGGAAGTTAAACCCATGCTTGATGTGTTCTGTGGCTCTCAGAAGTTGCAGGGTTGTAGAGTGGCGTGCGCGGAATCCGAATTGTTCATGTATGGTTATGTTCTGTTTGATTAGCTGTGCATTTAGGCGTTTTAGTATTACTTTTTCAAGTAGTTTTTCCAACACGCTTAGTAGACTGATTGGTCTGTAGTTCTATAGGTTGGAGAGATCCTTGCCCTTCTTGGGAAAGTATACGACGATTGCTGACTTCCATCTGTCAGGGTAGTACCCTTTCTCTAGCACATAGTTGAAGATTTTTGAGAGTAGTTTGATAGCATCTTCGGGTAGGTTAGTTAAGGCTACCGTGTTAATGCTGTCTGGCCCAGTGGCCTTTCGTTTTGGTAGATGTTTAATGAGCAATTTGATTTCGCTGGGACATGTTTTTCTGATTTTATTGTGAGTTATTTGCTCTTTATATTCGCGCGCTTCTTCCTCGGCTTCGGCGGTGAAATGTGGACAAGAGGAAGTGATGTTTGGTGTTATTGTTTCTTGTAGCGCGTCCGCAAGCGCATTCGCTTTTTCTTGATCGGTGGTGGCTATGGTCCGGTTATTATGGAGTGGAGGGATTTGTACTTTATCGCGTGTTAGGCAGTGAACTACTTTCCACACGGGGTCTCGTTCATATTCGAGATTCTCCAGTGTGTTCTGCCATTGCCTCGAGACGTAATTTGAGATCCTCTCGCTTACTAGGTTATTTAGGTATTTAACGTACACTAGGTCTGTTAGGTGCCGCGCTTTTGCCATTTGCGTCTGGCTCTGTTTCTTTCGGCTGTTAGAGAGGTTATGTCTTGTGGCAGTTTAGTATGATGTTGCCTAGGCTGGCTCATTGGCACAGAGACTGCCGTTGCTATTTTGATGGCCTTTTCCAATTGGATGACCGCTTCGTTGGTGCTTTCATTAGTGTTTAGTGGGGCAGTGAGCAAGTTTTTGCTTACTGTATCTGCAAATTTTTCCCAGTTCGCTCTGTTGTAATTTGGGCGTTTAATTGGTGGGACTAGAGCTGCATTGCCCTCTAGGTTGATTATGAGGGGCAGATGGTCAAATGACAGCTCATTCATGACTTTAAGATGGGTTCTGTCTGTTAAAGTTTTTTGACAGGGCTAGATCTAGCACATCAGAGCTGTGTGTCCTGCAATAGGGAACGTAGGTATGTTCATCAGGAGTGTGGATTAAGAAGTCCGAGTTGTTTTCAAGGTGTAATAATGCTCGTCCATCTTTGTTTGCCTCCTCGCATCCCCAAATTTGGTGTTTATCATTGAGATCACCCGCTGGTTATGCTGCTGCGTTAGGTCCGTTATATCGGATGTGATTGAAGTACTGGGAGGGGTATAGGCCACCGCTATGAGCACTTTGTTGTTATCGAGTGTAATTAGAACGCTGGTGGTTTCCAAAATTTGGAGTTGCGGAGGGGGCGTCAGGTCGTGTTGAATATCGTGTTTAATAATGATCGCGGTGCCACCCTCATGCCTGTCTCTATCTGTTCGGTGAGTCGTGTATCCCGGAATGTTAAATCTATAGTTTTCTTTAAGAAGACTCTCTGTGATAAGGGCAATATGTATATTGTTACGCGTGAGGTATTCCTTGAACTCTGTCTATTTATTTCTAAGTCACTTTGATGAACATAGAACCACTTCTGCTCAAGGTCCCAGGAGTGTACACGTTTCCTTGCGAATGTGGTAAAGTATATGTAGGACAAACAGGACGCACAATAGAAGAAAGATGTAAAGAACATCAACGCAATATCAGGCTCCTACAACCAGATAAATCAGCAGTGGCTGAGCACTGTATAGAGTATGTTCACAAAATAAGCTCTGAACACTTCAAAGTTCTGGATCATACTGATAAATACTGGGACAGGGACATTAAGGTAGCAATCCAAAACAAACTACATGCAAACAATTACAACAGGGACCACGGACTTCAACTAAACCCTGCCTGCAAAATAACGATCAAACACAGCACAACAGAAACTACAGTGATTCTGGACCAACTGCTGACCCTCAAGAAAACACTGTGGCCGGTGACAAACATGTCACCCGTGAAGGTGTAATAGGTAACGCGCGCCGTGAGAGCTTTAAATCTTACAACAATAAAATGATGATTATGATGATGCTGATGATCATCATGATGATGATAGCCGAACGAGGTAGCTCCGCAGTAAAATGTGTGGCTAGAATTCGGGACGTCCTGGTTTCGGTTTCCGTCCACCACGCATTCTGACCCAGGGGTTTTGTGGTGGTAGGCGAATACTGGGATACTTTCTCAACTATTACGATCTGGATTACATATTTTCCATCTCATTGCGTTTTATTTTCATGTTTTAAGCATTTTTCTAGGTTTCGTAGTGTATGGTGGTGTCGAAAAGATAACGCGGATGCTCGCTCAACTAAAAGAGAAATCCTCGGGGACACTAGAGGGCTGCTTGGTCGATGGGTTCTTCATCGTCATCTTAAGGGAGCTCCAGCAGTGGGACAGGTGTTAGAGCCTGGAATTATTGAGATTTCCACGCATTCCTGAGATACGTCTGCCTGCAGCCTGTAGCCTCTTGTGGTTCTTTCACTTCCTCTATTCCTCCTCGGAGGTGATAGCCAGAATCACCAATCATTTGGGTCCAACTTTACGCAGTGTCCCTCTTAATGGAAGAAACTATAACCTGTTGTTTGTTTGTAGTGTTTAACGCCCGCTTTTACTACTACGGCACCACAGGCGGTGACACTGATGATACATGGAATGAAGATGGAGCACCGGTGGAATGAGATGGCGGGGGAAACCGGAGTACCCGGAGAAAACCCGCCCTGACGCCGCTTCGTCCACCACGAATACCACATGCGGGTCCCTGGGATCGAACCCGGGCCGCCTAGGTGGTAGGCGAGCGCGCTAACCGCTCGGCCACGGCGCCGCCGAAACTATAACCGATGATGGCATTGGTGGTGGTAATGGTGGTTGTGGTGCTGGTGATTGTGGTGGTGATGGCAGCGGTGGAGATCGTAGTAGTGGTTGTGGTGGTGGTTTCAGCGCTAGTTGTGGTAGTTGTAGTTGTAGTTGCGGTGGTGGGTGTGGTTGTCGTTGTGGCAGTGGTTGAGGTGGTGGTTGTTGTGGTGGTGGTTGTGGTGTTGCTGACGGTGGTGGTTGTAGTGGTGATAGTGGTGGCGATGGTGGTCCTTGTGACGGTGGTGGTGTTGTGGTGGTGATGGTGGTGGCGATGGTGGTGGTGGTGATGCTAGTGATGGTGATGGTGATTGTCGTGGTGATGGTGTTGGCGATGGTTGTAGTGATGGTTGTGGTAGTGATGATGGTGGTAATGCTTGTGCTGATGGTGGTGATGGTGGTGATAGTGGAGGTGGTTTTGGTGGTGATGGTAGCGGTGGTGGTTGTGCTGGTGGTGATGCTGCTAATGGTGGTGGGGTTGTTGGTGGTTAGGTAGTGGTTGTGGTGGTGGTTGTTGCGGTGGTTGTGGTTGTCGTGGTTTTGGAGGTGGTTATGGATTGTGGTGATTGTGGTGGTTGTGGTGGTGATGGTGACGTAGGTTGTGGTGGTGATGCGGGTGATGGTGGTGGCAGTTGTAGTAGTGGTGATGGCGGTGGTTGTGGTGATGATGGTGTTGATAGTGGTGATGGTTGTGGTGCTTATGGTGGTGATAGTGGTGGTGGTTGTGGTGCTTATGGTGATGATGGTGGTTATTGTGGTTTTGATGATAGTGGTGATGCTTGTGGTTGTGTTGGTGATAGTGGTGGAAGTTGTGGAGGTGAGGTGGTGGTGATGCTGGTGGTGGTTGTGGTGGTACTTGTGGTGCTGATGGTGGTGATGGTGGTGGTGATGGTAGTAGCAATAGTGATGGTGGTGTTGGTTGTAGTGGTGATGGTGGTGGTGGTTGTGGTACTGTTTGTGGTGGTGGTGGTGGTTGTAGCGGTTGTGATAGTTGTGGTGGTTGAGGTGGTGTTGTTTGTGGAGCTAGTTGTGATTCTTGTGGTCGTTGTGGTTTTTGTGGGGATAGTGTTAGTAGTGATGGTGATGGTGATGGTGGTGATGGTGGTAGCGGTTGTGGTGGGGCTTGTGGTGGCGGCTGTGATGGTGATGGTGGTAGTGGTTGTAGTTGTACTGGTGACGGTTGTCGTTGTTGAAGTGGTGCTTGTAATGCTGGTTGTCGAGGGGATGGTGGTGGCTGTGGTGTTGATGTTAGCGATGGTGGTGGTCATGGTGATGGTGGTAGTGATTTTGGTGGTGATGCTTATGTTCGTATTGGTGGTGGTTGTGGTTTGGATGGTAGTGATGATGGTTGTAGAGCTGGGGATGATGGTGGTGGCTGTGGTGGTTATGGTGGTGTCGAAGTTGGTCGTGGTGGTTGTGGTGGCCCTTGTGGTGGAGATGGTGGTGGCAATGGTTTTGGTGGACGTGGTGGTGATGCCAGTGGTAATGGTGGTGGTTATGGGGATGTTGATGGTGATGGTTGTGGTGGTGATGATGGTGGAAGTGGTTGTGGTTGTACTTATAGCAGTGGTTGTGATGGTGATGGTTGTGGTGGTGATGGTTGTGGTGGTGATGGTTGTAGTGGTGATGGTTGTGGTGTGGATGGTTGTGGTGGTGGTTGTGGTAGCGATGGTGGTGATGGTTGAGATAGTTGTGGTGGTTGGGATGGTGATGGTAGTGATTGTGGTGATGGTGGTGGTGATGGTAGATGTGGTTGTGGTGGTGATGGTAGTGGTGGTTGTGGTGTTGATGTTGCTAATGGTGGTGACGATTGTGGTCGAGCTTGTCGTGGTGCTTGTGGTGGTGATGTTGGTGATGGTTGTGGTAATGATGGTGGCGGTGATGGTGGTAGTGGTGATCGTTGTGGTGATGGTGGTGGTGATGGTGGTACTGGTGGTCATATTGGTAATGGTGGTTGTGGTTGTGTTTGTGATGGTGGAGGTTGTGGTGGTGATGGTGGTTGTGATGATGGTGGAGGTTGTGGTGGTGATGGTGGTTGTTGTGTTGGTGATGGTGGTGTTTGTGTTTGTGATGGTAGTGGCTATGGTGGTGATGGTGGTGGTGGTTAATGTTGTGGTTGTGGCGGTGGTTGAGGTGGTGGTTCTTGTGGTGGTGGTGGTTATGGTGTTGCTGACGGTGGTGGTGGTTGTAGTGGTGATAGTGGTGGCGATGGTGGTTCTTATGATGGTGGTGGTGTTGTGGTGGTTGATGGTAGTGGTGATGGTGATGCTAGTGATGGTGGTGGTTGTCGTGGTGATAGTGTTGGCGAAGGCTGTAGTGATGGTTGTGGTGATGATGGTGGTGGTGATGGTGGTAATGGTGGTGATGGTGGTGATAGTGGAGGTGGTTTTGGTGGTGGCGATGCTGCTAATGGTGGTGATGTTGTTGGTGGTTAGGTAGTGGTTGTGGTGTTGGTTGTAGTGGTGGTTGTGGTGGTTTTGAAGGTGGTTATGGTTTGTGGTTATTGTGGTGGTTGTGGCTGTGGTTGTGGTGATGGTGCTTTTAGTAGTGATGGTGATGGTCGTGGTTGTTGTGGTAGTGGTGGTTATGGTGGTGGTTGTACTGGTGAATGTTGTGGTGATGGTGGTGGTGGCTGTGGTAATTGTAGTAGTGGTGATGGTGGTGGTTGTGGCGAAGATCATGGTGATAGTAGTGGGGGTTGTGGTGCTTATGTTGGTGATGGTGGTGGTTAAGGTGGTGGTGATAGGGTGGTTGTGGTGATGATGGTAGTGGTAATAGTGGTGGTAGTGATAATAGTGATGGTGGTGTCGGTTGTGGTGGTGGTGATGCTGGTAGTATTTGTGGTGGTTGTGATAGTTGTGGTGGTTGAGGTGGTGGTTTTTGTGGAGGTGGTTGTGGTTCTTGTGGTAGTTGTGGTGGTTGTGGGGATAGTCTCAGTAGCGATGGTGATGGTTGTGGTGGTTGCGATGGTGATGGTGGTGATAGTGGCAGCGGTTGTGGTTGTGCTTGTGGTGGTGATTGTGGTGGTGAAGAAGGTGATGCTTGTGGTGATTGTGGTGGTGGTGGTGATGGTGGTGTTGGCTGTGGTGGTGATCGTTGTGGTGATGGTAGTAGTGATGGTGTTGATGGTGCTGGTGCTGGTGATGGTGGTGGCGATGGTGATGGTGGTGGTGTTGGTGATGGTTGTGGTGATGGTGGTGGGGGTGGTGGTGGTGATGCACGTGGTGGTGATGGTGGTAGTGGTTGTAGTTGTGGTGGTGATGGTTGTCGTTGAGGTGGTGCTTGTAATGCTGGTTGTGGTGGTGATGGTGGGTGGTTGTGGAGTTTATGTTGGCGATGATGGTGGTGGTGATTGTGGTGGTGATGCTTATGGTGGTGTTGGTGGATTTTGTTTTCATGGTAGTGATGATGGTTGTTGAGGTGGGGACGGTGGTGGTGGCTGTGGTGGTTATGGTGATGTTGATGGTGGTGGTTGTGATGCTGATGACGGTGGTTGTGGTTATACTTATAGCGGTGGTTGTGATGGTGATGGTTTTGATGGTGATGGTTGTGGTGGTTGTTGTGGTAGCGATAGTGGTGATGGTTGTGATAGTTGTGGTGGTTGGGATGGTGATGGTAGTGGTGATGCTGGTGATTGTGGTGATGGTGGTGGTGATGGTAGATGTAGTTGTGTTGGTGATGGTGGTGGCGGTTGTGGTCGAGCTTGTCGTGGTGCTTGTGGTGGTGATGTTGGTGATGGTTGTGGTAATGATGGTGGCGGTGATGATGTTGGAGGTTGTTGTGGACATCGTTGTGGTGATGGTGGTGGTGATGATGGTGATGGTGGTACTGGTGGTCATGTTGGTAATGGTGGTGGTAGTTGTGTTGGTGATGGTGGTGGTTGTGGCGGTGATGCTGGAGCTAATTGCAATGGTGATGGTTTTAGTGGTTGTGGTGCTGATGGATGTCGTGGTTGTGGTGGTGCTTGTGGTGATGGTTTTGGTGGTGATGGTGATGAAGGTGGTTGTGGTGGTGATGGTGGTGGTAGTTGTGGTGGTGTTGGTGGTGATGATGGTGGTGGTTGTCATGGTGGTAGTAATGATGGTGATGGTGGTGGTGATGATGGTTTTAGTTGTGTTGGTGAGGGTGGTGATGTTGGTTGTGGTGGTATTTGGGGTGGAGGTGGTGGCGGTGTTTGTGGTGGTGATGGTTGTAGCGGTGATGGTGGTGGTGATCGTGGTGGTGGTTATGGGGGTGGTTATGGTAGTAATGGTAGTGACGTGTGGTGGTGGTGATGGTGGTATTGTTTGTGGTGGTGATGGTGGTGGTTGGGGTGGAGATGGTGGTGGTGATATTGGTAGTGGTTGTGGTGGTGGTTGTTAAGGTGATGGTGGTGATAGTTGTGGTCGAGCTTGTCGTGGTGCTTGTGGTGGTGATGTTGGTGATGGTTGTGGTAATGATGGTGGCGGTGATGATGTTGGAGGTTGTTGTGGACATCGTTGTGGTGATGGTGGTGGTGATGATGGTGATGGTGGTACTGGTGGTCATGTTGGTAATGGTGGTGGTAGTTGTGTTGGTGATGGTGGTGGTTGTGGCGGTGATGCTGGAGCTAATTGCAATGGTGATGGTTTTAGTGGTTGTGGTGCTGATGGATGTCGTGGTTGTGGTGGTGCTTGTGGTGATGGTTTTGGTGGTGATGGTGATGAAGGTGGTTGTGGTGGTGATGGTGGTGGTAGTTGTGCTGGTGTTGGTGGTGATGATGGTGGTGGTTGTGATGGTGGTTGTAATGATGGTGATGGTGGTGGTGATGATGGTTTTAGTTGTGTTGGTGAGGGTGGTGATGTTGGTTGTGGTGGTATTTGTGGTGGAGGTGGTGGCGGTGTTTGTGGTGGTGATGGTTGTAGTGGTGATGGTGGTGGTGATCGTGGTGGTGGTTATGGGGGTGGTTATGGTAGTAATGGTAGTGACGTGTGGTGGTGATGGTGGTATTGTTTGTGGTGGTGATGGTGGTGGTTGGGGTGGAGATGGTGGTGGTGATATTGGTAGTGGTTGTGGTGGTGGTTGTTAAGGTGATGGTGGTGATGGTTGTGGTCGAGCTTGTCGTGGTGCTTGTGGTGGTGATGTTGGTGATGGTTGTGGTAATGATGGTGGCGGTGATGATGTTGGAGGTTGTTGTGGACATCGTTGTGGTGATGGTGGTGGTGATGATGGTGATGGTGGTACTGGTGGTCATGTTGGTAATGGTGGTGGTAGTTGTGTTGCTGATGGTGGTGGTTGTGGCGGTGATGCTGGAGCTAATTGCAATGGTGATGGTTTTAGTGGTTGTGGTGCTGATGGATGTCGTGCTTGTGGTGGTGCTTGTGGTGATGGTTTTGGTGGTGATGGTGATGAAGGTGGTTGTGGTGGTGATGGTGGTGGTAGTTGTGGTGGTGTTGGTGGTGATGATGGTGGTGGTTGTGATGGTGGTTGTAATGATGGTGATGGTGGTGGTGGTGATGATGGTTTTAGTTGTGTTGGTGAGGGTGGTGATGTTGGTTGTGGTGGTATTTGTGGTGGAGGTGGTGGCGGTGTTTGTGGTGGTGATGGTTGTAGCGGTGATGGTGGTGGTGATCGTGGTGGTGGTTATGGGGGTGGTTATGGTAGTAATGGTAGTGACGTGTGGTGGTGGTGATGGTGGTATTGTTTGTGGTGGTGATGGTGGTGGTTGGGGTGGAGATGGTGGTGGTGATATTGGTAGTGGTTGTGGTGGTGGTTGTTAAGGTGATGGTGGTGATGGTTGTGGTTGTCGTGGTGATGATCGTGGTAATGGTCCTGGTGACAGTCGTGGTGGTGATGGTGGTGGTGTTTGTGGTGGTGTTTGTGGTGGTGGTTGTGGTGGTGGTGGTAGTGGTTGTGGTGATGGT